>JABSTQ010009365.1:0-500433 GCA_013358835.2 Ixodes persulcatus | reverse complement strand
GGAAAAGGTCTATAGACCTTTTCTTTAACGGCGTCGCCATCTTGAGAATTGCGGCGCCGACGACGCCGTCTAGCGGCTTAGAAAAAGAAATACCGGCTAGTTCTGGCAGCACAGCTATCTAGGTAGGCAACGGTGTGGGTATGGGGGGAACTTGGCTAGACTTGGCTATGGTGGGCTGCAATGATTTGGTTGGAGCTTGTCTGGTTGGATCCAGCTGGCTACTCCCAGGCCATCACCTTGCCTCCTCGAGAGAACGACGACGAAGACGGTGGGGTGTTTTGATTGAGTTTCCACAGCGAAGTATATATGAGCAGTTTTATGTAGTCTATGCAGGTAAGCTCTCGGCATTTGATAGCTCTATCTTGAGTGGTGGCATGTAGACTTTTTCATGCCTTTCACATACAATGGGGCTTGCAGTGATAACCTAATTGGACCACCTGCACCGGGAATTAAAATCGGTCCTCTTGTCGTAGACGAAGTGGTCGTGAGCTTAAACGCGACGTTGCGTCTGATACGAATCTCTCGCTATTCAAGCTCGCAATCGACTGACTTCATAAACAAGGATTCTTGGGGAAAATACGAAGCTCGATAACATTGCAGCCACACTCACGCTGCAGCAGCTTGTGCTCATGGCACACTTTCTGGTATTGTTCTTATGCTTTTTAAAATTATTTATCCATTCGAAGACCACGCAGTGGTAGCCCGACATTCATAGATTTTCGGAAATTGCAGCACGGCAAGAAGGAGCACCCGGAACTAACTCATGCACGACGTCCGTTTTTAAGCCTTTTCGCCCATACCCTTGGCGGTTGCATACCCTGTGTCAGCGGGCAATCCAAAAATTCACCAGGTCGAGGGTACGTCAGTTACTGGCTGGTTTGAGGTTATACGGAAAAGGTCTATACATAGGTTGCACTGACTTAATTTGGTCCTCCTTTCTGGTGGCCGAACTTCCTCGAGCGCATGCCCTTGGTGCACGAGAGCTTGTTCCGCCGAGATGTGCCCTAGAGCAAGGAGCTCGCGCTTGTAGCCTTTCCTGCGGTACGACACAAGGTGAAACAGAGTATTCGCAACTTTCAGCGATGGTGGTACCGCGGTGTGAGAGTCGCGATCCCTAGCTCCTGGATGATAGGCTTCAAAATAAAGGTGCTTTCTATCCCCTTTCTGGCGTGAAAAAATAAAGTAAGGCTCTAATAGAGCTCGTATATAGCAAAACTAGAATTACTTACGCGTCGTAGACCCAGCCTCGTACCGCTGTTCTACGACGATCATCCAGATAACAGCCATTTTGATGGGCACCAGTGCGCCCCCTATAGGTCGTGAAAGTTGCGAATAGTTCCGTGTGTTTTTCACTTCGAGCGGTGCGCGTGTCGGGACCACGATTTCATAGTTCCGTGTGTTTGATCGAAATATGTTTTGAATCTTGTGTGTTCTGATTTTGCGGATGGTGAACGCGTAAGGGTAGTGCCGAAATGCCGTCGGCGAAACAGCGACAGAACTCTTGCTCTGCACCTGGTTGCAAAACGGGCCTCATCCGAGTGAAAGGAGTGAAAACGGCGTCCCTTTTCGGCGTTCCAAAGGACAGAGCCAAAAGAGATCTTTGGGAGAAGAATCTGCAGTGATCGGACAAGCATCTTGAAGAAACAAGCGCTGTCTGCGAGCTGCACTTCGAGCCCAGCTTCATCCTTCGAGACTACGTCCACATCATCGGCGGAAAGGAAGTGAGGATCCCTCGTGGACACCCAGCGCTTCCGCCAGACGCGGTACCGACTCTGCTGCCAAGTGTACCCCAGGACCTGAGTGATGACCTTCCCGCAGGACGAGAGGAAAGGAAGCGGAAGGCAAGTTCACCAGAGCCCATCGTTGCAAAGCGTTCGGGGCTCGCTCGCCATGAAGAAATAAAAGATTCTCACCCCTTTGCGACCGTCGCTTGAGTGGTTCGTCGCATAAATGAACACAAGAATGAGTGACAAGTGAAGCGAGCTGATTAAGGTCAAGAAAAAGAAGACAGAGAAGTTAACCTGGGGTATTAAAAACATACTAAAACAATCTCGGACTTTGGTATGTGCCGTTTCGTTCCATTATAATTTATAAAATAAGATAGGAAAAAAAAAAAACTGCTTCCGAGTTTTAGATATCCCTTTCAAATATCTAATGTTCGGCCTTTGCGACCAAGGAAATGGGCATTTCATTGAAAATGCTCACCATCCGACAAACCGAAAGTCGCAGTTAATTCTACGCTGAAACAACTTGCAATCCGCTTCTTTAAAGGGGCCCTGCAATGACTTTTTTACTGGTTTTTAATTTGCACCGAACCGATTTTAACGTTGAAAGAATTGGCATCTTCTGCTTTTGATACTGTTCACCTTGTCACAAATGACAGAAAACACACCTCCTTTCATCGAAATGTTGCGTTTTCGCCGCGTAATCGCGAGGTAAAAATTAGAATATCCCCCGAACCGCAGCCGCGAGCGGCCGTCATGGGAAACACGCGGCGTGACGTCACTTAGGAAGTTGTAAAAAAGATAGCAAATTCTGCAAATACCTGCTCGATAAAGGGTATTTTTTCCATAAATATTGTCGTCCCAACAACATAAATGCTTCAAAAACGTAGTATCATTGACAAAATGTTTATTATATATACATACAGTGTTTTAGTGGCGCCATCTACCCGAGGTCAACAAAACCGTCAGTTCGAGCAGCGTCAGCGGCTAGCACGAGGAGCCGAACGAGCGCCTTGGTTTGGTTTTCCGCCGTGTCGATCTCGACTTCGAACGCCGCCGCTCGGCAATGCCGACCGGGTTCTCTGTTCTCCTGTGTCCTAACCGGACTCCACAAAGTCCTCTTGTCCGTGCTAAAAAGCTCCTGTTCCATCGTTTACCGCGCGAAGAACCTCTCGGGGGTGAGTGGTGTGGGAGGATTAGTAGAAGGGACCCCGGACTGGCAGACATGCGCGTGTACGGAGAAGCTCACGCCGCGACGAGTACGGAGCCCCGGCTGCCTCGCGCGGCGACGGCCCGCGGGAGCGCGCACGACGCCGCTCCGTTCATATACCCACGGAGCCCCCGATGACAATTTAGGCCTAGCGACGAGTACGGAGCCCCGGCTGCCTCGCGCGGCGACGGCCCGCGGGTGCGAGAACGAGCGCAGAACCCCCACAGGCCCCGCCCCTGAGGAGGCTCCGCCTTATTACAGGCCAGCGACATCAATACGGACACTTCTCTGCAGCAGACGCACTCTTTAGGCGTCGGCACCGGAACTCCGCGCCTACTCAGGTGACGTCACTGCGCACGTGACCCGGAAGACGATGTACGAGTTGAGAGGCGGCAAAAACCTGGATCTTTCTCATTTTTTTTAAATAAAAACTAGGGTATCCAGGCGAAATCTGTTTTCTGTAGTTCACTGCAGAAGTGTCAGGCATCAACTTCCACAATTATTTAAGCAAAGCCCTGAAATTGTTGCACAGCTCCTTTAATGAAACTTTTCTTTTCTCAAATTTCGCATTATTTTAAAAGTTATAGGCAAATTAGAATTACAAAAACAAGCAAAAAATAACCTCCTTCATGACGTCGAAGGTCCTGGCTTGAGTGGCCGTGAACTAGAGGAGGGGTAGTGGGCTCATCGAGCGTTGACGGTTGCCCCACTCCGTGTCGACGGCTCGAGAGGGCGCCACTAAAGCATGTTTTGGATAAGCTGTATGAAGCGGGCGGCCAGGGCGGCTCGGATTGCATTTGCTACGCGATTAAAGACTAATTCGGCATAACACTTGATTGGCCACAAACGACAGCAAACACGGGGTAAAGATCAGTTCAGAACGGGAGCCACTTCGCGCTGCCATACCGCCAAATGGCCAAATCGCCAACCAAGCCCTCGCCGAAGGCGTTCGGAACGCTCGGAGCCGGGGGGATCCTCGAGCCGGTATACGATCGCAGCGCCGCCGCGTGCATCCGAGATGTTTCTACGCTCGCCGTTCGTCAGGGCCTCAACCCACTAGCCCTTTCTAGTATGCGCCGTTTTTTCCGCCGCTTGGTGGCGGGTATGTCGACGAGTCATTTCTTGTTTCCGTACTTTATAAACTGCATTTGTTTCTTTTCTGATCTAAAATACTGAACAAAAACTAGTTTCATACATAATTGAAACGGTTCGCGACTTTTATTTTGTATCTCGACTAAAAAAAAAAGCTTTAAGCGGCTCTGACCAGTAGCAAGCCCAGGACCAAAGACGTCACATTTCGCGCGCTTTCGGCGACGCGGGTCGCCCTCGTAGGCGGAGGAGGTTTCCGCGTCGTTCGGTTAAAATATGACGCACTGATATTTAGTTACTCTCTCCGTGCCCGCTGGCTTTCCCGAACCCCAAGAGACGTGGAAACCGCAAAAACGGCAGACGCTTAAAGGGGCCCTGCAATGACTTTTTTACTGTTTTTTAATTTGCACCGAACCTGAGCGTACTGAACGTAGCAACTTAATGAAAACTTTTCTTTTCTCAAATTTCGCTTTATTTTAAAAGTTATAGGCAAATAACCCCCTTCATGAAGTCGTAGGTCCTGGCTTGAGTGGCCGTGAACTAGAGGAAGGGTAGTGGGCTCATCGAGCGTTCACGGCTGCCGCACTCCGTGTCGACGGCTCGAGAGGGCGCCACTAAAGCATATTTTGGATAGGCTGTATGAAGCGGGCGGCCAGGGCGGCTCGCATTGCATTTGCTGCGCGATTAAAGACTAATTCGGCATAACACTTCATTGGTCACAAACGACAGCAAACACGGGGTAAAGATCAGTTCAGAACGGGAGCCACTTCGCGTTGCCATACCGCCAAATGGCCAAATCGCCAACCAAGCCCGCGCCGAAGGCCTTCGGAACGCTCGGAAGCGGTCGGATGCTCGAGCCGGTATACGATCGCAGCGCCGCCGCGTACACCCGGGATTTTTCTACGCTCGCCGCTCGTTCGTGACTGATCCCACTACACCTTTCTAGCATGCGCCGCCTTTTCCACCGCTTGGTGGCGGGTATGTTGAAGGGTCCTTTCTTGTTTCCGTACTTTAAGAACCGCATTTGTTTCTTTTCTGATCTAAAATGCTGAAGAAAAACCACTTTTATAAATAATTGAAACGGTTCGCGACACTTATATTTTGTATCTCGACTAAAAAAAAGCTTTTAGCGGCTCTGACCAGTAGCAAGCCCAGGACCAAAGACGTCACATTTCGCGCGCTTTCGGCGACGCGGGTCGCCCGCGTAGGCGGAGGAGGTTTCCGCGTCGTCCGGTTAAAATATGACGCAATGATATTTAGTTACTCTCTCCATGCCCGCTGGCTTTCCCGAACCCAAAGAGAAGTGGAAACCGCAAAAAAGGCGGACGCTTCAATATGATTGCAGGGCCCCTTTAAATATATGATTGCAGGGCCCCTTTAAAGTCGCAATTCAATTGTTTTTATGTAAAGGAAGGGTGATGTAGCTTGTACCGTCCAATACATTGAAGCATCATGTTGCTAACGATCGCGCCGCAGCGTAATTGATGCCGCGGTACGACCACTGGCAGGTCGTAGCTGTATCAGAAATCCTATGTGCACTCCACCAAAGCGGCACGAACGATTCATATTTTCGCGCGTGCAGCCGCGCATGCGCACACCTTCTGGATAACGCGCCGGATTCGACACCTGTCGCGATCAATACCACGCGCTTCAGGCGAGCCCCTCCGGTCCCAACTAGGGTGCCTTCATGTGCGCTTTGCGTGGTGGCATCTCGCCATTTTGTCCCACAAGTATATTTTTATTTTTTGTTTAGAAGCGCGTGAAAGAGCGTGTCTTTGCACGCGTTTGTGACGCTGACTGCTATGGCGACTAGGGTGCCTTCATGTGCGCTTTGCTTGGGGTGATGACATCTGGCCATTTTGTTTCGAACGCTTATTTTTATTTTTTGTTCCCAAGCGCTTGAAAGAGCGTGTCCCTGCACGCGCTCGTGGCGCTGACTGTGCTACGGCGACATTTTGTTTCCTGCGATTTCTTTGTATTTTCCCTGTGAGCGCGTGCTGTCGGCATCGGGTACTACAAACGATGGCATCACCCTAAACAGAAAGACATTGAGGCACTCTAATGGCGACATTTTGTTTTCGTCGATTTCTTTGTATTTTCCTCGTGAGCGCGTGCTGTCGGCATCGGGCACTGATCTCTATGGCATCGGGTACTACAAATAGGGGTGTCGCGAACTTTTGTCGAACCGGATTTTTAGATCGAACTTTCGGGGTTCGACTGAGTCGGACCGGTTCGACGAACCTTCGAACTTTTCGCCAGATTCGACCGGTTCAACTTTGTGGACACTGTGGCCAGACCTTGATACAAGCAGGTCTATGTTTGGAAAAATTTTTTTTATGCAATGGGTTATTTTTTTTATGAACAGTTGCAATTAAAAGAAATCAATTCTTATCACTGAAGAAGTTAATAACTTAATTTTTTTGTACTGTATTAACTGAAAGAACCAATCAGCGCTGCCCTTGATTCATCCCTTAGCCATCGCCATCCAATCCGAAGCCAACTGGCCAGCCTGTCGCTAGGGGTGTCGCGAACTTTTGTCGAACCAGATTTTTAGGTCGAACTTTCGGGGTTCGACTGGGTCGAACCGGTTCGACGAACCTTCGAACTTTTCACCAGATTCGACCGGTTCGACTTCGTGGACAGTGTGGCCAGACCTTGATACAAGCATGTCTACGTTTGGAGAATTTTTTTTTTATGCAAAGGGTTATTTTATTTTATAAACAGTTGCAATTAAAAGAAACCAATTCTAATCACTGAAGAAGTTAATAACTTAATTTTTTGTACTGTATTAACTGAAATAACCAATCAGCGCTGCCCTTAATTCATCCCTTAGCCATCACCATCCAATCCGAATTTCATCCCTTAGCCATCACCATCATCCCTTAGCCATCACCATCCAATCGAATTTCAGTCGAGACAGAGACTACGCCTGTACAGGGCAGAAGCTAGGTGGTGGTGTTTTAATTGCATGTGAAGTCTCCGTTGACTCGCATAGAAGGTTTGACCTCGAATCTTATCCGGAATGTGTATGGGTGGAGATAAAAGCAAGTGATGGTTTTAATTATCTCATTGGCACGTATTATTTTGCGCCTCTTTCAGACCAGACAGTTTTTATTGAACATTTTGAGACAATTAGGAAACAAATTAATTTCGATAAGTATCGTGTTCAAATATATGGAGACTTTAATCTGCCAGGTGTAGACTGGGCACTTCAAACTGTGAATAGCAACAGTATTACAGCTAACAAAGCATCTTCGTTATTATCTTTTATTAACTTTTGTGGGCTCGAACAACACAATACGATAAAAAATAGCGTAGGAAATGTTCTTGATCTGGCTCTTTCAAATATACCGATTTTAAAATTAAGTACTGCTTTCGATCCCCTTGTACAGATCGATGTTTTTCACCCACCTTTTATTGTCCAGTTTTATCTTCCCTTCAGGTCGCGAGTTTCATGTATGCCATCTAATTATTGCTTTTCGAAAGGTGATTATATGGGTGTCTATAGGTTTATTGAAAATTTTGACTGGTGCAATGTTCTTGCTATGTCGGATGTTGATCGCGTTAGCGAGACGCTTACCTCGGTTGTTAAAGATGCTATCGATAGCTTTGTGCCTAAACGCACGAACAAACTTTCTATATATCCTAACTGGTTTTCGAAAGAACTTAAGGTATACCTGCGCAAAAAAGAACATTTTCACAGACTTTTTAAAAATACTGGTTCTACACTTTGGTACACCAAATTTAGCATATATCGTGCTTTAGCAAAAAAATTGTTCAAGCGTGATAAACGCCTTCACCGTGATAGCGTAGAAAATAGCTTGAGTCGTCGACCTAAAATGTTCTGGCAGTTTGTAAAACACCACACCCGCGATATAAGTCAAGGTATCTGTTTACGTGATGATGTAGTGAACACTCCTGCTTATCATTCATCGCCTGATGAGGTTGCAAATATTTTCGCCGACTATTTTAGCAATTGTTACTCTAGCTGCCACCAGTCCTTCCAGCCTGGCGACGATAAGATAAGCTGTCATGACTTCTTGCATTCTGTACGAGTGGATCATGTCGAAATAGCGGAGGCGATAAGAAAATTGAAACCGAAGTTTTCGAGTGGTGTGGACGGTATACCGAGTTTTATTATCAAAGGATGCGGTGATTTGCTTATTCCCATTTTAAAACACATTTTTAATCTTTCATTGAGTTCTGGTGTGTTTCCATCACTTTGGAAGAAATCAGTTATTGTTCCGATTTTAAAGAGTGGTGATGCCTCGGTTGTTACGAATTATCGTCCTGTTTCTCTGCTCTGTGGGTTTTCCAAGGTTTTCGAGATTGTTGTACATACCCGGATGCTCTTTTATTTCCGTCAAAAATTAACACATTTGCAGCACGGTTTCCTCAGTGGTAGGTCTGTCCAGACCAATTTGTGTTCTTTTCTAGATTTTTGCGCTCCATGTGTTTTAAATAGGGGGCAAGTTGACACAATATACTTTGATATGACCAAAGCTTTTGATAAGGTCAGTCATAAATTGCTCCTGCATAAATTGTTTTTATATGGTCTATCTCCAAAGTTATGTGAGTGGTTCCAGAGTTACCTGTCACTTCGCCCGAATTCTGTTCGGGTTGTTGACAGTTATTCCTATAGTTATTTCTCGACGTCAGGTGTTCCCCAGGGGTCGATCCTGGGGCCTCTCTTGTTTTTAATCTTTATAAATGATATAGTATCTTGCGTCCAAAGTTCCCAGTTGTTACTTTTCGCGGATGATATCAAGTTGTTTAAAATGATTCACTCTCCTGTAGACTGTGATATCCTACAGCGTGATGTGTCTTGCATCTCTCAGTGGTGTGAACAAAATCTATTAATGCTTAATCCTGCTAAAACAAAGGTCCTATCTTTGTGCCGACGCCATGTGCTTTTTAATTTTACTTATCATCTCGATATCATGCCCATTGAACGTGTACTCTGTGTGAAAGATCTTGGAGTGTTCATTGATAGTGCATTGTCTTTTAGAAATCATGTATCTTTTGTGGTTGGAAGTTCAATGAGAGTGCTGGGAACCATATCACGTTTGACGAAGAATTTCAGGAAGCCTTATTGTTTGTTACAACTTTACAAATCTTTAGTTAGGTCACGACTGGAATTTGCTTCGGTAATATGGAACTCAATATCTAAAACACAAGCCATGACCATTGAACATGTTCAGAAAAGACTGATTCGTATTGTTTACGATAGGTACTTTGAAAGGCGCTGTTATTATAACTATGAATACATACTAAGGTCATTTTCGCTTACACCTTTGTCTGACAGGAGAACAATTCATGATTTCGTATTTTTGCATAAGGTTGTTAATGGTGTCATCGACTCGCCACCACTGCTCAGCAAAGTAAATTTTCATGTTAATTTTCGCAATACCAGACATCTCGTATGCTTTGACGTTCGTTCACCGTGTTGTACTTCACCGCTTTCTCGGATTCAGACATTGTATAACAGCATCGCTCCTGTTCACCTAGATTTCTGTACATCTATTTCATTATACCGCCTTCAGTTGAATAGTCTTGCAATTTACTAATAACTTTTTTGTGATGATATTATGCTAACGTGTTTCTAGGGTCGTATTGGTGCACCAGAGAGAAGACCACTGTGGTTGTTTCTGGGCACTGAAAAATAAAGACATTATTATTATTATTATTAACTGGCCAGCCTGTCGCGCATGCGCACACGAGGCGAACCTCAATACAAGGTTCGTCGAATTTTCCACTAAAAGTTCGAAAAAGTCGAACCTGGTCGAACTCGAACCTCGGGCGGTTCGCGACACCCCTACCTGTCGCGCATGTGCACACGAGTCGAACCTCAATACAAGGTTCGCCGAACTTTTCACCAAAAGTTCGAAAAAGTCGAACCTGGTCGAACTCGAACCGCGGCCGGTTCGCGACACCCCTAACTACAAAGGGTGGCATCGCCCTAAACAGAAGGACATTGATAGCATCCTCGATCATCCGCACCGGTGCACGGAGGTGCGCCCCGTCGTCTTCAATCAAGTGCACCGGTGCGCACCGGACGTCCTCGATCAACGGGGGCGCACCCTCCCGGTGCAGCTTTTCGTTGCCCCAACGCGCACCGAGAAAATCGACGGTGCGCCGGGGTGCAGTCCCATCAGGCATTGCGGCCAGGAGCGGGAATCGAGGAGATGGCGGGAATAGCAGACGCGCAGTCTGTCGAGGTGGCGACCTTGCGAAGACGAACACGCCTCGCAGCTGCACTCGATTAATTCCTCAGCTCTTCTGAGAGCGAGACGACGATATTCTTACCATCGCCGCGATTACAGTCGATTGCTGCGGTGGCAAGGAGCGCCCGAAAGGTATGAACTTCGTGGAAAGCGTTGCGAGGTGTTTCGATGACACCGAGGTACGGCCATTATGTGGTGGTTCTCTTTCTCGAACCAAGAATGATGGACAGCATATACCTGTGAAATTGTCACCCGCTTCGTGACCCCACCGACAATCACGTCCACGATGTTCATTCGTGTGGGACCGCCAAATCCGCGAGTAAAAAAACAGGAGAAATTGACAGCAGACGGGCACCGCGCGCGGACCTACGCAAGAAAAAACAAACAAAATGCGAGGTGACGCATGGTGGAGCTCGCCGCGGTGCACCGCCGCGGCGCAGTTTGTCTTCGATGTCGCACCGACTTCGTGCTGCACGACCGAGGAGCGCTGTGCACCGTCCAGGTTTCAGGGCGATTCCGGTGCGAGTTGATCGAAGATGCTATGAGGCACCCTAGTCCCACACAACCCAAGTAGTACACTGTAGTTGGGTGTAGTTGGGTTTGTAACGAGCGCCTCCGACCACGCGAGCGCTGCTGTACACCTCGATTGTGGCGCCATCCATGTTCCGGCTGCGCACCTCGCTTTTTGTCCGGAGTGGTCCGGAAAGGGTTTGACAATTTAATAACCTTTGCTATATTTCTTTCACGAAAAACCCAAAATAAATTATACTTTATCATTTTATATTGCGGTTTCGTCCATGGCCAACCTTCTCGTCTTGTTTCGCTTTTTCTTCCCTCACTTGACCTCGTCCTCACAGCGTTATTCCCTCTACCATCGACATCGAGAAATACAAAATGGTGCGTTTGAAGCATCGTTACATTTTGGTTGAGATCCTGTGGAAAGACTGGCAGAATCCGTCAATTCACCAACTCCCAGTCGCCGAGGAAGACATTTACGGCTCAGTGAGGAACGCTATCCAGTACCTCCATGGCGAATTCGGCGTCGGCGTCACCAGGTTCCACCTGACGATCAAGTTCTTCAACCCCTACACGCGCGTGTTTCTGCTGCGAACCCGACGGGGTGCTCACACGCTGACGCTGTCGGCGTTACCGTTCGTCACGAGGATCAAGGACGACGCAGCGACGCTGAGGGTTCTCAAACTGGCCGGAACAATTCGGTCGTGCTTGAAGTTCCTCAAGAAATATGACTGTGCCGTGATGCTCGACGTGCTAAGCAGGGCCGAGAGCGCTGAGGGGAAAAGACAGGCTAAAGAAAAAATCGCCGAAGTGTATGCTTCCATGGAAACGACGAAAGGCGGAATCAGGCCGATGTAGGCTCTCTTTTAGCGCAAAGGCAATACCTTTGTATTCTTGGTAAAACAGGCTGCGTGGTTGTATTGTCAGCAGCGTTAGATCCTGTTCAGCAAGCTTGTACAGGTTCACCAAGAAAACTACTAATGCACTAACACTGTTCCAGCTGCCGGCGTGTTTTGTCAGTCTCCCTTGCGGCCAGTGACAATGCCTTTTCAAACAAGTGCAATGAAAATGTGCCAACATGAATCGATCTCTAGCATGTTTGCTACCTTGCTACATGCAGCCACCAATACGCAATGCACTGTCCAATGACAGTGAGGCTACAAACAGTAGTGGTATCTATTTTGAGGCGACTTTGGGGAAGTCTCGTCTTTGTACCTCTATACTCAGTTTCACAATACCTTTGTGAACTGTGGAGCCTATGGCCCCGCAACCTATAAGAGCGAGGCACATGACACCATGTCACGGGAGCATTTGTGTCGCTGCACCAAATGCAAGGCCCGGAGGAACCAGCTTTCATCTGCCGCAAAACCAACCAACCTGGGGTGAACGTCCACCCTGCAACATTGCCGACCGCTAGAATGGCGAGCTTTTCAAAAACAGTTTATGAGACAACCATATGCTCAATAGACCTTTTCGTGAATCGAAGCGCCCCTGTGGCACGAAATGAATTCTAAAAACCAGTTGGCCACTTGGTTTTGGTTTCAATTTAAGATTTTGTCAAGATTGTGTCGCGACATAACACGTAGCTTGCATTTTCATTGCTGCGATTTCCTGCAAGTGTACAATCCTGTGGGCATTGCTGGGAGATACCAAAAAAAAATGTAGGGCCCTTCCACTTCACGTGAAGATGGAGGACCAGCAAGGCCGTTACCTTTACGACGTCTGGGACGACCTCAAGGACGCCGCCTAGAGGACGACGTCTCAGACAACCTCAAGGACAACATCTAGGAAGACCTCGAGGATGATTTCTAGGACGACGCCTAGAGAAATTCAGTCTTTGCACTCTGGTGAAAACCAGAGCAAAAAGGTTGCCGCCATCGCTCATAGATGGCGGTAGCTGTCCAGAGTTTTGTGTCGACATTTGTTTGCCTGCGGACACAATACTGGGGAAACTAGCCCTTAAAGGGCAACTCCGCTCAATTCCCAATATTTCGAGATAATGATTGATTTCGAATTAAAAAGCCCTAGTAAAAGACACTACGTCATTTGCTTCGCGAAAAATGGGATATTTTTTTTTAAATCTAATTTTAAACGCGAGCGGAAATCGAAACCGAAAGTTTGGCTCCGTCTGGCAACATTGGCCTCGGGCCGCCAAGTACATGGCCATCTCGTGGTACGAGATGTCACGTGATCCTTGGCCCAACGGCGGGCGGGATTGGGGCGGGCGTGCGGCAGGCGCGAGTGTCGTCTGCACCGCACTCTTCGCCACGTTTTGGTGTGTACGGCATTCGACGACGTCTGCACAACTGCGGCATAAGTCTGCGCACGCGGTGTCCGTAGTGTGGACGAAACTCCGAGATACAATAATCCCAAACGGTGAGACGACGACGGTGGTTGTGACGCGGAAGACGGCAGTAACGGCGGGACCACGGCGGGCGGCCGGACGGCTCCCAAGAAGCGCTCTGCACAGGCGCGTTACGCCAATCACGTGGACACCGCTGAGAGCCGAGAGGCAACGTTGCCGACGTCATGCGCTACGCTCGCCCGGAGAAGTAAAAACAAGCAAAAGGGGGCCATGATGATGACGTTTAGCTCAATGTTGGCTCCGCCCATGCCGTAGCCTTGACTGCGCTGTTGGTTGCGCCTGAATTCGCCCGCCCGAGTCAGCCGATTTCGGCAACTTGAAGAGTTGCAAAGTTCGCCGGAACGTTTAAGAAACATTTAGACAGAACTGCGTCATAATATTTGACGTGTGGTCTTCCTAGGCGATACTGAAGAGAACTGCATTGTTTTTTCAAAACCAAAAATGAAGCGGAGTTGCCCTTTAAAGGAGCTGTGCAACAATTTCGGGGCTTTGCTTAAATAATTGTGGAAGTTGATGCCTGACACTTTTGAAGTGAACTACAGAAAACAGATTTTGCCTGGATGCCTTAGTTTTTATTTAAAAAATGAAAAATGTCCAGGTTTTTGCCACCTCTCAACTCTTACATCGTCTTCCGGGTCACGTGCGCAGTGACGTCGATGGGGTAGGCGCGGGGTTCTGGTAAAGTTCTCTCTTTAGAGCCATCAGTGAGCAGCGAGAACTCATCCGCTCGCGACCACGTGCTGACGGGCGCAGCGCGAACAATATGGTGAAAGGAGGAAAGTCTCGTCCGGGTCCGGCCATACCCGTCCGGCCCTGTCCCCCTCCGGCTTCTGGCGCCTGTTCGCGGTAGCAGATAGAGCTGACGGTTTTGTGGACCTAGGATAGATGGCGCCACTAAAACTCCGTATAATAAAAGTTTTGTCGATGATACCAGGTTTTTGACGCATTTATATTTATGTTGGAACGACAAGATTTATAGAAAAAGTTACCTTTGACGTCATGCCGCATGTTTCTCATGGCCGCCGCTCGCGGCTGCAGGTCGGGGAATATTCTCATTTTTGCCTGGCTATTCTGCGGCGGAATCGCAACATTTCAATGAAAGGAGGTGTGTTTTCTGTCATTTGTGACAAGGTGAACAATGTCAAAAGTAGAAGATGCCAATTCTTTCAACGTTAAAATCGTTGCACAGCTCCTTTAACAGCTCCTCTGTAAAAAAACACTTGGCACTGTTTTTGTGGTTCCCAATGTGCCGGATTTTGGGCAAAGGTAAGCAAATGTAGAATGATGGATTGCAACGTCCCTGCTGGTGCCCTTGTCGTGCAAGCACGTTCGCATGCGCATGAAGAAATGTTATGCAGGCTTGGAAGTTCACATGCTTGGCTGTAGGAGTACGGACAGTGGCTGTCTGATCGAAACCGAAACCATGCCACTCAACTCAGTGGCCAAATGGTTCCCAGCATGCAACGTGCAAAGTGTTGCATAGAGGGATTTTTGAAAGTGGCCTAAGCTGTGGAAGTTGCTAATGCCAGGGCAATGCTTTGAGCGGAAGCGGTTGATTACACGGCTGTGATCATTCAAACATCATTCAAAAGCCATGTTCTCTGAAAAGTGTTGATCCATATTAACTATCGTTGAAAAGTAACATGTCTGTCTTCCTTTTGAGCCGTGTAGTGTTTCAGTCAAACGAGTCTGGCCGCAACACTACTGAAAGAAAAAAAGCCTAGAACTACTTTTTGTCGCGGACGGCACTGTTACTGTGGTGGTAATGAGGCCTTTGTGACCTTGACCATGGAGCGGCGTCACGTGCGTTGCTCCGACGCTCAAATTGTGCCGCAGCCTCCACAGTTTGCCAAGTTATCATGAAACGGAGTGTAAACGATTTGGCAGGTGCTTGCGAAATGCCAACGCTCTACAGTACACATGTATTTTCTTGTTTTTTCCTGAACAGATGTTTTATTGGACGTAGCTCGATTTTCAAAGTTTAAATGCCAATAGCTGAAAGGTTGTAGGGGATCTCCAATAGAACAAAAGTTTGGAAAGTGCCAACTTCAGCCAAATTGGCTTCCAAGCTCCAAGGCAAGAATGGCAAAGTCTGGTCAGCACTGGTGCATTTGCAACAGCAAAGTGCCAGAGCTCCCAAGGAAACCTTATCGCTCCAGCCATGACCAAACTTCGCCCAATAGACCCTTTCACAAATTCAGTGCCATCTAGTGTCTGAAATAGCAGTTCAAATTGCTGTATGCTAATGGCGGATAAAATCTGGTGCCTTTTCATCAACGGTAGGCGTACGAAAGTTAGGGTGTTTTGCGTTGAACGGTTATTTGTCTATCTGCTTCAGTTTCGATGGTGTCAAGAAACTACCGCTCTGCACAAGGCGCTTATAGTTGAGTAAACCTCTCCCTAAAACTAACAGTTCATTGTCATGAGCTGTCATGGGGCGTGCTGAAGCCGAGCATTCCAAGGACTTGCATGACAGCCTCAAATGCGTAATGCATATAAGCTTATAAGTCTAGATGCTCAGGCTCCGCATCGGTTTCTGTCTTGAAATTCTTCCTTCACCAGCCATAAAAAGGCCGCCATTCGCATGTACAGATGATACACACTTAGGTGATGATAGCTATCGAGGTGGCCAGACTGAATTTCTGGAAGGGTCTATTGCCCCAACACCAAGGAGAATGCGGGGAACATCTGCATGCCTGCTGCATACGCTCAACTTGCTCTTGGAATTAAATGACTAAAGTAAGACATTTACAAATTCACATGCAAAAAGGAATTTGTTTTACTTCTTTGCTTGACAAAAGTTACAGCTGCAAGAGGTCAGCATCTGGAGTGAATGCAACCATACTTGCAGTGTACTCTAGAGAAACGGTCCCCACTTTTTTGCTAAAGGGCTGGATCAGGGATCTGTCACTCTCAAGGGCCAACGAAACAAAATATTAAAAAATCATAAATAAGCAATAAAATAAAAACTTAAGGTTAGAGTAAAAAGTAAAAAAAGAACATTGCATGGATGAATACAACATTATTTTTAGCTCTAGTATTTAGCTAAAAACTGACACTACACAATATGCAGACCCATAAGACAGGGAAGAAGAATAATAATTGGAATGATAGAACTGATGCTGACAATATGTAGTAGATACGACGTGGGATAGTAAGCCCAATACAGATGAGAACACGCAGGAATTTCCACGTACGAAGTTGCACAGGTATGAAACGGGACTAAGCATGTTGATGCTGGCGAGGATACGTCCCTCGAATAATGCGACAAGTGGATGCGCCTACGATAAGCAGTTTTCTCACTGCTTTTTTTCTGTTTTTTCTGGTAATGTGGTTGGTGCACGTTGCACCACCGTTCCTTTAAGTGCACTTATTTTTGTGCTGGTAGTAGCAGGCCTGCTGGAAGCAGTTGGGAGGGCCATGCTTCATCGGAAGGACCGCAACTTGCAGTGGGCCAGTTTGAAGACCTCTGCAGGCCGAATTTGGCCCACGGCCCGGTGTTTGGACACCCCTGCTTTTGAGCACTATAGGGGCCCAGCCCAATCCAAAAAACCGTGCCCAGCCCACGGTCTTTGTCAGGTAGGAAGAATTGTTCTTGGGCCCGGTCCGGGTACAAAGCAGCAGCAGTTTTTCCCCAGCAGATGGAATGCACCGACACTTTCTTATAACCACTAAAGATTTAGGAGATGAAGCATGCCTCGGCCTCTTGCCGTGCCGAAACCACCTTCCACAGTTCAGGCAGCTCCAGCCAGGCTGGGCCTGGGGGCGGGCCCGATCAAGTTGGCATTCTATCGGGGCCTGGCACAGGCACGGGGTAGGCCAATTACCTTTGATGCAAGCTATACAGCCATGAACAGAACTATCTAGAACTCAAATCCAGCACCAATAATCATTGTGTGAAGATAGGAAACGTGCCGAGTGTGTTCTGGAAAAGCGATCTAGACACACGACTGTCTTGTGCTGGTACAGTGATCGCCACTTGTCAAAAGATGTGCATCAAGAGGCTTGAAAAGCCATTTCACATGACAGTTTTTTCGTAGGCCACACAGGCCTCGATGTTACTCTCCCTGTAAACGACAATGTGCCTGCACGTAGTTGGATGCATATTTTCTAACAAAATTACTCCATATGAAACAGTCGTAAGGCAAATGCATAAGTGCATTCTTGTCTTGTTTTTAATGCCCATGTACAGGTAGTTTGTTAGTTACATGCTTGCCTCTGTACGACCACTTTGGTTGCAGAGCCAGAACAGATACGGCTTTAGACCCCGTTGCTCCGGCCACAGGCAGACGAAAGACATGCAAGGCCGACATTGGGTTTCAGAATACATTTATTGTCTGCAAAATACTTAAAATTCAATAAAAGATTAAAATAAAATAGTCTGTTTGCATACATGAGGGGGTTGATGATGATCGCCATTTTCCTGCAAAGAGAAACAAAATGAGCAAATGTAACATCCTATTGGCAACAATACGGGAGAAAACGCTGGGGCACATGTTGCCCGTACACATTGTGCTCGGTTATCGACACCTTTGAAGACTCGTACAGGTGCAGAAACCTAGTGCTCACTTTATGTTACTTGCTTCACTTCTCCCCGAACGGTCTACAATGGTGGTTGTTCCGCGTATAAGCAATGCGAAATGGTAGTAAACAAGAGCATTAGTAATCGACGAGTTTCAGCAAGAAGAGTTTTCAGAGAATAATTGTGAGCCCAAGCCACCACTGTGAGGCACATATCCGAAGCAGTTGTTGAAAGAATCAGCATTGTATTTTTTCTATTGTGTATCTGGGCGCAAGACAAAAAAACTCGCCACCTTCCCTAAAAAAGCCGCAATTTCGCTGCTCAACTGCAAATGAAAAAAACGAAACTATGTACTGGCCGATCAGCAGCCGCATGTGGCAGTTACGAGAACTATGGCAGAACGCCACTAGGGCGCACGTCTAAGTCAACAAAACCTGTCCCTCTCCGCTGCTACACTCGCCGCCAGCCCCGTGGAGAACAGACTAGTGTCGATCGCTCACCGCAACCTTCGGCGATGCTAATCCTTGAAAAGTCTACAATTGCAGAGAAAGCAGCTGGGGTCTGAAGAGAGAACCCAACGGGAAACCAGGTGGTGCCCCAAGCCGCGTTTACATGAATGCGACTTAGTCGCATCGAATCCAGTTGTCGCATTCAATGCGGTCATGTAAACGGCATAATGCGCGAAGAAAGCGCATCGCATTCAAGTCGCTAGACAGAGGTGGATCGAGATGGCGAGTGCGCATTCATTCAGCCCATGTAAACGGAGGTCGCATCGCATTTTGGAACGGGGAGGATTATGGGAAGGCGCTCGCTGCGGGAGCGAGTGAACAGCTGAGAACATGGCGGCGGCCAACCTCGTCGGCGGCGCGGAGAGCGGTCCCGTATGGTCGCCCGCAATTTTTTCCCGAGAACAAACGCGAGCTTTTATTGCCATCAGAAGTAAGCGGAATATAGCTGAGCTGCTCGGTGAGGGCGGCCCCCGTCCAAGCCTTGCGAAGTAGGACTTGCGCGTCTGAAGGGGTCCCAAAGGCTTCGGCGCAAGCACGAACGACACCGAGAGCTCCGAGCACTGTAGAGCACTGCTTGGTAGCGCAGAGCGAGCAGCTCCTACCTCGGTGCCGTTCCTGGCTGCGCAGGAGCCTTTCGGACTCGGGGTCCGGTTGATCCGGTCGCGATCGGCGAGGTCTGGCGCGGCGAAGCACGGAGGCGTCCTCAAAGCGTGCACACACGCGTCGCCTCTGGTTTAGAGTGACCCGGCGGCCCGGCCTGGAGCCCTAAACGCTTGGGTTTTGATGTTTCTTCCGTCTCGTAACTTCTTCCACAGCACCGAAGACAGTGGGCACAATCTTTACGTTCACTGAACGCGTCAAAAGGCTTCCACTGTCCACGTGCGATGCACCGGAAAATGTGGTGCGGCTGGTGCCGGAACTGCATAACTTCGAGCTTTGACACGGCGTGGCGCCACCTTCGTGTAGGGCTTGGTGCGCATTCATGGAAACGTTGCTGCGTCGGCTTCGTTCGAAGATTGAGTGGAGTCGATGCGCTGAAGTCGCTTTCATGTAAACGAGGCTCCACAGACAGTTGAGGGGCACGTTGACCCTCGATTTGTTTTGCATTTCTAAATAAAAACTAGTGCGTACAGAAAAACCTATTTTAACGGAGAAGTTCCACATAAAAGACAAAACACAGACAGCAAGTCTTCGACTTTCGACACATATACGTTTGTCAAGTCTGAAGATGCGCAGTCTGTGTTCCATCCTTTACGAGTGCAACTCTTTCGTAAAAGTGTATGCAATACCAACGCGCTCCCTAAAAGACAGTACAGAAAAACCGTTTTCCATTTTTTAGTTCTATATGCGACATATTAATTCCCGCAGTTAATTGGCCAAAATCCGAAAATCGTTGCACTGCCCCTTTAGGGCAAAAGAAATAGCAGCAAGTACCCATTCATAACTAAACCAGGTAATGCAAAAGATCCTGGTAAGACGGTGTGAGCTGCTTATTGTGGGAAGCTTGTTGGCTTAAATTCACCTTTTTTCTGTGTTCCTCAATATTCCCATAAAAAACTCAATGTACCTATATAGTTGCCAATACATAAGGACAACCATCCTTTCAACGTAAGCAACACATAAATTACCTAATGCTCTTCACTTTCCAAAAAAAATGGCATGGTGCTGGGTTAAGGTTTATGTACTTGATGCTTGCAGAGTTTGCTTTCATTTGACTGCATCAGGCATCTAGCGAAGGTTGCACAATCTAAAACTATCAAACATTAGCGCTTTGCCTCGTCTCAACAAGTTCAAGCAGAAGCTATGCAAAAGGTTTTTTTTTTTTTTAATTGTAATGAGGTAGAAAAGACCTCTAACCAATCTTTAAATGCAAGGACACTCAACTCTTTAAAACCGACTCAGTTTTTTCTTGACTGACAAGGAACAGATTTTACAAAAGTCTGCAGGGACTTGCATGTGGTCCCCTAACGGCTTAGTCTACGACCATTATATTGACTGAAAACATAACTGTCCTCTATTTTGAGATTTCCTCCCGGCAGGGACTTTATTAAACCGCGACACACTCGCATTACAACAGGGAGCAACAAGTGCCTTGCCACCTCATATTTCATAAGAAAAAGCAAATCGGGCGTTACATTTGTATACAGTACAAGTCTGTTTTTGAGGTGTGCAACATTGTTACATGCTACATCAGCAGACTGCACCCTGTGATAAAAAAAAAAAAAAAGACCCCCTTATAAGCAACTACTGCTTGACGGTCATAGTCTCTTAATATAAAAGAAAATGCTGCCCTTAGAACAGTGAGTGGCTTGAAAAAACAAACAAAAGACAATCCTTTACATGTAGGGATTGGTTGTAAGTTTCTTTTATTTTAGTGTAATTCTCCCCCAACCAGATAAACTTCTAACGAAAACAAAAGCAGAGTAAACAAACCAGCGACACAAAGAAACCCCACTTCCAAAACCTAGCGAACAAATGAAGCAATATTGCAAAAGGGTCCGCTCTTGAGACAGGCAATCTGCCTTCGCTTCGCCACAAACATTACATGCCACTGAGTCACGACCGTGCTCCTCATAGTCCTAAGCAGATTAGGTGAACCACGGTTGCACAGCGGCAACGGAGGAGCAACGGCGGAGGTCTCCTGCACATGCACAATGCCTCGACATGGCGTCGCCAGATTGACGCCATAGATAGGAGCAGCACGCACTCCGGCGTTGCCTCTTGCGCTGCTTCCGATGGTACACTAGCTAGTACAGCACCACCCAGCGGCGTAGCCGGTTGAGGGGGTTATGGTGCCCGAAATTTAGCCAACCCTACGTGAGCAGAAACCGACGGAGAGCAGTCGAGCACATGGGGACGTCAGAATGCAGAGCTCTGGTTGGAATTATTAGCGCGTGGACGTAAAGCTAGCTGCCCTTGTCTCCGCTGCACTCCAATGGATTCGAATGCAAAAGCCAAACGCTGGACGCCAGCGTTCCGCGCGCAACGAGTGCAGTGGAGACAAAGGTAGCTAGCTTTACATCTACCCACTAATCACTCAAACCAGAGCTCAGCGTTCTAATGCCCCCTCCTGCTCTCAGGTCTCCTCCTCCTTTCTAGTTCTGCCTGTATAATATAAACAAGCAATTGAACCCCCCCCCCCCCCCTTAAAAAAAGAAAGCAAAATTCCTGGCTACGATACTGGCATAAACTTGTTGCTAGCTTTAATCGTGCACACATACAACTGCACCGGAACCACTACTTGCACTCTTGTAGCAGCAGCTTGTTGCCACCTTTAATCCTGTACACTGAGTGACATTCCTATTGCGAACGCGACATTGTCACTTTTTGCCTTTTACTTCGAAAGAGAATTGAAGGGCATAAGATTTGATTACTATTTAGGTTAGTGCTCCAAATGAGTACTTTCCACCACACTAGTAGTTTTCGTGACAGCCTTTTGATTTTAAGAGAAAAACTGAAAAAAACAGGCGATTACCTGTTTGTGCTAGCCGAGTTGCTAAATGTATAAATACAACTGTACCGTACTTGCATACTGTGCCTCCCGCCAATAATATATTGAGGGTAACCTACTGTTACCTTCAATCGGGCATAGACACAACTTTATGGGAACACCTACATGAATGAGGGGGACGGTTCAGGTGCGCCTCATTTTCCTGTAAAGAGAGGTAAAAAGAGCATGATGTTAGCTAATGAAGCAACAGCCTTCTGTTGCCAACATTAAGGGGAGGCACTCCCTTGGAGGGTCTACTTTTTAAGTATTTGTGCCAGGTCAATGAAATTTTTAGGGTATGTTAACCGTCAAAACTTAGGAGGCTACACCAACTTTCAACCCAAAAGGTTTATTTTTTTGACAAGTTACAGCCTTATTCGTTAAAAAAAATGTACATGTAGCAGTGCCAAAGGAAAAAAACTATCGTTTCAAAATATGAATAAGAAGGCACAATTTCTTTGTTGGGATATAACGCTGAATGACTAAACTAATCGGTAGTAGGCTTGAAATAATTTTTAAGGCCATATTTTCTGTAAAAATTACCTTTCAATAACGGTATGAATTTTTAATTTTTTTCTTGTTTCACAAACGTCAACATTTTTGTGTGAACAAATAAAAATTTGCAAAAAGTAAGCGCATAGCCGAGTTCTCCAGTAAATTTCATGCCAAAAAAGCCATACATTAGACATGGGGGCGCTTAACTCATCGAACGATAGTTTTAGAGCTGTGAAAAAATGGTGAAAACATGAAGCTGAGAAAAACAGGTTTGAAAGTTCAAACAGTGTTTTACTTTAGATGGGGCTTGCCATTTCATCTAAAATGCTCCAGGGGCATATGTCACTCCTTCCTCTGCACGGTCCCTCTGTGCCTTGGCCACAGCTTCCATCTTCCTTTTTTTGTGGGACATCTTGGAGGACTCGAGCGCTTTCACTTGGGCCTTCGCAACCTTGATCTTGGTGGCCCTCTCTCCGTACGATGCTTGGTAGCTCCCTGGCTGGATGCCCATTTCCAACAGAGCTTCCTCAATCCCTCGAGGCCCTAGGTTGAACTCAAGGACTGCAAGGGCCACGGCACACTCCACAGTCTTGAGGGAGGCGAACTCTACCTTGGGGCACCTCTTCCACACCAAGGCATTGAAGCTCTCATTGTTGTTTTGAGTCTTCATCCGGGAACACCTCTCCAGCAGATCCCTTTGTGACAGGCGGTTGTACAAGGGTACCATCTCCCTTGCAATTTCCTTGGAGAAGGCTGGCTTGTGTGGCCGGAACGCAGGTGGTTCTCCTGCTGCCTCGAGGGCCTTGCTCCGATTATAGTGGCACCAGGAGTCCGTGCCAGTGGGACAACCTACATGCCTTGGCTCCTCGTCAGTGGAGTAGGAGTGCAAAAGGCTTGCAAACACTCCTCGCTGCATGGCTGTCACGTCGGGTGCATTGTCCTTTAGTGAACAGGCATAGTAGTTGGTAAGCTGCTTCATCTTCAGGTTTGTCAGCTTCCCTTTCCCGCCTAGTCCCTTCTTTGCCTTCTTCAGGGCTTCTAGACCTGCATACATACGCTTCGCAACATGGTTGACGCAGTCCTCTTTGTTGATTTCCTTGTTGTAGAGCTCAAGGCCAGCTACCTTGGAGAAAGCCTTGCTGTCGCCATCACACAGCATGGTGGTATACTGCATACCGTGTTTTTCAACTGAACGGCCAAAAATAACAGTGGCTGTTTCCACTTCCATGGCACCGGCAGACCCATTGAAGTTCTTCTGGCAGTTGGGTCGGTGGTCTTCCATCCATTCCGTGTACCCCTCTGTGCCTGGCTTTGGTCCCTGGGTGCACAGCTGGCAGTAGTTGCTGTGGACGCTGTAGTCCAGCACGAGATCACTCTCAAGCTCAATCGCGACACCAAAAGCTCAATCGCGACACCAACACCGAAGTGGGACGTGTCGCCGCGTTTATGCCAGGTGCCGTCGTACGTGACGCACACGTCTAGGAGTTCCCCCTCTTTGGCGTTCTCCCTTTTTCGCACCGACTGCGCAGCGGTCCTCATCACATTGCCGGCGGCCGCTGTGGCTGCATCGTGTACCTTCGCGGCAACTTTCTGGGACGTCTTCAAACAGATCGGCGGCGGCATGTTCATCCCGGTAAAAAGATGAGTTAATTTTGTGAAGCTCACGCCACAGTCGCGTGACGAGAGACCGATGCGCGCTGCAAGATCGTTCTGTCGCGTGTCACCAATAT
Organism: Ixodes persulcatus; assembly: GCA_013358835.2. Classification (NCBI taxonomy): domain Eukaryota; kingdom Metazoa; phylum Arthropoda; class Arachnida; order Ixodida; family Ixodidae; genus Ixodes; species Ixodes persulcatus. The sequence continues at coordinate 476,559 of JABSTQ010009365.1, read as the reverse complement.
TCACAGAGTGTGGAGCTCTCTCGACTTCTCCACAAGTTGGGCACGAGACAACAAACGCAAGGAGGACGCCCTTCCCGGTCTCGGACAGTTTGAGAGAAGATCCTGCGCACTCGGGGCACAGCAAAGCACTCACTAAAGCTTCGATGCAGGACACGCCAAGCAAGCGGTAGCCGTCGAGCTCTTCGCCTTCGGTTAGGCCTAGCTGCTTCTCGGGATCGTCGGGCTCGTTTGGCTCGGAATATTTTGCGGGCGCCTTTCGTTGCATCATCGCAATCTTCCGCTCGATTGCAGTGAGGTCATCTTCACTTGAGATTTCGGTCACCGGCAAAGACGATGCGGACGCCGATGGTTCCGGGTGACGTTCGGCGGGAGGCAGCGAAGCGATGGGCGATTCCAAGGCACTCGGCGACGGCGGAGCGCTTGGAATTGGCGAAGATGCGCTCCCGTCGTCTTCCTTGGGAGGTCGTCCGCTCCCTCTTCGCTTCGAAAACCGCTTGCGGCCACCGAACTTGAACGGCGAAGGCTTGCTACGGAAAGTCGCCGGCATCGTAGCGATAGAAAGTCGAAGAACGGTCAAGGGCGCGTAGAGCAGCTAGCAAACGAAACAACGACTGACAGAAATTGCGCGCTAGCAGACGATTATGACGTCACGTGGCTCGTCCTAGAGAATCAGAGCTCTTGTTTCGCCAGCTTGACCAATAAGAGCGTGCTCAGCTATGTTTTCTACGGGGTTTTACGGTTTGTGAGCATGATATCGCGAACAATGCTGCGAACAAAACGAAAGAGGGCGAGACGCTCATTCCAACGAGGGGGGCCTGTCCATGCTAGTCCTAAGAAACGCGGAGGGAGCGCGCTTTGAAAATAGCACATTTTCGTAATCGGCCGCGTCGTCGGCGCATACGTGCGGCCGCCAGCTCGTCGAAAATAATTTATTTCGAAGTAAATACTTTACTCACAGGAATAAAATTTTTAGACAGCATTCTTTATGAGTTGTAAAAGCTGGTCAGCCTATTTTCCAAAAACGTGAATTTTTTGAAAAAATCGCGATTCCTAGGCCGTGCCTCCCCTTAATAGACCTTTCCGGAAATGTGGCGCCCCTACCGTCAACTTGACGCATTGCGACGTTCAGAGCTTTTTGACAAAAAACAATTTGTGCGACATCCGGGATATATGAAGCATTCGAGTCGGCAGGAGCATTCATCTGAACAACCCCACAATTCCCCATGCTGCAAATTCTCACGGGAATTTCCGGAAAGGTCTAATGTATGCACAAATTGTGAAAAAAGTGCCATTGAAGTGCAATGAGGAAAACTAACACACCAGGACAAAACAAGTATTGAGAGGGTCTAGTAAACTTCTACTGTAAAGAATGTATGGTAGAATCTCCATGATAGATTACGGTTGATCCAAATTTTGGGACGATATGAACTTAAACACCCGTCCCGATCTCTAATGCGTTACATTGTGGGATAGTGCGAATGCCCTTTTGGGCCGCAGTGGATGAAATGGACAAAAGCGCCAGCTTCGAGACTGTAGAGTCCCTCAATTAAAAGTATTGAGGAATATGGAGGTAAACATCTCGGGAGCTGCCCAGTCTCCTGGCGCACGGCGCTTCCTGCTACTCGGGCGGCTGTGAAGTTGTCTTGGTGCACGTGCACAAACGAAGTAACCAGGGCAGTATTGCAAACTTGGCACGATCACTCTACAGTGTACTTTGGCATTTGAAAATGCAAAAACCTACCCACATCAGAAGTGTAGAAAATTAAGCCCGTTGCATTAGAGAAGCAGAGTGCATAAAAAAACTGATAAAAAGCAGAACACTTACGACGAACGAGTGCTCACTCTAACCCTCAAAACTGACCCAGCAATACTGTTATTGACATGCGATATGACCCGTTGGAGCAAGTAACTCAGGCTCACTCGGGGGAGATTTGGGACACTGAGTAATCGCGCAGCAACACAGTATCAACTGTCGTAAAAGTGGCCAACCGGACCAATCAATGCATCCAATGCCTTCTTACAGGGCCTAAATAACTGAAACCATAAAAGCACATCCAAAAGAAAACCCCCCCCCCCCCCTCCCCAAGAAGCATAAAACTTCTTGCAAAACTATGTTCGCGTGCCCAATTTAAGGTATGTATGTTCGACATTAGAAATTTGCAAGGCGTGCAAAATGTTTTGATCCTTACGGCCTCCCTCTGTAGGTCTTAGTTATTTCTATAATAAAAAATTTTGGTTGATGTAACCCAGGAAATCACTCCCACTACAATTGTGCATGTATAAATATTTTCAGCGTAATTATGTTTCTCCCAAGAATATTAATGTTTTGGAGGCTGTCTCGGGGAAGTATATTTAAAGTTTTGTAATGAAACCTCATGTAGATAGGTTCAGAAAAGCTGCAGCGCATAATTCCATCACGTTTATTTATTCATTCATTCAAAATACCCCTAAAGGCCCTCCAAGGAAAGCATTAAAGAAGAGGGCGTGGGACTACACAAAATAAAGAAAATATATTTAAAACTTTCAGCCTTTCCACTCTGCTAAAGAAGGACGACCAGCGAAGCTGTACTATGACGGGACGACTTCAAGCACAACTTCTTGGACGACGTCTAGGACGACATCTAGGACGACCTCAAAGACGACCTCAAGGACGACGCCTAGGACGACCTCAAGGACGACATCTAGGACGACATCTAGGACGACCTCAAGGACGATGCCTCGGACGACCTAAGGGACGACGCCTCGGACGACCTCAAGGACAACCTCAAGGACGACCTCAAGGACAACCTCTACGACGACCTAAAGGACAACCTCTACGACGACCTCAAGGACGATGTCTAGGAAGACCTCAAGGACGACTTCTAGGGACGACCTCGAGGACAACATTTAGGACAACCTCGAGGACGACATCTAGGACGACGCCTAGAGAAATTCAGCCTTTCCACTCTGGTGAAAACCAGAGTGGAAAGGCTGGAAAGGTTGCTGCCATCTATGAGCGAGGCTGGCAAGCCGGTTGTCTGGTTGCCGCCATCACTCGTAGATGGCGGTAGCTGTCCAGAGTTTTGTGTCGCCATTTTTTTGGGGGACACGATCCTCGGGAAACTAGTCCTTAACAGCTACGCTGTAAAAAACGAGACTTTCTTGCCAGTGAGTAGGAAGCCAATACAGTAAACTTGCATTAATTTGGCCTCTGTTAATTTTATTTTTCGTTTAATTCGATCGTCATCCATAGTACGGCGCGCGCCAATACATTTCTATGGAGGAAGAAATTCAATAATTCAAACGCACGAGGACTTCACAGAGTTTATTCTGACCCAAGCAGAAACGAGAGGCCACACGCTGTATTGCGGTGGCAAAGAAGCCAACACACAACGAACGCAGTCAGACCGGAGACTCGTCTTTACTTTCGACGGGCTCCGGTAGCGCCGGGCTTTCTTTCCCTTTCGAGAGACCTCTCTCCCCTCTTCCCTTCTGGGCAATGTGCACAGATTGTCAGAATTTCCGTTGCAGTTAAAATATAGAGCTGAATCCTTATGGCCAACAGTCGGCTAAGGGCTCAAAAGTTCACCCTCCTGGGTATTGCTCTCCCTTAAAAAACACATATAAAGGAAAAAAATATATTTTTTTTAAACAGCCTGGATGGGAAGAGAAAATTGTAAAACGAATTTGAACGAACAAGACAAATTTTAGAGTTATATTTACGGCGCAAAACCAATTTGTAGTTGGCGCCCGCGGAAAAGTGACCGCTATTTATCACGTGGTGCTTGTGCTCTTTAGGAAGCTTCTTATGGTCTCTAAAAGTTACTTATTCGCCTTCGTTTGAAGTGCAACAAAAAACAAAGATTAACAACTAGATAACTTTTAGAGCCCAAAAGAAGCTCCTGAAAGAGCGCAAGCACCACGTGATAGACCTGTGTACCGGTCAGAAATTGATGGCGGCATCGTGACTTTGCGGCGGCAGCGCACAGGTCTACCGCGTGACCAGCAGCGGCTCCTGTGGGCGCTAACTACAAATTTGTTTTGCGCCCTAAATATAGCTCTAAAATGGTTTTTTTTTCGTCGTTGTAAATTTGTTTTACGACATTGTTTTTCCATAAATGTTTTTTTTTTTCTTTGCACGTGTTTTTCAAACAAAACCAAATACAGGGTAACCATTTCATGGGGATATACACTACAGAACGTTCCTATAGCTTGAGCCGATGTGCCAAATGAAATAAAGAGGCTTAACAGAAGGAATAAAAATGGGCAAGTTCATACATATTAATATCGAAACAGCACGACTGGACACGGACGAAGCGAGCAACCGAACAAAACGAGTGCTGATCGGCAATCGACTGGTTTTACGTTTTGAGAAACCAAGAAAAAAGATGCACGACCCTCTACTCAAAACGGGCTTGCATCCGCACAACAAACAACTGTGCGCTTTCAGTTATAGGCAGCCAATGCATCTTCCCCCGGTCTAAGAATTCAACCTTGCTGTCTAATAATGAGCCTGACTTACGCAGGCCGGTTTCTTGGTTTCCTGAAAAATAAAACCAGTCATTCGTTAGTCTGCATTCATTTCGCGTAGTTCCTCGCCTCGCACGTGTCCATCTGCACCTTTTCAATGGGAATAGAAAGGACTGACCGGTTCAGAGGTGGCTCCTTGTAAGAGGTCACCACGCGCCTTCGTCTGTTGCGGCCACTTCTGGCAGCGCCGTCGTCCTCATCAGTGGCTGCAAAGCAGAAGATGGAGTTTACTTCTTTTACTGGAACAGCAGGAGGGCGATTAGAATCACCTAATGATCAAAAGCGAGAACCACAAAAATGAATGTTACCGACGTGCCTCGCATGGTTCCATAAACGTCGTCGGCAATAATGCACATGTTGGTGTACCTACCAACAAAAAAGTGAAAGGCCCGGGCTGCTTTACTCGACAAAAATAGATCCTCTTAAAAAAAAACAACAAAAAAAAAAAACCAGCTTCGGGCACGAAGCCTGCAATTCCGTCGGAGTCCTTACCGAACGCCGACACAGCACTTGTGTGCAATACGTACTCCGAGTACGAGCTTCAACGACGGCGGACTGGTAATCGGTACGGCAGCTACAAGATGGCACACACTTTTGAAAAGGGTCTACGGCGTCGCTGCCGTCACGCCGCCATGATCGGCGAGCTTAAAAGTCAATGACACCTTGCAAAACGGCTGAATGAAAGGTGCTGCGATGAAACAGAACCAGAGTATCTTAGCTACGATAAGATTGCCAGATTTATTGTGTCAATTATGCGAATCCACGCCATGGCACTTGCGCTGCGCTGCTCCTGTCAAGCCTTGCACCGGTGCCCGAACGTCAAGCTTTACCGCTTTGCGTTGGCGTGTGCGTCGAGCTTTGCCGCTTTGCACGGCATGCCGACGCGGGGAGCACGTGGGTTAGCTCAATGGACTGAAATTCTGCTCTCTTGTGGGTCGAAATTCTTCGATTTTGATTCCAGGACAGCGTTAATTTTTAAGGAAATGTAACAGAAAACATGTCGACATACCGTACTACTTCGAGAGATGACCCGCCCCCTATTTTGTGTTCGATTTGCTATAATTTTTTTTTTTAACTGCCGAAAGATGGCCTACTTTTAGTAATCTTAGTGTTCGGATTGACGACGACATCGGCGTAAATCCAGCTGGGTTGTTTCATTTGAAATCGAACACGCTTGTCGGGGTGGGTCCTTCGTTTTTTTTTCTTCAATATATGTAATTGCCCCATTTCTGGAAAGAACAAAACCGCTTTTCGAAATATTTAAAAAAAAATATTTCGCTTCACAAAAAATTTTGAGTGGAGCAGGGTGAAATTTCGTTTTTTACTCTGCGATTTTTCTACCCAGTTCTGTACGCTGGTATGAATACGGAAAGCATACAAAACTCACAGTAATTTTTTGTGATCTTGTATGTTATTTCAACTATTTTTTAGTTCAAAGGAAAATACTTTTGTATTTTTGTTTATTAAGGTAAAAAATAACAAACATTGTCTCTTTGTCAATCCGGTGACATCTTCAGAGCCTTGTAACTCATGAGTTATTATATTTGTCGCTTACCAAATACTATGCGGGTGTAGCCCTATACATGGGCTATCGACGGGCATAAGTTTAGTTTATTTTATTTTTACGGAATTTTTTGTATACAATTTGAAATATTGTCGAAAATGAAATTAACTGATATTTTGAACCCACTTTATCGAAAAAGGCTATTTTTTTATTTCGTTCAATATTTTTTATTATTGCTGCCGATCATATGAACTTTCAATTGGCTTGATGCGATTTCCCTTTTTTTCTGTTGCATCTTCTCTAGAAGTGATCGAAATCGCTCCCACGTTCTCAGAACGACCAAACACAGTTTCCGCAGCTCAGCTTTGCTGCTAAGACTATACTCCTTTTTGTGTGTTCCAATGCAGCGGGTAAATTCATTTCGATTGAGAACACTCGTGCTTGGCTAGATATTGTATTTTCCTAATAATTTTGTAATGATGGCAACTGACATTCCTTAGTCTGATCGTTAGCGGTGCAGCGGATGTACCATTATCTGATGTCTAAAGCAAGGGCACAAAGGGCGGAGAAAACTGAACGAGCTCTTCATGTAGCCAGACCGGGGTCATATATCTGTTTGTGTTATACACAGGTTGTAAGGCTTGAAGCACCTCGCCACAATACACAATTGTCGTTCGCAGGACGGCTCCTTGATGCAAACGTCAAAGGACTTCGTTAAAAAAAAAATTAAAACAATGACAAGCGTTCAGCTTTTCGACTTACCGGAGAAAGAAATCGATATATTCAGCAAGCACAAAAAAAGAAGAATGGGCCTCAGTAGGTGCTCGCACAGGATTACGCTCCTCACATGTGTAGTGCACAGTTCGCGAGCCGGGCCAGGAACCTAAGGTGATATTAGCACAAGATGTACAGTCTCCAGCAATAAGAAAGACACCTTCGCCGATGCTGTTTATGCAGCGGTGCCAAGTCCGCCTTGGCCGGACGCGCTTTATTTTGAAGGAGAAAATAGAACAAACCTTTACTTATTCCCAAACCAAAGCAATGTGTGCCTAGCCAAAGCAAATCTACCGTAGCCACCTAAAATAAAATCGTCAAATCTCTTTTCCATATTCCCGAAGGCTGTACAATCTTTGCATTAAGCTCGTTGCGACAAAGTGGAGAAACTAAAAGTCTACAGAGACATTAAGTGACTGCTTTCGCTGCCTTGTGTGCATGTGGGAATCGTTGCTTCTTGGCATCAGAGATATTGATCAGTCTTGAACAAAACCCAACACTTTTATTTTTAACTGCACACACTCGTTCAAACAGAACGGCCACCGTCTCGTGTTCACCGCTCGCGCGCTTTGGCTCCAGTTTTCGTTCTGTCCGTTTCGACTTACCACGCTGTTGAACTTCTTGGCTGCATCCGACCGCTGTGGTACAAAGTTCAGCTCGCCCCTGCGCTCAGTCGTCTCCGCAGATGCTATTGTCAAAACGTTTTAATATTGCGTTGCTCGTGAGCTGGACTATTTAAAGCACAACAACATATTGTTTTACAATTGCATCCTGAATATATTAGCGTTAATGAATAAAAGTGACTATTTATCGCCAATTGGTGTTTGTGTTCTGTAAAAAATTGTCTTCGTTTCATGTAAACTCAGTCAGTTTTCCTCATTTGTTTTCTGCAAACTACTTTACCTTCTCAAAGAGGGGCATGTGATATTACATATTTTTGATATACACGCTGACAATAAAGAACAGGCAGATACATGGTTACTTGATCGCACGCGACAAGACATATCATGGATTGGCGCCCGTGCCGAATGCTTCCTGGGTGTAACGGAGATGGGCCTATAGCACGAAGGGCCGGGCGTGCTGTACGTGCCTTACAAGCTGTCAGTTACAAGTTTTACGTGTTACAAGATGCGAGTTGCCATCATTAAAAAATTAAGAAAATACAATATGTAGCCAAGCAGGAGTGTTCTCAATCAAAATAAATTTACCCGCTGCATATGAACGCACAAATAAGCAGAATAGTCTTTGCAGCGAAGCCGACCTGCGGAAACTGCGTTTGGCCGTTCTGAAAATGCGAGATCGATTTTGATCCCTTCTAGAGAACATACAACAAAAAAAGGGGAAATCGCATCAAGCCAATTGAAAGTTCATATGATCGGCAGCAATAATAAAAAAATTGAACGAAATAAAAAATGGCCTTTTTCGATAAAGTGGATTAAAAATATTGGTTAATTTTATTTTTGACGATATTTCAAATTTTATAAAAAAAATTCAGTGAAAATAAAATAAACTAAACTTATGCCCGTCGATAGCCCATGTATAGGGCTACAGCCGCATAGTATTTGGTAAGCGACAAATATAATAACTCATGAGTTACAAGGCTCTGACGATGTCACCGGATTGTCAGAGACAATGTTTGGCATTTTTTACCTCAATAAACAAAAATACAAAAGCGATTTCCTTGGAACTAAAAAATAGTCAAAATAACATACAAGAGCACAAAAAATTAATGTGACTTGTATACTTCCCGTATTCATACCAGCATACAGAACTGGGTAGAAAAATCGCGGAGTAAAAAACAGATTTTCACCCTGCTCCACTCGATAATTTTTTGTGAAGCGAAGTTTTTTGTTAAAAAATATTGAAAAGCGGTTTTCTTTTTTCTAGAAACAGGGCAATGACATATATTAGAAAAAAAATCGAAAGACCCACCTCGACTCACTTGTTCGATTTCAAATGAAACCACCCAGCTAGTTTCCTATGGTACGATAGAAACGAAGGTTGCCGACTGGGAAGCAGCCTCGTATCTTTGCTTTAATGCCCCTCGCCGTGATAAACAAGTCTGCCAGGGACACATGACCTAAAAATAGCATTTTTTTCAACTTTTCTCAGTACTAGAAGTTAGCCCACTCCTCATTTTCACCTGACCTGCTCTTGATTTTAGATGGGCCACCTCTCAGGATATCATGGTATATTTAAACATATTTGGCACCATATTTATTCCAAAAAAAGTCAAGCTTCTTACGAGCAGAGCCACGTGTCTACTTTTCCACAGAACCCACGGACACCAATCATCAAGACTTTTGAAACGAGCCGACGAATGGCAAAACAGAGACGTTTCAAATACAAAAAATGATCCACGCAGAACTCATTTTTGCATTCGTCATTCGTTGGGCCTCCTCCGTAAATCGCGATGATTGACTCTTCCAGAGCGTTGCAGTGAAATACATGCACAGACATTGTTCATAAAGATGTCGATCTATTTTCAAATAAATATGGTAGTTCTCTACAGCTATAAAAGTCCGCCCGAAACAAACTGCATTGTTATCCCGGTTCTCTGAAAATTGCATGATGCGGACACTTCTGCAGTGTGGATTCCTACAGTTGATTGCTTTAAACCTGGAATTTTTTGTTGGAGGCATATGCAAATGGTGGATTGAGTTTGAGGCGTATGGTGGTTTTATCCAAATATTTTGTAATAGAATATCAAATTGTTTTTCTAAGCATTTCGCTACTGTTGTACCACCCCCTAAAGCGTGGGTTCTCAAACTGGGTTCCGCGGAACACAGGGGTTCCGCGGAGTGCTTGCTTGGGTTCCGCGACACCAAATTGATTGAGTGTGTTAAAAACTATCTGAAATTTGCGATCGCTGTGGACGAGAGCTGCGACGTTTCGGGGTCCCACAGCTGGTGGTATTCGTGAGGTACCTTTCGGACGGCGCGATTCTACGAGAGTTCCTCTGCTGTTCTGAACTGAAGACAACCACAACGGGAAGGGACATATTTGACGCGCTGAACGAGTTTTCTTGTAAGTGGAGGGCTCAGTTGGAGCAAGTGCACTGCCATTTGCACTGATGGCGCAAAAGCGATGACTGGGCACGTGAAGGGGCTGATAGGGTTGATCAGGCAGGTCAACAGCAGCGTTCTGTTCACACACTGCATGATCCCCAGGGAAGCCTTAGCTTCAAAAGAGCTCAGCAGCGAGTTGATGGTTGTAATGAACCATGTTGTCAAAATCGTCAATATGGTCGAGTCCAACCCCAAAGCCATTCGGCCCTTCAAGGCACTGTGCAGAGATGGGAGTAGCACATGAACACCTGCTGCTTCACCCAGAAGTGCGCTGGTTGTCACGTGGGAACATGCTGAGCAGGGTCTTCGGCTTAAAAGATGAGTTAGCTACTTTTCTCGCCAACGATCCAGCACTTGTTGAGCCTTTTGTGGAGAACTCTTTTCTCGTCAGGCTAGCCTACCTGGCTAACATGTTTGAACACCTTAACATACTGAACCAAAGCCTTTCGGGCAGACAGGTAACCCTAGTCAGTGCTGCTGACCAGATCAGGGCCTTCTGCAGCCAACTGCAGGGCTGGATGAGCTGCATGAGCAGGGGAGACCAAAGCCCTTTCAAGAGGCTGTGCACCTGTGAGGCTCAACTTGCTCTGTCTGCTTCTGACAAAGCGGTAATCATGGCTCACTTCAGTACGCTCGGGGCTCATTTAGCCAATTACTTTCCGGAGGTGGCCAGTGCTCAGTGGCTTGTGGACATAACAGCATTCAACAATGAGGCTGCTGAGATTGAAAACGAGTTCCTTGAGCTCAGAGCAAGCACTGCACTCAAAGTGAAGTTCAGCAGCCAAGATGGGGTTGCATTATGGATGGAGACTGCCTCACTGTTCCCACACCTCTTCGGCAGGGCAGTGGACATGCTTCTTCCTTTTGCAACTACATATGCTTGCGAGCAGGCATTCTTAGCACTAGCCTACCTAAAAAACAAGCACAGGAACCAACTGAACCCAGCAGCAGTTATGAGGCTGGCCCTAAGCGTGACTAGAGTCACTAAATAAAGCTACGCTTTCAGAGTACCGAAACTCCCAAACTACGCGTCTGAAGCGCGTCAGGCACCGCCATCTTGGGTCCGCGGTGCAGATGGAGGGGTGCCGGTAGCTAAGCCAAGCCGAGCTGTAGCCGTCGCCTGCGCCAGCTGCCGTAGCCGCAGCTGTGGCAGCGAATCAAGGTTGTGTTGTTCGTATCTCGTCATAAGAAGGAAAAAGTGCGTGCTGAGCGACGGACTTCGGCGTGCGCGCGCAGTAAACAGTAAAACAGCAGCAGGCAGCGGATCGCTGGACCCAAGATGGTGGCGTTGAAAAAACGCGATGATGATGATAGCGACTCACGTGACTGCCGCTGTCCAATGATGCTGCAGCGAACCAGAATATTGTTGAATAGAGCAACTGTATTGTCGTGAAAGTGCCAAAGAAAAGGAATACGGTACTCTGAAAGCGTAGCTTTATTTAGTGACTAAGCGTGACTGAGCCACGCATCGATTCGCTGTTGCGAGCAAGGCAACCCCACCCATCACACTAATATGTATACCGTCTTTTATTGTAATCCCACCCTTCAGTCTAATGTGTGTTCCGCTTTATATTGTTTTATCTGTGCAATAAATATTTTGTGAACTCTTCGATTGAAAGTGTATCCAGGCAGCAAAAGAGCGGGGAAGTGTGTGTGTGTGTGTGTGTGTGTGTGTGTGTGTGTGTGTGTGTGGGGGGGGCCCCCCCCCCCTCCCCCCACACACACACACACAGAGTTCCTTGGCACTCTTTAAAGGTTGCTGGGGTTCCCCGAGACCGAAACGTTTGAGAACCCCTGCCCTAAAGTTTGTTTTATTTTTTGCTAGGCGATTCATTATGGTGTGAGAAGACTACCCAGTCAATATTTTGCTACAGCGGCACACATTTTTAATTAAGTAAAAAAAAAAACAACGCAACTGCTCAAAACCGAAAGTGGATTGGGGAGGAAGGAGAAACAGAGGAGAAAGTTGACGAAAGTCACGCGACTGCGAAACTGTTTTGCTTTTATCAACGCATTTGTGGCTTTTAGAAGGCACAAAAATGGGTATTATTTTTCTTTTCTATTTTTATAGTGTTGTGCGAATATTCAAATAGTAATTTCGAATATTACCCTACTCAATATTCGCTTCGAGAGCTGCTGTAATATTTATGATTTTCGAAGTGTTGGTAAATTCTTGGTCACAAGTTTGTTTCCTGTCTAAAAATCGGTAAGGAACGATTTCTAAAATCAAGAATATACTCACACGTTCGGCAAAACGGTATAAATATTATGGTGGGAACTTTCAAATATATTCATCATAAGTTTGATCAACTTTTTTTTATAACGGGCAAAAGGAAACGAGCAACGAGCTCCAGAGACGCCAGCGCCATCTTTGCCAATCTTGGTGCCCTGGTTGCCAGCACTCTTTTCTCATCACTGCCGCGTCCAGATATAAAGTTAGAAAAACAAGTTTAGGATAAAAATAAATACCTTTAGAAATTTCTCATAACCTGCATAATTGCTCGGAAACTTGTTTGCAAAAAAAACTCGTAAGCACCGTTTCAAAACATTTAGACTATAATATTTCGAAAGAATATTACATTATTACAGCGACAAGGTGAGTGAATGACATCGACATTGTCAAAATGGCGGAAGCTAGGTTGATTGGCAAGATGGACTCGAACGACAATGTGAAAAATCCACTTTAGAAGTATTTCCCTAAACTTCCCCCTAAAAACAGCCAAGATTTTTGAACGGCAAGTATTCGATATTAGATTCGAAAATATTTGGCCAAAATCAGTATTTTCTTCGAATTCGATACAAATTCAAATTCCACTGTTCGCACAACCCAAATTTTTAATATTGAGCGTGTGCCTTCGATGACCCATGACTGATTATCTTTGGTGGTTGTGTCTAGACCGTAGGAAGCTGCACGTGACCACAGAGAAAAGAGCGAGCGCGACTCAAACCGGCCAGTTCTTGATCGGCAATTTTATGGCGGAAAGCAAACGAATTTCGAGTCTCAAATTAAGTTCTGGGTAGTTGGGCACTCATATGCCATGAACAAATAAAAACCTTGGTGAGCATAAATGCCATGTCAGCGTCCCTTTAAACGAAAACCCAGCTAACCTCGTGAACTCCCAAGCTTCCCTTGTTTTTTTACGAGCCAAGTTAATTTTAATCTTACTATATTTATAGACTGGCCTCAGAAAGTATGATGCCTACATGGGGATGGCAAGTAAGTTATGGGTTTGACATAAAGTTAAACCTACAGGAATGCCCAGCTGTAATTCAGTAAGAGAATTTATAAAACTTGCTATATGCATCATCTTTTTAGAAAAAGACAATTTTCAATTTTGAACGCAGGTTGTCGGGGCATCTCTGCCTAACATGTACCTCTCGCATAACAGCCACAGCTTAATTCAGAAAATTTTACTGCAATGTAGAAATCAACACACAAAATTTCCATGTCTTTAAATACACCAATCATGCGCATCCACCATCCCGCTTTGAAAATGGGCTTTTTTACTTAGCATGCGACTCCAACATTTGTACCTTTCGAACTTTTGATTGCATCAAGATAGCCCCCCGTTGAGCGCACTTCTTACTGAGCACCGGTGCACTGCAGTGAAGCAACACCTGCAAAGCATGCTTCTGCGGGTGTTACTTCTCCACAGTGCGCCGGTTCTCGGGAAGAAGCGCGCTCAATGGGGCTAGGTAACACTTGCAAAAATATTAATATTGCAGTTCATTTCGAAGCGGATATCTGATAGTGTATTATTTGAAACTACCATTCAAAAATATAAATATTCGCACAATCCTAGTTGGAATTAATGAGTCAAGAAATTAATAGTCAAAACTCTACAACAACAAGTATTTAGTCTCCAGTCACTAAAGCTTCAAGCATTTAAGAACTGCTACGACACTACAGAAAGCAGTAAGCTCGTGCCACGGGCACGTCTTTGGAATGATCTGCCACCCTTTCCACTCGCCAACGAGAGCCACCTTCCACAAACATTTGCCTCTGTCAAAACGTAGCACGCAGAAAGTGATTCGACAGAGTACCATACCCTGTCTACACAGAAGCCTGCACCCGACAAGCAGAAACAACACATGCCCGGAGATTATCCCAAACCCACCAGCACTCACCAGCTGCGGCACTGGGAGGTACACGGGTGCCTGCATGCACAAACGAAAAAGCAGCTATGTAAACGGAGGGCTCATCTGAATGCAAAGTTTGACTTTGCGGGCTTCCGACATAGCCAAAGTGTTGCGCGTCCCCGATAATGATGCAGAGCCAGCTTCCATAAGCAAGGACAAGCACCTTCAAGTTGAGTTACATTGAAACCTGTTTAGAACGAACTTGCATACAGGGAATTATTGTCGATATTGAACTCGCGAGAAATTTAAATAAAAATGCGTGTAAAAAGTACTTTTTATAACAAAAAACATACCGTATAATCGCGTGTAAGGGCCGCACCCGTGTAAGGACCGCAACCCCATATTTAGGACAAAGTATTGCAAAAACAAAATGACAGAAATTATTCGTGTATGCGCCGCACCCCCTTGTTTTTGAGGCGCGCCGACTGTAATGCCACGTTTCTATGAATATATTTCGCTAGGTGACGCTAGCCATCGCCCGAGCACGTAGCGGCACGCGTCCGCATCCCCGATATTTGCTCTCCACTCATCCGTATCACCGCATGGCAAAATGGCTGTCGATCTCAATCGTGGTCGGCCGCACTGTCGGGATGCATTTATGTTGCGGCGAGGCATTGAGAAAAGATGAACGATATGTCAGGTTCCGTGGTAAGCGCGAGGAATGGGGATTCAGCGGGCTCGGCTCGTGCGTGCACTCAGGGTTCCGAACGCCACTGTACGCTCTGGGGAGGTTTCCTTTTGTTCTTCGATTCGTATCAAAGCGTCGTGATTCGTCTGGCGTCTTGATTTGTCTGCCTTTTCGCGCTATCTCGGAGCTATGGGCAAGTACCACTTCAACAGTCATACGGGATTCAAGTCGAAAGTTGCCGCGCATGCTGTCAAGTACGGCAAAAAAAAAAAAAAAAAAAAATGCGTATTGTGCAGTATGTAAACTAATCAAATCCGAATGACGACTGAGTCCGGATTCCGGAGTGAAGGCGTTTCCGACGAGTGCAGCCGAGCGCGCTCATGTACATTACTTTCAAAATGTGGATACAGATTTTTTTTTTTTTTTATCCGTGCATAGGCCACACCTCTAAAATTTGCCCTCAAATCAGGAAAAAAATAGTGCGGCCCTTACACGAGTTTATACGATATTGGCTATATCGAAATTCCACCCTCCGGTAAGGCTTTCAAAAACGTGCAAACAATCGTCCTCTAGCCTGTCCCTTCCCCCAAAAATAATCTAGGAAAAAAAAGAAAATTCCAAAAGCTCAAGCCGCAAACAAAAAAGATAAAGAGAAGCGATTCAGAAGGGGAGAAAGCTAAAAAAACAAAAAAAAAAAACACTGCAAGCACGCACAGAAAAAAAAGAACTTCATCCCAAAGTTGCTGCCTACGAAGAGAAGTGATTCAGAAGGGGAGATAAGCTAAAAAAACAAACTCAATCATGCAAAAAAAAAAAAAAAAATTGTAGCGTTTTGTTACAAGGTGGAAGCGAAGAGATCAGAGATCGGAGAGAAAGAGAAGCTCTCGCCTTACAACGAACGCCTCGCAGAAGTTCGTTTTAAATGGTTTTTGCTATATCGAACTAATCATAGCGTTTTCTGCAGTTCGTTATAGACGGGTTTGACTGTACCTGGTTCAAAAACTATGAACCACGATAAAACTCCATCTTGTCAGTGATCGTCTACAGTCGCCAACCGATTTTCCGGACGCCAGTAATCCTGACTTGTTCAATATTTTGGACCTAAAAGAGGAACAGTGACCACCCGATAGAAATGGTGCATACAGTGCAATCGAACGATAATGAGAATACCCGAAAATGCAATCGTTATAACAGATTATCGTTGTATCTAAACTAGAAACTGATCATATCTAGTCTATAAACTCTATAAACTGATTGTTATAAGCGGTATATCGTTATGTGGTATCGTTATAACTGGATTGCACTGTATTTACGTTACGAACCCAATTCATCCAAGTCTTCCAGAAGGCGCCACATTGTCTAAAGCGTTCGAACGGATGGCAGAACTGCCCCTGACGCATCACATTGCAACTAAAACGTCGGGAGCCACGTAAAGACGGTCCCCAAAGTCTGCCACTCACAGTACTGACTCTCTGCACTCTCCGCCTCTTCGGCCACGAATGCAGCCTCTCCGATGCTGTTGCTTGTCTTGGACGATTTGCGCTGCTGCAGTCTCTGCCGGGACTTCCGGAAGTCCCCCGAGGAATGCCCAGGCGTCCCCTGAACGGTCAACACCGACAAAAGGTCCCCATCGGGCGCTTCCACCGGCGTCACCTTTGGTCCTTCCAAAGACCCCACGCCGGCCGGCTTTGGCAGGAAGAACGTGGACTGGCAGCTTTTGGGCTGCAACAGCAGAGACAGCGAAAGCATGCCGCCCAACTCAAACACGAAGGCCATTGCCGAAAACTCGGCAAAAGTGTGGGCGGGCCCATGGCTAAAACTATGGCGGCCGGAACGCGCATCCAAACGGTGTAAAAAATGTCGCATAAAACACAATCCATGTTAAAACCAGCTGGGAAAGACTTACCGCCTTGCCCGCAGTGGAACCCTTGAGAGACCTGGTCGGAGGCCCGACTTCTGGAACCTCGTCTGCCCACTCCGCCTCCCCAGCTCCTTCCGGTCTTGTCCCTTCACTGCTGGAGCCCACCGGAGATGGTGTCGCAGGCTGAAGAAGCTCCGAGTCCTCCACTGGGAGGGAGCATGCAAACACTTGGATATTCACTCGAGACACACATCATTTCTCTAGCTTCCACCATTTTAGACCTTCTCGCAAGAATAACACGAGTTTCAAGTTGGATACCATGGCCCTTCTTCACGATTTGTTTAACTTCAAGTGCACTTAAAAAATGTCCCGTTTCATGGCCACCAAACAGACAAACAATATCAAATTGAAGATAGCAACACCACACACACCATTTTGCCATTAAGTCATCTCTTTTAGAGAAACGTTTGCAATATTAAACTATTCTTGCCCATCTCAATTAGGTCATTTTTATGGGCTGCTAGTGTGACGTATTAAAGATGTTTCTTCAAAGTTGTGTGGAGGTTACTTAAAGGCTCACTGTATACATCCTAATGCTAATTTTAGAATGTTTATAAACCCATTTTATTCGTCGTAAATAAATCACAAATGTGAGAGGAAAAAAAGGGAAGGACAACTGCTTTAAGTTATAGAGAATTACTTTGCATCCATGGAGTAGGGAAAAAAAGAAACTGCAAAGTACAGCTCTATTATTGTAAAAAGCAAAAATACAGTGTAGACCGCATATAACTTATGTCACGGGAGTCTCAAAAGTTCGGACTAAGCGGTACCGCACTATACCCAAAACATCAGTTTTTCAGGTCAAAGTACATGCCACGAGACCTTCAGTAAAACAATTTATTTCATGTTAGATGAAAAATAAAGCTCAGTCCCAGGAAAACTTGTTTCACTAGACTACTGTAATATCCCGAGTCATCGCCCACCCCCCTGCCACCAGAAATTCCTAAAAAAAAAGTTTTCTTTGTACATAACAAGTGCAGCTGCACAAGAGATGCATTAAACTCACAACTCTAATTAGTTTCCTTGTTTTATGCAAAAATGCTCATGAAAGGATGTTTTACTATAGCAAAGTCTGTTGCTTGCATACGTGCGATGAACACCGTCGATCGGCACACAGCGCGAACATTTTTGTGAAAGCATGTTTCGAACTATGCCATGTTCTTTTCGGTAGGAAAAAAAAAAACAACAACAACACGAAAATAGAAAAACTAATCAGGCGGAACGAGCGAGCAAGAGGCCGAAAGAAGCGACGAAGAGCGATGCTGAGGAAGTGAGAAAGTCGGCGATCGCGTGGGCAATTACTTAGGAGTCGGGCCAAGTTGGGTGCCTGGTCAAACACAGGGAGCCAGCAGGCTCTTGTGAAACTTTATTGTTCCGTGTATACATGCGTGCATCCGTGCGCGGCGTGCTATCAATGCGGGTTGAAGCGGTGTTACTGCGTGGCATGGACGGCACAACGAACACGGAGCTCAAAATGAGGCGCTTCAAAAACGTCCGTGTGGCACGTTCCAGCGAATTTTCATTTACCCATTGGCTTTGTCTAAAACATTGCAACACCTTACCAACTGCGGTCGCAATGTTTCGGAAGGAGTGGGTTCGCGGCGATTTCGGTGGCGATGGACTTTGACTTTACACTCCATGGTTACATTCCAGGATATGGGTGTTTGCTGACCTCGCAATCCCTGAATGGGTAGTGCTTGTGCTATTTTTCAGAGATTTTACAGCAGAGCTGTTAAGGGGGGACACTACCCAGAGAAAAAACAATTCTACAAAAAACATTGATTTTGAAAAATTACATATTTACATCCATCTACATCCAGAGAGTATTCCCAGAAATATTTACTAGTTTACACTGCATAGTTAATTTTTTATAAATTATTTTCTGTCCACCGAAGCTAAAGAAAAGGTAGGGTTTGGAGCACTTTGAACACATTTTTCTCCGTTCCACTTTTTGGTATAAATTCCATTTTAGTCAATCTATCGTTTGATAATGGCAATACAGGGAAGGCTCGTTCTTCACTTTTCCTGACTAAAATTTAATAAGGAATGCACCTATGGAGTTTGTTTGTCACTTTACGGATGTCTTTTATAAAAAATGTTGACATTTTGTCGGAAACACAGAAGACCAAAAAATTGACCAATTTTGCAGATGAGAGAATTGATAGAAATCAATGACTGTTTACAAAAAACTTTCCATAGGCGCACATCCTAGGCATTCTGCTACATATCTAGCGAATAAAAATCTTGAATATTGTGATAGTTTTCCGACGATAGATTAAATAAACAATGTAGGGGTGTTGCTGATAGAAGCTGCCCTAATTTCCTTCCCACTTAACCGACAGACCTGAACGTTTGTCATGCACCCTCTAGCATGACCACCAGCCTACCCTGTAAATTTCATTAATTTTAAGCCAAGGGTTCAAAAGTTGACCCTCCCAGGGGGTGTATCCCCTTAAGGGCTAGTTTCCCCAGTTTCGTGTCCGGTACCAAACAAATGTCGACACAAAACTCTGGACAGCTACCGGCATCTATGAGCAACGGCGGCAACCAGAGAACCAATCTGGTTGCCGCCGTCGCTCATCGATGGCGGCAACCTTTTCAGCTATCATAGAATGGATAGTTGGGAGAGTTGGTGGGAATTCATCGTAGGAAACAGCGCGCAAAACGGACGAGGACGAAGAAAAAACACACGGGAAGTAGAAAAGATAAAAGCTTTTTTTTTTAATTAATTTTTTTATAAGCAAAACAAAGTTTCGTTTTGACATCTTCATTGTTCTCCTTTCGCACGCAGGTACACCGGCTGTGGGGTCGCAGAAATCGGGGAGGAAATGGGTGAACAAAGTAAAGTCTTTCCCTCCTTTTTACTTTGTCACGGAAGTCCTGCAACCGCAAGGTCCGCGGCCGCGTCATTCGGAAGGATGAATGTCCACGGATCGCGGAGTTTGCATTGGGGTATTTGTGGGGGCGGGCAATCACTCGGTGTTTTTCTTGGAAATCAATATTTGCCCAAAAAGTGGGGTGGGCGATCGGTCGTACAGTTCTCTCCCAAGCGTATCACGCATTTTGAAAGAAATTAGCGATTTTTGCCTGGCGCTGCCTTTCAACAGTGTTGCGGACGACCTGGTCATGGATAACGCTAAGGCATTCGAACACCTCATCACTGAAAGAGTTCTGCTCACAGTGAACCTTCAGTTTCTGCAAGAATTCCAGTCAGTCTTTACTTGGAACTTCCGGCATGCTCTCTTCGTCGTCGTCCGACTCATCTTTGGGTGGAGTCGCCCCAGAACCTCGCACCGCTGCAACAGTAGCTTCATCGGTGGTTGCTTCCTCACAGATAACAGTCATCGTCATCCTGATCTACATAGTTTTGAAATGTGTCGTTTGTAGGAACGAAGTGGTTTTCCAAAAGGTTGGACCACACGTCCTCCACGCCGATCGCCTCGTCCATCGCATCACTGTGCCGATCGGCATCCTCTGAATTCCCGGCATCGCACACAAATCCTGCGTTGTGGAAACGCTTGCGGATGGTTGTGGCTTTCACTTGCCACCAAGAAGCGGTGATCGTGTCAATGGTGCCCCTCAAGTCCACCTTGATGGGTTCCTCCCGTTGCAATTTTAAGAAGACTCTTTTGTATATGCGCTTTTTGTAGGGTGCCTTGACTGTAGCGGTGACGCCCTGATCGAGAGGCTGGCTTTTGGCCGTGGTGTTTGCCGGCAAGAACTTCAAACTGACTGCGCTTAATTGCAGCGGCACATTGCGAGCGCTGTTGTTGTCCAGGATAAGAATGACGCGCCGTTTTTCCGCGACCATGGCCTCATCCAAACTTTTCAGCCAACTAGCGAAGAACTCTTGGGTCATCCAGGCCTTTCCATTTGCTGTGTGCACCACAGGCAGCCATTTTTGCTTCTTGAAGTAACGGGGTCGTTTTGATTTCCCGATGATAAACAAGTGCCGCTTGTTGGAGCCGTCCATGTTTGCACAAAACAAAACTGTGACACATTCCTTTCAGACTTTGCGGCCAGAACAGGGTTCACCTCTCATCGCGAGAGTGCGATTGAAAAGCGTGTTGTAGCACAGACCAGCCTCATCGGCATTATAGGGGTCTTTGTCCACGTACGCGGAAAGCATTGTCTCGAGATGATTGTGAAACCATGCCTGAATGCTGGCATCGTTGACATCCCCACCTTTGCCCAAGATAACTTTGTAGCTAATCCCGTGGCGGTCTTTAAACAGCTGGATCCATCTGTTGAGAGGGTTGAAGCCTTCGGGTTCGAAGAAATATCCAAAGGACCTAGCCTTCCAAGGAAGACGACGGGAGCGCATCTTCGCCGTTTCAAAGCGCTCCGCCGTCGCCGAGTGCCTTGGAATCGCCCATCGCTTCGCTGCCTCCCGCCGAACGTCACCTGGAACCATCGGCGTCCGCATCGTCCTTGCCGGTGACCGAAATCTCAAGTGAAGATGACCTCACTGCAATCGAGCGGAAGATTACGATGATGCAACGAAAGGCGCCTGCAAAATATTCCGAGCCCAACGAGCCCGACGATCGCGAGAAGCAGCTAGGCCTAACCGAAGGCGAAGAGCTCGACGGCTACCGCTTGCTTGGCGTGTCCTGCATCGAAGCTTTAGTGAGTGCTTTGCTGTGCCCCGAGTGCGCAGGATCTTCTCTCAAACTGTCCGAGACCGGGAAGGGCGTCCTCCTTGCGTTTGTTGTCTCGTGCCCAACTTGTGGAGAAGTCGCGAGAGCTCCACACTCTGTGAATATTGGTGACACGCGACAGAACGATCTCGCAGCGCGAATCGGTCTCTCGTCACGCGACTGTGGCGTGAGCTTCACAAAATTAACTCATCTTTTTACCGGGATGAATATGCCGCCGCCGATCTGTTTGAAGACGTCCCAGAAAGTTGCCGCGAAGGTACACGATGCAGCCACAGCGGCCGCCGGCAATGTGATGAGGACCGCTGCGCAGTCGGTGCGAAAAAGGGAGAACGCTAAAGAGGGGGAACTCCTAGACGTGTGCGTCACGTACGACGGCACCTGGCATAAACGCGGCCACACGTCCCACTTTGGTGTTGGTGTCGCGATTGAGCTTGAAAGTGGTCTCGTGCTGGACTACAGCGTCCACAGCAACTACTGCCAGCTGTGCACCCAGGGACCAAAGCCAGGCACAGAGGGGTACACGGAATGGATGGAAGACCACCGACCCAACTGCCAGAAGAACTTCAATGGGTCTGCCGGTGCCATGGAAGTGGAGGCAGCCACTGTTATTTTTGGCCGTTCAGTCGAAAAACACGGTATGCAGTACACCACCATGCTGTGTGATGGCGACAGCAAGGCTTTTTCCAAGGTAGCTGGTATTGAGCTCTACAACAAGGAAATCAACAAAGAGGACTGCGTCAACCATGTTGCGAAGCGTATGTACGCGGGTCTAGAAGCCCTGAAGAAGGCAAAGAAGGGACTAGGCGGGAAAGGGAAGCTGACAAACCTGAAGATGAAGCAGCTTACCAACTACTATGCCTGTTCGCTAAAGGACAATGCACCCGACGTGACGGCCATGCAGCGAGGAGTGTTTGCAAGCCTTTTGCACTCCTACTCCACGGACGAGGAGCCAAGGCATGTAGGTTGTCCCACTGGCACGGACTCCTGGTGCCCCTATAATCGGAGCAAGGCCCTCGAGGCAGCGGGAGAACCACCTGCGTTCCGGCCACACAAGTCAGCCTTCTCCAAAGAAATTGCAAGGGAGATGGTACCCTTGTACAACCGCCTGTCACAAAGGGATCTGCTGGAGAGGTGTTCCTGGATGAAGACTCAAAACAACAATGAGAGCTTCAATGCCTTGGTGTGGAAGAGGTGCCCCAAGGTGGAGTTCGCCACCCTCAAGACTGTGGAGTGTGCCGTGGCCCTTGCAGTCCTCGAGTTCAACCTGGGGCCTCGAGGGATTGAGGAAGCTCTTTTGGAAATGGGCATCCAGCCAGGGAGCTACCAAGCATCGTACGGAGAGAGGGCCACCAAGATGAAGGTTGCGAAGGCCCAAGTGAAAGCGCTCGAGTCCTTCAAGAAGTCCCACAAAAAAAGGAAGATGGAAGCTGTGGCCAAGGCACAGAGGGACCGTGCAGAGGAAGGAGTGACATATGCCCCTGGAGCATTTTAGATGAAATGGCAAGCCCCATCTAAAGTAAAACACTGAACTTTCAAACCTGTTTTTCTCAGCTTCATGTTTTCACCATTTTTTCACAGCTCTAAAACTATTGTTCGATGAGTTAAGCGCCCCCATGTCTAATGTATGGCTTTTTGGCATGAAATTTACTGGAGAACTCTGCCATGGCGCGTACTTTTTGCAAATGTTTATTTGTTCACAACAAAAACGTTGACGTTGGGAAACAGAAAAAAAATTAAAATTCATAACCGTTATTGAAAGTTAATTTTCTAAAAAAAATAAAATAGGGCCTTAAAAATTATTCAAGCCTACTACCCGATTAGTTTAGGTCATTCAGGCGTTCGATCCCAACAAAGAAATTGTGCCTTTTTAATTCATTATTTGAAACGATAGTTTTTTCCTTGGCCCTCTAGCATGTTACATTTTTGTTTAACGAATAAGGCTGTAACGTTGTCAAAAATAAAACCTTTGGGTTGAAAGTTGGTGTAGCCTCCTACGTTTTGACGGTTAACATACCTCTAAAATCTATGAGCAACGGCGGCAACCAGAGAACCAATCTGGTTGCCGCCGTCGCTCATCGATGGCGCCAACCTTTTCAGCTATCATAGAATGAATAGTTGGGCGAGTTGGTGGGAATTCATCGTAGGAAACAGCGCGCAAAACGGACGAGGACGAAGAAAAAACACACGGGAAGTAGAAAAGATAAAAGCTTTTTTTTTTAATTAATTTTTTTATAAGCAAAACAAAGTTTCGTTTTGACATCTTCATTGTTCTCCTTTCGCACGCAGGTACACCGGCTGTGGGGTCGCAGAAATCGGGGAGGAAATGGGTGAACAAAGTAAATTCTTTCCCTCCTTTTTACTTTGTCACGGAAGTCCTGCAACCGCAAGGTCCGCGGCCTCGTCATTCGGAAGGATGAATGTTTACGGATCGCGGAGTTTGCATTGGGGTATTTGTGGGGGCGGGCAATCACTCGGTGTTTTTCTTAGAAATCAATATTTGCCCAAAAAGTGGGGTGGGCGATCGGTTGTACAGTTCTCTCCCAAGCGTATCACGCATTTTGAAAGAAATTAGCGATTTTTGCCTGGCGCTGTCTTTCAACAGCGTTGCGGACGACCTGGTCATGGATAACGCTAAGGCATTCGAACACCTCATCACTGAAAGAGTTCTGCTCACAGTGAACCTTCAGTTTCTGCAAGAATTCCAGTCAGTCTTTACTTGGAACTTCCGGCATGCTCTCTTCGTCGTCGTCCGACTCATCTTTGGGTGGAGTCGCCCCAGAACCTCGCACCGCTGCAACAGTAGCTTCATCGGTGGTTGCTTCCTCACAGATAACAGTCATCGTCATCCTGATCTACATAGTTTTGAAATGTGTCGTTTGTAGGAACGAAGTGGTTTTCCAAAAGGTTGGACCACACGTCCTCCACGCCGATCGCCTCGTCCATCGCATCACTGTGCCGATCGGCATCCTCTGAATTCCCGGCATCGCACACAAATCCTGCGTTGTGGAAACGCTTGCGGATGGTTGTGGCTTTCACTTGCCACCAAGAAGCGGTGATCGTGTCAATGGTGCCCCTCAAGTCCACCTTGATGGGTTCCTCCCGTTGCAATTTTAAGAAGACTCTTTTGTATATGCGCTTTTTGTAGGGTGCCTTGACTGTAGCGGTGACGCCCTGATCGAGAGGCTGGCTTTTGGCCGTGGTGTTTGCCGGCAAGAACTTCAAACTGACTGCGCTTAATTGCAGCGGCACATTGCGAGCGCTGTTGTTGTCCAGGATAAGAATGACGCGCCGTTTTTCCGCGACCATGGCCTCATCCAAACTTTTCAGCCAACTAGCGAAGAACTCTTAGGTCATCCAGGCCTTTCCATTTGCTGTGTGCACCACAGGCAGCCATTTTTGCTTCTTGAAGTAACGGGGTCGTTTTGATTTCCCGATGATAAACAAGTGCCGCTTGTTGGAGCCGTCCATGTTTGCACAAAACAAAACCGTGACACATTCCTTTCAGACTTTGCGGCCAGAACAGGGTTCACCTCTCATCGCGAGAGTGCGATTGAAAAGCATGTTGTAGCACAGACCAGCTTCATCGGCATTATAGGGGTCTTTGTCCATGTACGCGGAAAGCATTGTCTCGAGATGATTGTGAAACCATGCCTGAATGCTGGCATCGTCGACATCCCCACCTTTTGCCCAAGATAACTTTGTAGCTAATCCCGTGGCGGTCTTTAAACAGCTGGATCCATCTGTTGAGAGGGTTGAAGCCTTCGGGTTCGAAGAAATATCCAAAGGACCTAGCCTTCGCTTGTAGCATCGGGCCACTCACTAAGACGTTCTTGGCTCGCACTTTGCAAAACCACCTAAACAAGGCTTCATCGACGTCTTCATACTTTGGCACATGAATCCTCTTCCTTAAGAGCGACACAGAATCTTGCTGCAGCTGCTTCCATACCTGCTCCCGGTTCTTCCAGACAGTAGAAACCGTTGTGTCAGCGACGTTGTACTTGGCCGCGATGGTAGCTTTTTTTCATGCCACTTTCGACATCTTTGACGATGTTGTTTAGTTTCGAGAGAGAGGGCTTGTCATTTCTTGGCCATCTTGGGCTTGGGAGGCAGGACCAGATCAGCAATGGACGGTCGATTTCCATACGATATGCTTGATGTGGTCTAAACAACAGACGTGAGAGCAAGCAAGCAAGCTGCAAGAGGCGAAGCTAGAAACTATCCAGCTATCCAGCCTTCATTTCGCGCACGGTGTAAGAAAGAAGGTTGGTTTTGAGTGACTTCGGTGGCTCGTTGGGGCTTTCGGAGTTGGTCGCATACGTGCGTGTGTGTCACACCACGCTGCGTTGCACCTCTGTGTTGCGATCCCTTTCTCGCCTCTTTTTGCTTCTCCTCGCTTCTTTTGTGCAACCTCCTTGCCATCCACAATTGTGAGAGAGTGCTGGCTGGACTGACTTTACACGTGTGGACTGCAATTTTTTTAAACAGTGGAAACGTCCATAGTCACGCAAGTACAGCCAAGAGAGAGGCGCGCCAACTTAAATAAATAAATTTTTTTTTATCGCAATACGGCGGCGCTGTTTGCTCCACTATTCAGATTTAGTGACTCCAGGACTCCAGAAAAGCACACAGCAACAGCAGCTATACAGTTGAACCTCGATTTAACGAAGACTTTTCAGCCAAAAATTTTGTTAACTGCCAAATATTTTTTTCCAAAAGCAACCTAAAAGTGCCATATTTTTTTTATTTTGAATTGTTATTCCTCTAGTATTACACATAAAATTTAAAAAGTTTATTACGCAAAAATTAGCAAAGGCGAAAATACTTGCCAACTAAAACGAGTGCTGCCATCTATGATCAGCGCCGCAAAACTACTCGGACGAGCCTAGCTCATCCGTGGAATTGAGGGCTACCGAAAAAACCACTGGACGAGCTGAGCTCGTCCACGGCATTTTTAGCCAGAAAGTGGCCAACGAGCTCAGCTCGTCCAAGGCACTTAAAGGACACATGCAAAGAAAAAAAACTTTTTTTTTAAACAGCCGGTTTAGGAAAAGGAAGTCATGAAACGAATTTACAACGAAAAATCAAAATTTTTAGAGCTATATTCACGGCGCTATACGAATATGCAGTTGGCACCCGCGGGTGCCACGGAAAAGTGGCCCATATTTATCTCGTGACTGGCCCTTATTTGTCACGTGGTACTTGCAATCTTTCGGAAGCTTCCTATGGTCTTGAAAACTTACTCATTCATCTTCGTTTGAAGTGCAACAAAAAACAAAGAATAACAAGTAACTTTTAGAGCCCAAAGGAAACTCCTGAAAAAGCGCAAGAACACGTGAGAGACCTGTGCGCCGGTCAGATAACGGCGGCGGCGCCCCGAAGCAGGCGAACTTGTGCGGCGGCGGAGACTGCGGCGTGGAGAAAGCGGCGTTCGCACTACGCTCAGCGTGCGGCGGCGGGGTACTTTGCGGCGCCAACGACGGAGCGCGGTGGCACGCGGGCCTACCACGTGACCAGCGGCGGCTCCCGCGGGCGCCAACTACAAATTCGTTTTGCGCCGTAAATATAGCTCTAAAATTTTTCTTTCTTCGTTGTAAATTTATTTTATAACATTCTTTTTTCATCTAGACTATTTAAAAAAAGTTTTTTTCCTTTGCATGTGTTCTTTAAGGGGTTAAATCACGAATTTCGTTGGACCAAGGCTTTTGTTTTTTTAGCATTGTAATTGGTGGTTCAGGCTCCCGAAACCCTCCGATTGCCTCGCATCTTGCAAGTGAGCGTTTACAAATAAGATCCCACTACAAGATATGGCGGTAATAAAAGAATGCAGTTCATCGACCCTCATTTTGTACGGTTATGGGAGCAGTGCCTAGCACTGCACGAGAGCGAGCAGTCGGGAAAGCAACTGCAGTTGGGAAAGCAACCACTGGCATTTACGGTAGCCATAATGCTGTCTTTCAACTTCAAAATTGTTGAAAGCGAACTCTGCGAAATTTTATACTGTATTTAGACGACTTAAAATTGAACCAAAGTATTCCACCGCCGACAAAAACGAAACGATTGCGATATCAAGAACACAACGGCTTTTTACGAGTTCAGCCGCTGTAGCATTGCACTATTCTCTGCGCTCATTTTACAAGTTCTTTTTTCTTATTTGCCAAACGAGTTTTATTGATAGCGATTCGCAAATTAGTTCGAATGTATGGTGGTGAACAGCGCACGGCGTACCCGACTCCCGGGGGTGGCGGCACTTCTTGTAAGAGCCACTCCAGAGGGAGCTGGAACCACTGGAACAGCTTCACGCCTCACTCCCCGAGGCTTCTTTTCACAGTCGCAAGTCGTTTGATTGAGTGTCGAGATCATGCCGGAACGCCAACTACGTTTTTTTGCATTGACATGCGTGATCCGGGTAGTTTAGGTTTTTGGTGCTCGTTTATAGCCATTCTTCATCCAGAAGCAACCAACAACTGCCCTGCTGGATGCAAGTTCGACACGTCGGAGCGGGTTGTGCTCCAGTGGAGTCTGCAATTGTGCGGGATCTTAACTGAGACGGCAAACAAAGAGGCTTCCGCGGGCCAAGGTCTGGATAGGTGGGGATGCCTTCCGGAGTTGGAGGTCAGGCTTGCAACTTAAACCGCAAAAGTGCGCAATCGGTACCTGTGATGTGCAGTGCGATCACCAAGTAGTCGCGGAAGGTGCGGTTGATGCTGTCTTGCGAAGTGCAAGATTTTGTTAACGGACACCGATGATGTGCTTTGTGAAAAAGATAATGACCGCACATTTCTATGCTTAGTTTTCGACGATAAGGTTTGCTTCTGTTAAATATATTTTTTTTCTCGCGGAGGCCACCGATATCTGTATGTGCAATTTCCAAAGACTTCATTAAATCGAAACTGCGGTGCAAAAGTACTTCGCTAAATTGAGATAAAATACATTGTCTTCAATGGAAGCAAGATAGAGGTGGAAAAAATATTGTTAAATCGCGAATTTCGTTAGATTGAGGTTCAACTGTACTTCATTTCAGCTTATTTCCATATGCAGCCAATGCTAGGAACGCCAACATGTGGCCCTGAACAGTGCTTGCACTGCACAAGCATGAGTTTTTGGCAGGGACGCTGAGAGTCCAGAGCTCGCGCTTGTAGCATCATCTGTGTGTGGACTAGACAAAGCAGAGCGACAGCGAATAGCTTCGAAGAGGTCTGGTAGCAGAAGCATCGCAATGAGGGAAGACGTAACAGCTGTTTTAAGCTGAAACTACCGTATTTACTCGCACAATGAACGCACTCGCGTAATAAACGCACCCCCCAAGTCGGCCCTCAAAATTTTGACTTTTTTTTTTTACTCGCGTAATAAACGCACCCCCAACTCGGACGTCAAAATTTTGACCCCCTCCCCCAACGCGCGCGAAATGAAGGCACTTTTCTATCCTGGTGCAGCGAGGTCGCGAAGGCATGGGCGAACAAAGCGCCTCGCAAAAGGCGCTAAAAATAAAAAAAAAAGATCCAACGGAAGCAAGAGAGAAAAAAAACATGGAGAGGAGCTTTTTTTTTTCTTTTTGCACAGCGCAGTTTGGACTTTGGGTCGCGCGCCGCACGCAAGGAGATAAGAAAGAGAAAAAGAAGCCCTCAAAGCGCGCATAATGAAGGCATCCTGCCCTCGCCCCCTCCTCGCACTTTGGAAAGAAGCGAGAAGCCCTCGAAGTGAACCCACTTTTCTATCCTGGTGAGCGAGGTCGCGAATGCATGGGCGTGGGCAAACTAAAGAGCTCGCGAAAAGCGGCAAAGAAAAAAAAAAAAAAAACCCACGGAACCAAGAGAAAAGAAAAAAACATAAAGAGGAGCTTTTTTTTTTCCTTTTTTTTTGCACAGCGCAGTTTGGTCCGGAGGTCGCGCGTCGCGCGCAAGGAGATAAGAAAAGCGGAGAAGCGTAGGCAAACAAAACAACTTGCGAAAGGCGGGGGAAAAAACAAACAAACATGGAAGCAAAAAAAAAACAGAGGAGCATTCTTTTTTTTTTGCGCATTGCAGTTTGGTTTTGGAGTCGCGCGCTGCGCGCAAAGAATAAGAAGTTACGTGGATGTTTCCGGATTTAGAGGTCCGTTGATTATGCGAGTAAATACGGACGCAAAAATTTTACTTCGCGTAATGAACGCCCCCCCTAACTTTGCATCGATTTTTCGGGAAAAAAAGTGCGTTCATTCTGCGAGTAAATACGGTAAGTATAACCATGGAAGCCACCCTCGGTTACAGAGCTTCGAATTCGGATCTACTAACGTTCCCTTCGGGACGGAAGTTCTGATGTCAATGTTACCAACAGAAACTGCGAGACGGCCAATTTCGACGAGGCTCGTTTCACACCTTGGCGCAATTCCGTTCTTATTTATACCTCTTTATCAGTGTGGAGCATAAAGTCATTAAGCGCACAATGGCGCAATTGGCACAGCAGTTCATTCGCTGAAACCGGCACTTTGACAATTTTAATATTGTCACCCATATTTGAAACCAAAATTGACTATAAAAGGGACGGCACGCAACATGTCTCAGTGACATTGTCTTCTTCGTAGAAGCATCTAAAAGAAGATTTGAAAAACAAGAGCAGCCTTTGGCAATTTTTTGTTACTTTAACGGCCCTGCTCCTCGCGACCAATTACCGTAAAATATTGCAGAAGCGCCCACTTCATTCAAATGCCCACTATTAACATTTCCCAAACTTGGGAATTCTGCAAAAATATACTTTAAGCTCCCGATTTGACCGGACGAGTGCCCGTGTCTAGGTTAACCCAGCTTTCAGTGAAAGTGGGGTGGGCACTTTTCCGGCACTTTACGGTAGCAGAATTCGCCGAGGCCTTCCCAAAAACATTTTGTTGAAGAGATTCAAATAGACAGTGGAGCTACCCCACAATTCTTATCACTTAACTAAAGCTTTGAAAGCCACGCAAAATCAGTCTGCTGATATTACACACAACATTGGCTCCCCCCTATCGACGGCCACAGGAGAGACTTGTCCCTCACGGTCTCTTTTCCCGCGCTGCTGCTCTTCCTGCGGCACCTTCCGGGAGATCCCGGCCCTTGGGGATCGCCGAGACGCCCCACAACTGGTCACAGCCCCCGGGGGAGAGTCCACCGGGGGCGTTTCCACAGGCGGGGCAGTGGGACGTCCAGAGGACGAACGCCGCGAGCCCGCCGGAACTTGGTTCGGCACGACAAAGGTCAGCCGGTTCTTGCTGGGCAGAGACTGCAGGGAAAATAGACACGCTGCTGAACCAGAAAGTGAACCTTGGCACTAAAAGCTTGTGCAGTGCGTAGATGGGTGCTTGGCTAAAGCGTGTTTGCACTTTCCAGTCAGTGTAGACCGCCTCGAATGCACCAAAGTGTTTTTGTAAGATGGAGCAGAATGTATGTTGTTGAAACGTTAACATAAACCATTATCATCTTCAAAAGAAGTGGCTTAAAGCGCAAGAGGCTTGTCGAAGAGCACTCGAGAAATAGAGCCTTAAAAATTGCCAATGAAAGCGGACGTCTGCTTATTACGCCTTCTCTCGATTCAATGTGGCAGTACCGCATTTACTTGCATAATAAACACACTCATAATAAACGCACCCCCCACAACGGGCATCAATATTTTTATCTCTTTTTTTTTTTTCTTGCTTAATGAACACACCTTTAATTTTTGGCTCCCCAAGTCTTGAAGCCAATTTTCTTAAGCCGCTAAGCGGGCTCTGGCTCTGCCGCGTGTGCAGCGCTGCCATAAGGAGGGCTTCTCTGGTGGTGTTTTTTTTAGAATTATGCTGCACGAGAGCCAATGGAGCCTCGTTTCTTGATGATGCGCGCTAGTCAATGGGAGCATAATTCATCAGAAAAAAATTGACCGCATCTCCACGTGGTGAATGATGTTGATTGGGGCGAAGCTCTGGTGGTGCTTGTCTGCGTAGACGCTGGCCCGCAGCATGCCGAGCCTTTCGTTCGTTTTCATCCATGTCAGAAAGAGAATGTGTGGTATGGAACGTGGTTATATACGCATTTAATCAATTACCTCAATTTAATCAATTACCCTCAATTACCCCGCAACTGGCAAATCAAGGACAGAGCACAGAGCTTGCCTGATGTACTGAAGAAAATGCCAATTTATTGCCTCGCACACTCCGCTCTAGGTCATCATAGCTGAATTACATTGCATAAACTGAGGAAAATTTATGATAATAAAGGTGAAGTCTTTGAAGTCTCCAAAGGCAGCCTCAGCCTTTGGAGACACCAAAGACTTAGGTTGCCTGAAAACCATGCCCAGGAAAATGAAAGACGCTGGAACACAAAAACCAGCTTCAAGCCCAAGATTATGCTTCGTTTCAACATAAATGAGAGCAAAGTAGAAGCAACAAGAGCGAGTGACACTTTGATTGTGCGTAACATGGACATGTGCTCTTGCGGTGAAAGAGTCATGCAAGGAAACACGTTGCAGTTTGTAGCTTCAGCTTCGCTTATACTTATAGGGAAACGACGGTAAATAAATGAATGTTTGAGACAAACCTAAAACTTCAGAGCAACTCGCCACTCTGACAGGAAAGCAACTCGCCGCTTTGATAGGGAGAAAGAAAAAAATTGACCGCATCTCCACGTGGTGAATGATGTTGATTGGGGCGAAGCTCTGGTGGTGCTTGTCTGCGCAGGAACGTGGTTATATACGCATTTGAGCATTTGACCGCAGCACCCTCTCGTCTATAAATGAGCCAATGCATGCAAAGTTTAACGCGATTATATACGCATTTGACCGCAGCGCCCTCTCCTGTATAGACGTTGAGCGGCTACATGCAACGTTTCATCCATGACATCCCCAGCCCTTGAGTTACTACATCTCAGAGCCCCCTACTCGTCCCGCAGTCGTGGCCGCGTGGTTAAGGCGATGGACTAGAAATCCTTTGGGGTCTCCCCGCACAGATTCGAATCCTGTCGACTGCGCAAACATTTTTTTTGTTTCATCATTTGTTTCATCTTTTTTTTCATTTTTTTCATCTATTTTTTTTGCCCTACAAGAGCATGCGAGCTCACGAGCAGGAGCACGAGCACCGGACGCCGGACGGACATACGGACATGGCTAGCCCCTAAGGAGCTTCGCCCCTAAAAATCAGCTTCACTTGGGAAAGGGGATTTCAGGTGCTGTTTGGCCAATGTTTGGCGTGGTATCAAAGCTGATGACGTCTGTTTACTCCATGGGACAGTTAACGCTTTCGCATTAGAAACATACTCTCTGGACAGCTTTGAGCGCCGGTGCAAATGAAAATTAGATTCTTTTTTCAAAATAAGAATGGCAGCAGCGTAACTTATGCACTTTGTATATATCGATGTACATGACTCCATAAATTGCATTTCACACTTTTGACTTGATGCATGCTGTGCCCTATGCTGTTCCATATTCTAGTGAATATACTGTAAACGACCTAATTTTCGCGAAGATCTAATTTTTGCGAATATCGCGAATCACCTACAATTCGCGAAAAATAGGTCCCGCAAACAATTCTGGTAAAATGTAAACACATTGGAATCTATATTGAGATCCCACTGCGTCGCGAAAATTAGAACCCGCGATTTATTCCAAACTTCAGCTTTGACCTAAATCGCGAAATATTGAGCCCGCGAAAAACAAGTCGTTTACAGTATTCTGTTTAGTGAACTTTCAGTTGAGTGAACCATTTCCTCGGGTTCCTTGAAGTTCGCTTAAGTGAGAGTTTACTGTAGTCCTGCGGGTGAAATGTTTCCACACATTAAAATTTAGGACGACGTCCTAGAGATTGTAGCCAAGTATGGTGTCTAGGGCGATGTTTAGGACGACGCCTACAGGACGAAGCCTAAAGGACGGCGTCGAGAACGACGCCTAAAGGACGGCGCCGAGAGTGATGCCTAAAGGACGGCGCTGAGAACGACCTCAAGAATGCCGCCTGGAGGACGCCGTCTAGGACGCCGCCTAGAGGACGTCGTCCTTGAGTATATGATTGAGCGGCGCGTGCTTGAAGACATTTTTATGGCCATCTTTCAGGCACAACAACACCGCTTGTTCACAAAATAAGACAATAAAAGCTTCCCCCTTCAAAAAAAAAAAAGATAATGCTTAGTTTTGGCGCAACATTTGCGCTCGGGAGAAGGGTGGCGCAGCGACAGTGGATTGGCGCACAATGGCACAGCGCTTATGCCCCTGTAGTTTACAAGTTCTGTAGTCTTCTGCACGGCTTTATTGCCAACAGTGTCGAAACCCGGAGGGGTCCCTCGGTCATCAATCGAAAGAGATCGGTGTTCCGAGATTGAAAACTACGGGAGCCCCTGATGTAGGCCAAACGAGCGTGCATGCAGCCACAGCACATTCTGAAGCAAGCTGCCTTCACCAACGGCCCCTTCCATTAAATTTGGAAGGTGCACCACTCGCAGGCCAGCTGCGGAGGCCTGCTGGATGAAGGCCGACGGCACTTACGGCCCTGCGTGCGGTGGATCCTTTGAAAGAAGACCGCCTGGTCGGGGGCACAACCTCCGCGGCGTCGACTTCGTCTGCCCATTCCGACTCCCCGGTCCCTCCTGGCAGTCCTTGCACCCTCGAGCTCCTGCGGCATGCCAGCGACGGCGTTGCGGGCCGAAGGGGCTCTGGAGCATCTTTAGGCAGAGGTGGAGACGCTGGAATTGTGAAAACACACTCTAATCCCGACTTCAAACATTTGACGTTTAATTTATAGCTGTCGTCCAACAACCCTAGAGTGCTTGCGTATCGAGTAATAAAAGTATCGAGGTGCCATGCCACGGCCCTTTTTTCAAATATATTTATTTTCATTTAAAGCATGTCCTGAAATTTTAAAATTTTTTAACGAGTTTCATCTTACACGCATGAAATTGAACTCTATTTAACAGAGCAAACACAGGAGAGGAAGGATTGCCTCTTTGCCTTCTTTCCAGCATTTGCTCTGTTAAAGTGCAAAGAGTAAAGTGCTTTGTGGGAGGAGCTTGCCCTGCACTCTTAACCTGCCAGTGATTATAGTAGCCAATCACATGTCCCTCACCAGGCGGCCCGAGAGCGTTGGGCACAGAGGTCTCCGAAGGGGTGGCATCCTCGTTTTCATTCGTCGCCAGGTGCCGACTGCCAAGAAGTCTGCCTTTCCCATTGGCCGGTTGACCCTCAACACCCGCGGCAGGTGGGGAAGCTGGCCGTGTTGTCCGAGAGCGACGAACCTTCGGCAGTGCTGCGCAAGGAGTTGGCTTGAGATTGGTAAACTGCTCGGGATGCCTAATAAAAATTTGTAAACGAGCTCTGCAGCAACTTTGTACCGTACTAAAAGATACCTAGCCCTAATCACTAAACTTGGGCTTTTCTTTTAAGCCACAGCATTTATAGGGCCAGGTCCTAGAGCTTTTGTATCCGTAACCTGCAGCCATGACGATATTGTCAAAGTGTTCATGTGATATCATCGTAGGTTTGCTATAACATCACCATGTGAACACCATGATCACATCATGGATTCACGTGACAGCATCGGCACGATGAAAAAGCTCGTCAGCAAGAAAGAGAATATTGCTTTCCTACTTGCCGACAAGTTTTTTGACTGAAAGAAAAGCTACATGTGCCCACAATTTCAAATTTTGGTTTGATGAAGATAAGGCTTAGGTGAATGTCCACCCATAGATAAATTTTGTATTTCTTGATCAAGGCAACATCATGTGCAACTACTGCAAGCATCCCATTCTCAGTGTTTCAGCTTCCTGCAATGCATAGTTATTCATGCAGGCTGAAAAGCCAGGTTTCATTTTCTCGATCCAAACCAACAGAATGGATTGCATAAAGAAGACCTCACATGATGTTAGTGTTGGCAAGTTAGGTAATGAGAGCTGCCAGAATGGATACGCCCACGAGCTATACAGATACCAAATCAATGAAACCGGCAACAATGCCATTCCCATCTGCATGGAATGCAAGAACACGCCGTCGTCTAGAAAAATGGCACCTTTTCGTGCGACTACACTATGAGTCAAGTTATGGAACGAAAGGAACAATATAAAGAGCTATTCTGGCCTTTTTGATGCACCACTGCCCAAGAGCATTCCAAGTTACAAAGAGATTTACACACGCAATTGTGCCCTTAACGTGGCGCTTGAGCAATTTTTGTAACGAGGACAGAACCCAGCAATGTTTCGACGGGAAACCACAAAAGCAGCATCCACTCATGCACACTGTCAGCTACAAAGTAACGACGTGCTGCTGCCTGCCGTCAGAAATGAACTGAAGTCTAAGCCACAGTTTCTTAAAATGGGTTGCTAGGAATTTCCCAGGGTAATCTCAGGGTTTCCCCAAGCTCCGAAATTCGCTCGACCGTCCCTGTCCCCAACTAAGCGTTTTTTGTTAGCTTGAATTCCTGCTCCAAATCGCGAATGTATAGACGTATGCAAGTACTGCCTCTGGGCGCCGCCATCTTGCTGCTGGTGTGGGTAGATCGTCTGATAGTCAAGCATTGCTGAGCCCGTGGTACAGAATTGAGAATTGGTAAAGCCATCCATGACTGCCCCGAATTTGTGTGAAAATCGAAAAACCCAAAATTATGCGAACTGAGTGCTGTGTCTGTTTATCTTCCTTGGCCATGTCTCGTTGCTCTTTTTAAATATTAATGATTTTTTTTAATTGCAGCTTAAAGTTAGCCCAATTTTGACTTTTTCAATTTTTAGACAAATTCCGATCCATTGCGGATAGTTTTACAAATTCTGGACCATGGCCTCAGCAATGCTTGACTATCAGACGATCTACCCGCACCAGCAGCAAGATGGCGGAACCCAGAGGGCATACTTGCAAACGTCTATAGCGAGGACAGTAAAGTTTCCATACAAAGTTTTAGGGTCTTCTGCTTGCGCGCAGCCGCAGCGCCACCCTTGCTGGTTGTCTGCTTGGAGCTCGATTGACGGTCAAACATCCGGATCCTTGGAGGCGGCAAGGGCTCTGGCCGAGAGCTGGGGCTGCCGCCGCGCTCTGGAGTTCGGGCTATCTTGGGTCTTGAGCCGAAGACCATTGTATACTCGTTGATGCTGCACAGAGGGCACTTGTCAGACAGTACGCTAGTGAGGTCCATATGGACCTCACTAGCATACTGTAGGTGTCTCAAGAACTCCAGTTATACACTGAGCCCTGGGCCATAAAGCCAGCAAACATCATCATCACTAATGTATGTCATGATCTAAGTTATGGTGCAGTACAGAGATTTCTCAGAAAAAGAGAACAGAGTTTCTCGACCCGCATAAATAAACTATGCATCACAAAAAGCTTAAGGAAAACTGAAGCGGTTCTGTTTTTGAGAAAACTGTTCAATGGCCTTCATTCGGCCTCCAGGATCACGAATATCGAGATTAATTTTTAAGTTGGTGCACATAGGCTTCAGAAATTAATGTTTAAAGTACTGCCGAAGCCCCTCCTTCCCGGGGCGTGACGTCACACTAGGCGTTTTCGGAATCTCTGCTCTCGCGCACCTTCAGTGCCTGTCAAAGCTATGCATGCGCACTCTTGCTATTTTCAAAAAGGTCAGAAAGATACGTCACGACTGATGTCAGTGCGGAAAATACAACTGGCAAGCTTGCAATTGCATGCGCTGCCCACACGAGCGACACGCGCTTGGCAGCCCAAAGATCCTAGTACGACGTCACGACTGGTCAGAGGTTATTCGCGTTTTCTCTCGTTTAGTCACATCTTCGGGGAAAACGAATGCGATATTCAGATACACAGGATAAAAGTATGCCAAAATTTACCTCTAACTCGTTTTTTTCAAGAAGTGTTTCAGCTTCCCTTTAAACTCCGTGAGAATGCGACACTAACGGTAGGGATCGAATGCAAAACCTCGAGAATGTGGCGTTACCTCGATCAAAAGACAATCGAGAAAAACTAAATTTTTCTACAAGCCGACGTCACTTATGTGTATTATTGTCAAGACTAAAAATGACATTCCAGGTGCCTGCAACATCTAATTCAGTGAAAAAAGCTTGTCAGCAAGAAAGAAAACAATATTCTCTTTCTTGCTGACAAGTGTTTTTCACCGATATAAATCCCATAAGCGTCCAAAGACAGTTCTTGTTTTGTTGATATTAGGCTTAGGTGGACGCCGGCTCTTAGAAGAATTTCGTCTCTCAATTGTCTTTTGATTCGGGTCACATTCTCAAGGAGTCTGAGCCTTCTGCAAAGCATAGTTTATTTACGCGGGACAAAAAACACTTCTTTTTTCTCGGGCACCCCCTGTACTTCTCCCAAACACTGATGGGCGCTTGCAAACACTAATGCCACTTGCCAGCTGGCTGGCAAGCATGAGAAGTAAATGGGTGGCAGGCATCCCAACAGTCGTCCCCATATATCGGTGTTGCACGGAAAGAGAAATGTATGTATAGTCGCTGAAAGCGCTCCAGAACACTCCTCTTGCCTTCCACCATGCTTTAGCTGTGTGTATGCCTTAGAGGTTCACGAGACACCGAAGCTCTAGCGGAGGTAGGAAGCTCCTGTTGGAGGAGAAATAATCAAAGGGCCTCCCTGCCTTTCTCATTGTCAGTGACTATAGGAACACACAACCTCACTCCCTCCAAAAAGGAAACTCTGAAAGCCTTTTCGCTTTCTCTTGAAAAAGAAGTGTTCCCAAAACGGACAAGGGAGGGTCGGTGGACCGTGGTGTGAGCAAGCCATACACTACTGCTTCAAAAAACTTTAGAAAAACGGCATACTCTTTCCCACGGCACATGCGTGGCAACCTGAGAATTTATAGAGCAGTGGTTCCCATACGGGGGTTCGTGGACCCTTTGGGTCCCTTGAAGGCCTTCTTGGATTCCCCAGAGCCATCGACCGTCGGTCTAGCCGAGGAATAAAAGGTGTTTTTTTTTACAGCGGAGCTGTTAAGGGCTAGTTTCCTCAGTATTGTGTCTGTGGGCAAACAAATCGAAACAAAACTCTGGACAGCTACCGCCGTCGCTCATAGATGGCGGCAACTTTTCCAGCCTTTCCACTCTGGCTCGCCGACTTGTGGCCGGCCATTACTTCATTCCCACCATAGTGCAGCTTCGCTGGTCTTCCTTCTTCCCCAGAGTTGAAAGGTTGAAAGTTTTTTTATTGATGATGTATGTCTTACAAAGCTAAATGAACCAAACCATGTGCATCGAGTGAGTAGCACCAATTATTCTCCGTTTCAGAGCCTCAACGTTGCTTTAAAGTTGACTTATCATTAGGGTCGTCCAATATCCCTTCTCCCCATCGATAAATGGTGTCCCCTCATCATTTCCGCCGATCCAGAAAGGATCTCCAAAACGCTGGTGGTTGAGAACCACCATTCTAGAGCTATACTGCTCCATCTGCAACCACTTTTGAGAGCATCACTGCTCTTGTTCAAGCTGTGCAAGATTTTTCTTACACACTGGAAATGACACTTGGGTGTGATGGATCTCTCTCGGAGACACCTGCCTTCTTTTTAGCACCATGGCAGCCTAAAGGTATCCGTGGTGCAAAAAGAATGGAGAAATCAATGAAGCAGCTAAGGACAGGAATAGAGCCTCCTGGAGCCTACAGAGTTTCCAGAATACAAACTAGTCTGCTTGAGACAATGATCCACGAGTGGTCTGGTTCCATTAAGGTTGCATTCAAGGCATACCAAGTATAGTATACCTGCTTATAAAACAAGAAAAGAGTATCCGAAATGTATGGCGCCCTGCGATTTCACGAGGACGTCAGTCTCCCCGGCTTAGCGCCCACGGGGCGGCTAGTTAGCAGCCCCACCCCAGAAGTGATCACGGGATTGCTTCCCCACTGGGCGGATTGGGAGATTTAAGTAGACTCTCAATCCCAGTTTCTCTTCCTGGCCAAACGACGGCGCTTTGACAGCGGCTGGAGAGGCTCTGAGAAACCTCCTTGCCCACTGGTCATAAAAGAGACAAGCAAAAGGGGGAGGGGGGAGTGGGGGGGAAGCCTCTTTCTAAGCGGATATCTGCTGCAGAACGAACTGGCAAGTGCTCTTGCGGGGAATGGGATCTCTGGCGGCCACTGGGTTTAGGCCTACTTTGTAAATAGTCCCATATAGTTGGTGTTTATTTGTAGTGTTTGTTATTTATGTCTAATGTTTGTGGCACGTCATAAACAGGAGCGGAGGTTCGCTCCCTTTAAGGAACCAACGTCTGCGTTAGTTCCCGGGCTGGTCGACTGACCACGGGTGTCGGCTTGCCGGCGGCAGCACGCAATTTCCCACAAATGTCAGAAAGTAACATCGCTTTCGGACAGCCCCTTAGATTCCATCTGGGACTTTGCGTTTCTGGACACGAATTATGGCGGCGTCCATGTCAACCGGTCATGAAAACGATAGGCGGTGATAGGTTAAGAATTCAGTAGATAATCTGGCTCCAGCTCCAGCTTTTTATCCTCGATAACACTTCACACACGCAGCGAAAGCACGACGAAAGGCAATAAAACACGTGTTAAAGGTGGAGCCCCTACTGAATTCTTAGTCTTGCACAGACTATAACAGGGGTGGCCAGAGTGACATGGTGTTAGAGCCGCAGACAAAACTACAAAGGTTCAGAGAGCCGCAGGAAAAAAGGGGGGGCGGGGGGGGCTACTTTTAACAAGAAACAATATGAAGGGAAGAGTCCTTTCCAAAGGGGACAGGTATACTTATCGACTACAACAAATAACACTAGGTAGCAGAACGTTTCTTCAACTGCTAAGCAAAAATGAATGCACGGTTCGCTAGCCAGCCACTGCCCCTGACACCCATTGTGCGTATACGGTTCGAAATTCTTTCTGGAACAATAAGGAAGACGGGGTCACTGGACACACGAGTGTCAAAGAGTCCAGCTGTATGTACGCAGTGTAGTACAAAAAGTGCCAAGACTGTTTACTTTTTTTTAAATTCTAGATCCATTTTGATTTGGGGACACAGGAAGAGGGGGAGGGGCACGCTTACCAGGGAGCCACGAGCCACACTTGGACCCGCAAAGAGCCGCATGCGGCTCACGAACCACAGTTTGGCCACCCCAGGACTATAGTAATGATGACAGCAAGAAAAACATGTTCTATGGTTTTCCTGTAGTATTCATGACTACTATTGAATTCATGTTTTGTGAAACCTTGGCACTCGTAATGCAGAGCCTCATTCAAAGTCATCAGTTCAGTCAATGCCTCCCAAAAAATGTAGGGCACATCAGTATATTAGCCAACAGATTTCACATAAGGCAGCCCGTTATGACCTCCCGAGGCTTGAGGCAGTGTGCATCTCCCAATGGCAACGGCCATTTTGTTTCATCCCTAAGCCTTCTTTGCAAACAGCTGGATCTTTGACCTCAGCACCTGACCAACAAAACGCTTAGAAAAACCAAAGGAGACATTTCTTACTCGAGCTCTCTCAGTGGAGAGGCAGTCGTTGCCTGGCCTGCAACAGAGATCCTTTCATCCGCCTCTTCATCAGGAAGACAGACTGAACCTGAAAACAGTAAAAAAGTTAAGAAAGGGCTTCAAGTTGAAAATTTGCGGGTTTACAGACACTAATTTCGATTATGCGCTTTCAGATACTTCCAGCATCTGTCTGCTCTGTCTGCTGTTAGCACTGAGAGGCTGTTCATTCCAACTGCAATTCCACCAATATAGTATTGTACAGGTTTCCTTCAATTACCCTGCAACTGGCAAATCAAGGACAGAGCACAGAGCTTGCCTGATGTACTGAAGAAAATGCCAATTTATTGCCTCGCACACTCCGCTCTGGGTCATCACAGCTGAATTACATTGCATAAACTTTTAGGGAAATTCATGATAATAGAGGTGAAGTTTTTGAAGTCTCCAAAGGCAGCCTCAGCCTTTGGAGACACCAAAGACTTATGTTGCCTGCCAACCATGCCCAGGAAAATTAAAGATGCTGGAACACAAAAACCAGCTTCAAGCCCAAGATTATGCTTCAATTCAACATAAATGAGAGCAAAGTAGAAGCAACAATAGCAAGTGACACTGATTGTGCGTAACATGGACATGTGCTCTTGCAGTGAAAGAGTCATTCAAGGCAACACGTTGCAGTTTGTAGCTTCAGCTTCGCTTATACTTATAGGGAAATGACGGTAAATAAATGAATGTTTGAGACTAACCTAAAACTTCAAAGCAACTCGCCACTTTGACAGAGAGAAACAAAAAACAGAGAGGTGTCAAACAACAAATCTGGAGGGATAGAGCACAATCTCTGAGCACCTTGGTGTGCCCTTCACTACAGATCCAAGAATATGTACGACATAGTTGCCAGGGAGTGTGAGACTAAATGTGCCTCCATTGAACAGCTACCACACCTTGTACAAATTGCGAGGTTGACTACGATCCTAGCCAGCTCGGATGAGCACACTGTGGCAGATTTGTGGTCGCACTGCACTAATCTAATTGACCTTCCCCAGAAGCCCCTTTAATGCTGACCCCATTCACTCGTATAATTGGCACACCGATTATACGAGCCCATGCACCACTTCTTGCAAAGCATGCACATAGCCAATTATGTAGATCTACCGAAGGGATTTCAGTGGCAAATGACAGCACCAGGGACATAATTGTTTCCAGTTTTGCTATCCGTGCTGAATCTTGGCGGTGCCTAACGTTGCACTAGGTGCCATGACACAACAAGCAGCTTTATTGCATGAAAATTTTATCGAAGCCCCATCATTCAGATTGATTGATTAGAGTTTTATGGCACAAGAGCAACTAGGCCAAAATGTGCCATGTGCATAAACTATTGCATGAAAATGGTTAAGGAGAAGACAGAGCTGTAGTAGCTGGTGATGCAATAAAAGTGTGAACATGAATTGTGTAAAAGATATGAACATGAATTTCATGTAAGAATAAAAGTTGTAATCAATAGGCAATTATCTGTAATGGGAAAAAAAGAAAAAAACATGGTAAAAAAGGAGGAGTTATAACAGGTGTAGAAATTCCAACACTTCACTGAAAGGTACAAGAGGTTCATCTGCTAGCAGAAATGTGGAATGAAATGTAAGATGGAATCCAAAAATATTAGCAAAACATGCTTGTTTTTGATCCAAGTACCTGCAGTACCACCGAATATGCAGGACAGTCAAAGGTTTGCCACAATGCTCACAGCATAGGGTATCGTCATCACAAAGTAAATATAGATGCAATAAATGTGCGTTTAATCATCAAGACCTCCAAGGTAATGGTTCCTCTAGTGGGAACTCCACCATAATCCTAAACAAGGTTTGATATTACATAGTTTCTTGTCTGTTTCTCAACCACCTGCCAAAGTTAATAAATTGATTTTTTTTTTTTTTATAACTGGTTTAAAATCCTCATGGGGTATGCCAACTGATGTTTTTAGGGCACCATTAACAAAGGGAGCCAATATATCTATTCCTTCATTACCTGGAATACCCACATGGCTTGGCACCCAGTATAGTTTTATATCCAAGTCAAGTAGGAGAGCGCAATTCATGTGAACACGCGCTTGTTGTACGAGGCGATTCATTGCAACGGTATGAGAGCATACAGCAAGTAGAGCACTCTGGGAATCTACAAACAAAATAGCCTTCCTCACACGGTCTTCTAAGATGTGTGCAAGCACAATGAGCATTGCGTAAAGCTCAGCAGTAAGAATACTTGCAACACTGTCGATGCGTCTCGCTCTACTACAGTGTGCCGAATACAGTGCGGAACCTACGAAAGATGAGCTTTTAGCCCCATCAGTAAAGAATTGTACATTATCCTAATATGTATCTTGTAACGCGAGAAATTCCTCGTGAAGAACCTGATGGTTAACTGTCCTCTTATTATATTTTGTGAGCGAACAGTCGCATGACAATTTTACTGCTTATCAAGGGGAAACAGTCTGGGTTTCCTTAATCAAGTTACGCTCAGGAAGAGCCAGCTGGAGGGAGGCAGAAATTCTCTGAAGCCGGAAGCTTAATGGCCGTACTATGCTAGGTTTGCTTTTAAAAAGCCGCAAAAACATGGAGGTGTGGATAGAATTAAATGAAGGATGTTAAGGTTCAGATTTCACTTTGTACCCATAACACAAGATAAGATGTTGTCTGCGTTTCTCTAGTGACGTTTGATGTGTGTCTGAACACAGCTCAAGACAGACGATGTCCGAAATGCTCCTGTGGCAAGTCCAAGGTCAAAATTATGGACTGAATCTAGCATTTTTAAAACCGATTGCCGCGATGACCCGTACAGAAGTGCACCATAGTCCAGACGGGAACGGACCAGTGAGTTATGCAATCGGATGAGACATCGCCTGTCAAACCCCCAGGATGTATGAAAGCACTTAGAGAATATTAGATGACCACAAGCATTTTTGCCCAAGCTTTTTGACCAGGAAGGCAAGTTTCTTGTCAAAAAAAACCCCAAAAAATTTGTGCTCGTGTTTTACAGGTATCGCGGCGCTATTGAGCTGCAAACAAGGATCAAGCAACAGACTTAAAAACATTTTCATTGGCCCATCTGCTCATTTTGTTGACTGAGACTTGAAGTTGACACTCACAACTTGAGATTGCAGGACGAAAATGAAATCTGTGCATCATCCACATATAATGAGCACAGTCGAACCTGGATATATTGAATTCAAAGGAAATCGTAAAATAGTTCTATATATCGATAAATTGATATACAAAAATATGTTAACTTAAGCTCCAGTTTAAATTTCCACGTGTCTCTGCTAATACCGAAGGTTGCGACAAGCGGGACCTTACCAAAAAGAGCCTCTAAGAGCAGCTAATTAGAGTAGAGTTTAGTTGGTGAAGATCAGAAATACCACCACATTTACGCGACGGTGTTTGTGATCGTTTACACCTGGCCATGACCTCCACACAGCGCCAACAAAACACAAAAATAATTTTGAGTCTCATAAAAAAAAAAAAAAAACTCTTGATCCATAGAATAAAGTTAAGCAAGCAACAAAAAAATAAACCTCACTAAATTCAGGCAGCAAAAAAACAAAGGCAAAAAGAAAAAAAAACGGGCAAAGC
The DNA here is from genome assembly GCA_013358835.2 of Ixodes persulcatus. NCBI lineage: Eukaryota > Metazoa > Arthropoda > Arachnida > Ixodida > Ixodidae > Ixodes > Ixodes persulcatus. Next base: position 432,384 of record JABSTQ010009365.1, on the reverse strand, counting down.
AAAAACGGCAAAAGAAAAAGGTAGTTCAAACAGACTGCTAAACCAATGTTGTCGACACATTCAACTTGACGAAGACTTTTTTTCTTTTTTTTTTTGCTTATTTTATTTTTGGTCTAAGGAGTCGCGCTGGGACAGTAATTTTCAGGAAAAGAGCGGGCGCTACCGTCCCAACAGCGGGCACTATCTGCTCCCCCAACATGCGCGCGCGTGCCCTTCCCCTAGTTCTTGCCATCCTCCACTTTTCTTTTTTTTTAATGGTTGCTCTTGTTTTTACAACTGCTCTTTCGCTGCGTATTCCCGTGTGCGCGCGTATGCTGGCTTGGTGGTCTGCCAGTCCCGCAACGCGAGCTATGTCCTTGCTGCGCGCGCAATCAGACCTCGGGAGAAGCGATCGGCCGCCATGCTTCGTTCGCTGTATCGAGTGTCCCCGCCATGGGAGTTTGATACAGAAGAACAACGCTCCTATACAATCACTTGCGATTTTCAAGGGGATGTTTGAACTGTTTGATGTGAACCATAATTCGAAATACCCGGGTGTGATATAACCGGGCTCGACAGTATGAAACTAATGGAGGTTGTTTACCTTCACCCCAAACAAAGTGATGCTCAATACAACCTCCGAGGGACGCCATTTTCCCGAAGAAAAACATCCGAAAGTGTGGAGCTAAACCTAACCTGAAATGTTTGGTTAGTCAAACTCCCTTATGCAGCGCAACATGTGGCCACAGACACCATGTGTGTACAAGTCCTTAAGAATCCCGTATCACCACGCAATATCATCGGCTTTCTCTAAATCAAAAAATGTGGAAACACAGTGCTATTGATGAACAAAGGCTTCAGATATAAAAGTTTCCAGGCAAACAAGATCTAATGTTGATCACCCCATTCTAAACCCACACTGATTGGGATCTAAAATTCGCTCAGTTTCTAAAAAGTGTACTAATCGTCTATTTATTAGTTTCTAACAAGTTTCCCCAAGGCAACTGGTCACCGCAATGGAACAATAACTTGCTGGCAAAGCAGAGTCTTTACCGGGTTTAGCAGGGGAATTACATGGACCTGTTTCCAGCGCCAAGGAAAAACAGAAGCTTCCCACAAATGATTAAAAAAGGTTAACAAATGGTGTAGATATTCAACAGACAAGTGCAGCAACATTTCATAGTGGACTTTGTCAGGTCCAGGTGCTGACTGCATTTTTGACCCAAGGGCCACCTCGAGTTTGCACATTCTGAAAAGCTGGTTGTATACAAGAGTGCCTAATCCCAACATAGCAATGGGTAGCTTTCCTGCTACAGCTCTGAACTTTTTTAAATTTGGCAGAATAAATAGATGAGCTAGAAACTTCACAAAAATTTTCCGCAAGAACATTTGCCTGGTCCTTCAAGGTTGGCGAAGGCGAGGGTAAAAGAGGCGTCTTAAAAGAGGTCCTGAATTTTCCTCGCTCGGTGTAACACCTCCTTCGAAGTGACAGAACCGTCCATCTTGGAAACATATTTCATCCACAAGCTTTTCTTTGCTTTTTTCCTCGTCCAACGAGCCTTTGCTTTACATTTTTTAAACTATCGTGTTGCAAATCGTTGGGTAGCGGCAAAAAAAGTGCTCCAGGCTCTGTTCCGAGATCTAAGCGTAACAGTACAGTCTTTGGTCCACCAAGGCTTGCAGCGCTTGGAAAGATTTCCAGATGTTTTGTGGAATGGCGACAGATGCAGCATTTATGATACGGTCAGTAACATACAGGGTGGCATTTTCAGGGGTCATAGCTAAAAGTTCAGTTGGGCCAAGCAATGCTTCCAATGCAAAAAGAGCCCAGTCAGCTTTGTCTAATTTCCACCTAGGGATATGTGGTGGAAGTGAAGGAGGTGCTACAGCACTTTCTAAGATAACAGGAAAATGGTCACTACCAAAAGGATTATCAAAATCCTTCCAAGAAAAACAGGGAAGTAAAGTTGGAGATGAAAGAGACAAATCGATGGAAATAAAAGTATTATGAGGTGCCCTAAGAAATATAGGTTCTTGCCCATTTAAAAGGCAAAGGCCGGATGACAATAAAAATCTTTCAATGACACCACCACGGGAGTCTTGGCAAGCACTACCCCACATGGAGTGGTGGGCGTTAAAATCGCCCAAGATTGAAAAAGGTTGCGGAAGCTGCACCACAAGTCCATGCAGGTCACGTAAATGCAGTGGAATATTTGGTGGCAGGTAAAATGAAACAAGTGTAATAAGGTGGTCAAGAAGAATACAAACTGCCACTACTTCTAGTGAGGTTGCAAGAGGAACTGAGGCACAGACAATACCACTCTGTACAACTGCAGCCACTCCAGATGAGTTGCTAGATTATGGACTGTCCTTTATAAAAACTTGATGGCGGCATAAAACATTTGTGTGCATATCCCCAAGATGAGTCTCCTGAAGGCATATGGTCACAGGTCGAAGCTCATCAAGAAAAAAATTTATGTCATCAATACTACAAAAAAAGGCTGCGACAATTCCACTGCATGATACATTTAGTACTTCAGAGAAAAAATGGATATACAAAAAGCAACCTAAAAGAGGTTTGTTAGAGGGGCCCTGCAATCCTATTTAAACGTCTACTTTTTGCGGCTTCCACATCTCTTGTGGTTCGGGCAACCCAGCAGGCATGGAGGGAGGAACTAAATATCAGTGCATCATATTTTAACTCGACACCGAAGCCTCCACTTACCGAGATGCCCCGTGGTACCGAACGTGCACGGCATGCAACGAAATCTTGATGTTGTCGCTCCTGGCTAGCTCCTGCCTTACGACTGGTCAGAGCCGCTAAAAGAAATTTTTTTAGTTGAACTACAAAATACTAGTGGCGCAAAACGTTTCAATATTTTATAAATGTAGTTTTTGTTCAGTATTTTAGATCAGAAAAGAAACAAATGCAGTTTAAGTACGGAAACAAGAAATGACCAGTCGACATACCCGTCACCAAGCGGTGGAAAGGGCGGCGCATACTAGAAAGAGGCAGTGGGATCAGGAGTAAACCCACTTTTATTTATTTATTTTTATTCACAGTTAATTGATATAGTAGTCTATCAGAAACTACCAACAGAAATTGTAATATATTGTTTGTATGACCGCTATTAAGACTTGAATCTCGTGCTATGAGCGGTTTGAACGGGACTTCGCACAGGCGCTCTGCTGAGCAGACATTTGACCTATGTAAGTTTTTATATTTATCCTTAGCAGTTACCTCAATATCCAACCATAAACATTAATAAAATCTGGAGTAGTGTACTTAAAAAAATTTACTTTGAAGTCCGTATCCACAAGTGCGGCACAGCGCTTACTTCCTCTCAATACGGGGGAATGCAGATCGTTAGAGAATTCCTCTGGGGCCTTTTGCTTTCGGCTTTGAGTTTGAAACACCGAACTTGACATGTAATTGTCATATTTTCTAATGTCAAAAAGATATTCAGTGCATATACATATGTACGATTTAGTAACTGACGCTTAGGAAGTACGGTTTATTTTGTGCGCGTACGGACTCTTTCTTAAAATAACAAGAATTTCGTAGCGTGCAAGGCTGGTTCAAACGTGTTAGTCATGTGTTTAGGTTTCATTTTTATTTTCAGTGATTCATGCCGGGTTACTTAGACTTTTTCCTCTTGACTTCAGTTTGTCCGGGAGTCTAGATGTTACTATCTTCTTCGTCAATACATAGGGCGAAGCTCACACACCTTGCAAATCACGCCAGTGCCAAGTAAATAAATATTGTTAGGATGAATATTGTTGCTACACTGGCTGTTATGTTGAGATATTGAGGTAAGTACTAACATTAAATAGAAAACCTTACATAGGTCAAAATTCTGTTCAGCTAAGCGTCTATGCAAAGTCCCGTTCAAAACTCTCACAGCACGAGATTCGAGTCCTAGTAGCCGCGATACAAACAGTATATTAGAATTTCTGTTGGTAGGTCCTGGCAGACTACTATATTACCTAAATGTAAATAAAAATAAAATAAATAAAAGGTGTTTTTTTTTTAGAAAATCGACTTCAAACTTGCAAGGTTTTCTAAAGAAAGGCTTGCAAGTTTGAAGTTGATTTTCTCAAAAAACAAGAACACCTTTTATTTCTTTCATTTTTTATTTACAGTTAGGTAATATAGTAATCTGTCAGGACCTACCAACAGAAATTGTAATATATTGTTTGTACGGCCGCTATTAGGACTCGAATCTCGTGCTGTGTGAGTTTTGAACGGGACTTCGCATAGACGCTCAGCTGAGCAGAATTTTGACCTATGTAAGGTTTTCTATTTAATGTTAGTACTTACCTCAATATCTGAATGTAAACGCCAGTGTAGCAACAATATTCATCCTAACAATATTTATTTACTTGGCACTGGCGTGATCTGCAAGGTGTGTGAGCTTCGCCCTATGTATTGACGGCAAAGATACGTAACATCTAGACTCCCGGACAAACTTAAGTCAAGAAGAAAAAGTCTAAGTAACCCGGCATGAATCACTGAAAATAGAAATGAAACCTAAACACATGACTAACACGTTTGAAGCCTTACACGCTACGAAATGCTTGTTATTTTACAAAAGAGTCCGAACGCGCACAAAATAAACCATACTTCCTAAGCGTCAGTTACTAAATCGTACATATGTATATGCACTGCATATCTGTTTGACATAAGAAAATATAACAATTACATGTCAGGTTCGGTATTTCAAACTCTGAGCCGAAAGCAAAAGGCCCCAGAGGAATTCTCTAACGATCTGCATTCTCCCGTATTCAGAGGAAGTAAGCGCTGTGCCCGCACTTGTGGATACGGACTTTGACGTAATTTTTTTTAAGTACACTACTGCAAATTTTATTAATATTTATGGTTGGAGATTGAGGTAACTGCTAACGATAAATAGAAAACCTTACATAGGCCAAATTTCTGCTCAGCAGAGCGCCTGTGCGAAGTCCCGTTCAAAACGCTCAAAGCACGAGATTCGATTCTTAATAGCGGCCATACAAACAATATATTACAATTTCTGTTGGTAGTTTCTGATAGACTACTATATCAACTAACTGTGAATAAAAAATAAAATAAATAAAAAGTGTTTTTTTTTAGAAAATCGACTCCAAACTTGCTAGTTTTTCGAAATTTTTGTTTTTCAGGCAGATGTAGCGCATTATATACTTATCGCAAAATATGGAAAGTATAATCAAAAGAAAGAGCTTAATTGGAGCTTTACGGTGATATAAAGATCATAAAAATATGTTGATTAGGTCACACAGCACAGCTTGCTGAACTTCGTCAAATATCGTCGCAGAGAGGTGGTTTGACAAATAAAACAAAAATTAAAAATGTTATCACCTAGACGCTTAATTAGCATGAAAAAGCCTATGTCTAGAGTGTTCACAAAAAGTTATATTGATGTAGCGTAAAAAGTATGGAAAAGGGATGGAGTGAAATATGGCACCTCCGATAAGCTGGAAAAACGTCAGTTTCCACCTGGACCGCTTCAACGGTCCATAACTTGAGAACAAAAAATCCGACGACATTGCCGTTTGCGTCTTCTTTTATTATAGGAATTGCCCCAAAACATATATTTTTTTCGTCAAAATTAAAAATTCGACCCTAAATCCGTGCCCGAGTTGAGATGAAATCACCCATATACAAAAAGCAACCTAAAAGAGAGGTTTGTTAGAGGGGCCCTGCAATCCTATTTAAACGTCTACTTTTTGCGGCTTCCACATCTCTTGTGGTTCGGGCAACCCAGCAGGCATGGAGGGAGTAACTAAATATCAGTGCATCATATTTTAACTCGACACCGAAGCCTCCACTTACCGAGATGCCCCGTGGTACCGAACGTGCACGGCATGCAACGAAATCTTGATGTTGTCGCTCCTGGCTAGCTCCTGCCTTACGACTGGTCAGAGCCGCTAAAAGAAATTTTTTTAGTTGAACTACAAAATACTAGTGGCGCAAAACGTTTCAATATTTTATAAATGTAGTTTTTGTTCAGTATTTTAGATAAGAAAAGAAACAAATGCAGTTTAAGTACGGAAACAAGAAATGACCAGTCGACATACCCGTCACCAAGCGGTGGAAAGGGCGGCGCATACTAGAAAGGGGCAGTGGGATCAGGAGTCGATGCATGCCACGCATTGCTGCGAAGCGGCGAGCGTAGAAAGGTCCCCTGATGTACGCGGCAGCACTGCAGTCGTATGGGCTGGATGATCCGACCAGTTCCGAGCGTTACGAAGGCCTTCGGCGATCAGGTTTGGCTTGCGGTTTGGCCGTTTGGCAGCGCGAAGTGGCTTTCGTTGTGAACTGACCTTTACCCCGGGATTACTGTCGTTTGTGGCCAATGAAGTGTCATGCCGAATTAGTATTTAGTCAAGCAGCAAAAGCAATGAGAGCAGCTCTGGCCGCCCGCTTCATCCAGCCTATCCAGCACATGCTTTATTGGTGCCCTCTCGAGGTGTGGACACGGAGTGCGGCAGCCGTGAGCGCTCCCCGAGCTCACTAACCCTCCTCTAGTTCATGGCCGCCCAAGCCAAGACCAGGGATGTCATGAAGGAGGTTATTTTTTGCTTGTTTTTGTAATTTTGATTTGCCTATAACTTTTAAAATAGAGCGAAATTAGAGAAAAGAAAAGTTTCACTAAGTTACTACGTTTAGTGCGCTTAGGTTCTGTGCAAATTAAAAACCTGTCAAAAAGTCGTTGCAGAGCCCGTTTAAAGTTTAAAATCTGTGGCGTGCTCAGTTTTTAAAAAGGACCTTTCTGCCTCCGAGTGGGGTCAATGGCGACGGAAAGAGACTACTCCGATCCTGAGAAGGGAGCATCTTCCTCAGACCTGAGCCCACTTTCGTCCATTAGCTCGTTTGTTACCGCCAGCAGCCGACCCTTGGAGGTCGACCGCTTCGGCGGCTCCCGAGGCTTCCTCTGGGGAGCAGAGGTTCGAGGGGGTTGACCTCAGCCCCTAGGGGTCGAAGTTTCAGGTGGAGCAGGGGGTGTCAGCCCTTGCTCCGGGATGGATGCTGAGGAGGCAGCATACGCCTTGCGATTCGAAAGCGGTGCCACTGGTACTGCTCCCTAAGATGCAGGAGACCTCGACGGGAGACGCAGATCGTCCGTAGACGTCAGTGTTCCAGTCGAAACCATTGGCCGTACCGGTCCCCTGCGTATGGCCCGGGCGGAAGAGCCTTTGGGAACAAAGGCGAAGCGCTCCTTCGCATCAATGTATGAAATGCTTTCAGTAACCTTCAAGGTGAAGATTTCTTTTTCTTGTTTCGATAACGGGCAACATCGGGAGTATGCTGGATGCTTACCGTTACAGTTAGCGCACCTGAGTTTCTTTTCCACAAACATCAGTGACGTGCTCCTTTACTAGATAGAGCACTTGGCGCAGGTCTCGCTACCCCGACAGTTGGGTGACCCATCGCCGAACCGCTTGCACTTAAAGCACCGCGGAGGGTTCGGCACCTAGGAGCGGATGCAGCACTGAAAATATCCTGCCTTCACAACTTCAGGAAGAGATGTTGACTCAAATGTAAGGATGATGTGTTTGGTCTTGCATTCAACACCATTGCGGCAAAGAGTAATATGCCGGGCAGCAATTGCTCCCTGTGTAGAAAGGTCCTCAACTACTTCAGCTTCTGTACTCTCGAGCAAGTAGTCTTCCGAGATAACCCGTAGAATTGTGTTAAGCATTCAATGAAGTGTGAGAGTTACTTTGTAATCAGTCATGCAGTTGAGTGCTAAGAGGGAATCACTTTGTTGCTTAGTGTGCATCTACTAGGAAATCATTGAATGACATCTTTTTTGCATTGTAGCCTTTTCCAATCACATCGAGACAAAGGAAGGGGGCAACGTACCGAGCAGCTTATTGCCCTCAGAGTGCATAACAAGAAACTTGGGGAACTTTGAAGGTATGGAAGTTGTTTTTTCAATGAGTAGTGCTCCGATGTGTCCCCTTCTCGGAGGCCGATCATGGAAAGCTTTTTTGTTTAGAATCCATAATAGATGGGAAGGAGATTCAGTTCCCTGGTGCACCGCCCACCACAGAGCCCAACAAGGGGGGTAGGTAATGTGCCATAGCAAGAAAGGCTTGACTGACACAATTACACTACCAGTGCTCCCCAGGCACTGCCAGTGCCTGGGCAGCATTGGTGTGGTTGCAGGGACAAGACTTGTCTCCACCCAAGGTTGGCACTTGCCATCTAAGGTGAAAAAAGAAACAAGAGAGTGTAGAAGAAAAGATAAAGAGGTGGAAGGAAAAGTGAAAGAAGGAAGGAAAGGGATAGAAGGGGCAACTGACTGAATCATCCTGGTCGGGCCAAGCCAGGATACCCACCTACGAGAAGCAGGAGCTGTAGCGGCATAAACGCTTTGCAGCAGCTGTGCATGGGCGCCGCCATAGCAGACCTTCAATTTTTGTTTCCTCTTATTTTGATCACTTCGCTTCATCATGACCACAGCAGGGCAGGTTTTTGCTATTTTTAGATTCTACTCTTTCCTTCTCCCCAGCATTGGCCTTTGTGGCATATCGTCAACGCTCGCTTCTCTAGCTCGGCATCCGAGTAAGACAAGAGAAGGTCGGCAATGGCGGCTGTAATTTGGCGCGTGTGTAAAGCGTCTATATTTCCTTGCCCGGGGGCCCCGAAGGGTCTAAACATACCCCAGGCTCAGCTCAAGCACCAGGATTCCCTTTGTCTCGGACACGGGTTAAGCCATGCACAGCCAGGCGTGGGTGGACGAACCCACATGGCTCGGGGTTCATAGTGACACCACTCACCAAGTATCTACTATAGTAGGTGCCTCCTGCGTGTGGGTATGGCAGCCCACGTGGCTGGGGTATGTAATGATGCCACTCACCAAGCACCGGTGTAGGCACCCCCTGAGGGGATCATTCAGATTCCTTGGGTTTCTTTCCTAGACCACAACAATCGGCCATGCGCATCCTCCGCGATAAAGAAGGGACAGAATCTTATTCGAGTACCCTAATATATTGAGCAAGAGCCCATGCAAAAGTTGGAGATGACCGTGAAGAAAAAAAAATGGGGACGAGCACTTGTTAGGTTCAAGAGCAGAAAATCAGAAAGGCCACGTGGGAAGATAGGCCTTCGTGAGATCCGACGGAAAGATATAGGAGCAGCATAGGGGTCTGGCAGAACCCCCAATTTTAAAAGAGGCCACGCTGCTCTCTTTATGCTTGTTTGGGCCAGCTTTTCGTACACGGACATGAAGTTCCATCTTTTTGCACCAGCTTGACGGAGAAGCAGCCGACGCAGAGAAGCACCCCTGTCAACTAACTCTAGACCCCGAAGTTTGCTGGGGTCAGCGCCCGACGCGTCTTTTGCCTATATTTCGAACGTCTCGAAAATAGTTGGCCGCTTTCTGCGACCCAAGTGCACGCTCGTCATTTTATGACAAGTATGTTAACATTCACTGCAGCTACTTTATGCGCCAAAAGCATAGAAAGTTTCAGCCCACCTGAGCACTCAAAGACTGAGGGGGACTGGACTGCTCCACCCGGGGATTCGTATGAGCTCAGGCGGAGTTTGGGAGGAGACACCACCGCCTCTTCGTCGGACGATTCGGGCGTTGGGGAGGAGTGATGACGCCGACGGGAACGCACCGTCACTGCACATGAGACACGGGCGCACTTGTGAAGGCCGGTTTGCAGAACTGCACTTCAGCGAGACCGAGCGTATTGTACCCGCTTGCGAAAAAACAGACTCGCTGGCGCCACCTGTTGGGTAGCCCTGGAACACTTCCGACCTGCCAACCATTTATGCTTCGTTCTCTCACTGCGAGCTTCCCGTAATTCTGACAAATTTTGAAGCGACCGTTTCCCATAGATACCTGTAACATCCGGTATGAATGCCCACCCGTTTCGAAGAGATAGATGGTGAGAAGTATCAGGCGAGCGATTTCTGGAAATGGAACGGCAATAGTGTTCAGAAATGACAGGTAAACACCATGTAAACGGGACGGCACCACGGCGTCAGTTATTAATCTAAGGTGACCACCCGTCCACGACTCGCGGGACTGTCCCGCATTGAGGGCTCGTGTCCCACGTCCCACGAGAAATTCTAAAATCTTCAAAATGTCCCGCATTTCACATTGTCGTAAAAGTGACCCCGCAGCTCCTGGTGCTGCCCAGCAACGGGGCACGGGGGAGCACGGAGGTCGCTGGTAATCGTGTGAATCGAAATGGTATGCATTTTTCTATCCAAGCATTGCGGGAAGCGAACGTCGTCCTTGCAGGAGAAAAAACGCGCATGTGCCGTTGTGCGCGTGTGCAAAATATTGCAAGAAAAATTGCTTGCCAAAAGTTTCAATATAAATTTTTTAATTATTTTCATACTGCTGTGTCAATGCAAAAAGGTTGCTGCGGATATTTTTTTTTTCTTTTTAGTGAAGACAGCAACACTTGCGACGGTTGAAACAGAACATAATGTTAATTTTTGCGTTGGACCACGGTGATTGAAGTAAGTGTTGAAAGGACACAATAACCCGAAAAAAGATTTACTGCTTCTTATTTCCATTTGATGCATTGAGTTCTGCTACAGTCGATTTTTATGTTTTCAACTTCGACACATTTAATAACATGTTTGGCATTCAAAATACATAGCATTGGGAATGGAAATTATTTGAGCTTAAGGGAGGACGTAGGCCTAAATTTTAAATTTTTCTGAAAAATTTCATTTTTCAATTTTGAGGGGTTCGGTTTTAGGAACTAATTATACACCCTTACACTAAGTTTGATAACCATACTCCAAATAGCTACGTTGATATAAAATATTGTCAACACATTGTGAAGCAGTAACAAAGTAAAGAAGTTCAACGTTCGAATGCATTTTTCTCAGTTCCACTTTTTGCTGCAAATGTCTTACGAAGGAATCTTTTGTTCAAAGGTAAAAGTATTCTGATATCACAATCAAGATGTTTCTGAACTGAAATTTACAGGAGAATTGGGCTATCTACTTTATTTTCTTTTAAGCTGAAGTCCTCATTTAAAAAAAAAGTATGTTTTCAAAAATTGACATAGGACAGATATGCATATCATATTTTGAGGTAATCACACTTCCTGAAATACTTACATTTGAGTGTATAAAAACTGATAGCCCGAAGTCCCACATCCCCCACTTTATATTCCAGCAGTCAGAATGGTGCTTAATAGCTTCATTTGCATATCATAGATTTCTTAAGAGAAGAGTGACACATCATCTAATGCAGGTATGTGAAATTGTCCTAGAGTGCTGAAAGTTTGCACAGTACACATACATCTGACCGTTAAATCTCCCCTGCAAATTTCATTCCAATCACTTGAGTAGTTCAGAAGTTAAATTTCTAGCCAGTGTCCCCCCCCTTAATTGCTGCAATTAGCAGGCGCATAAACAGTACAGGATAATAAATGTGTTGACAGTGCCTCGGTTCGTTGTGTGCATGTTAACAAATTTCCTTTATCCCCCCCCCCTTGAGGCCCATAATTTGCTAGCAGGAAGGTGGTCACCCCATGTTAATCGTCCGACAGTGGAACTTTAGCACAGACTGGACAGCGTTCCGTGGTGCGATAAACGTGTGGGACATGTCTACAAACCAGCGTGACACGGGAACGATACCGCAGCAGATTCATGTTCCACGGTGCAATACAGATGCGGGAACAGTTGCATGTCACAGGAACAGACATCACATGCACAGGTCACGGACATGACAAACTGCTTCTATGGTGCAATAAACACGCGTAAATCCGCCATACCGCCGAGCTCCGACTGGAAGCAATCAGTGGGTAGATGCAAAGCTAGCTGTCTTTGTCTCTACTCATTGTTCGGATGCCAAATGCCGGTGTTCGAACAGTGAATAGAGACAAATACAGCTGGCTTTGCGTCTACCCACTAATCACTTTAACCACAGCTCGGTGTTCCAATGTCTTTGTGCACTCCCATCTCTCTCAATCTATATACCAGGGGTGGCCAGGCTGACTTGGCCTAAGAGCCACAAACAAACGCGGGGGGGGGGGGGGCAAACGTTTATCCAGAGCAATAAACGAAACTCAAACTACTTTCAATATATCCGAGTAGAAAGCAGTCCAACGGTACGTAAGGTAGCAGTAGCACAAGACTGCCAAACTGCAACCTGTCTTTCGATTTAAAAAGCATTCCATTCCTCTTTCTGGCAAAGTGCTCTTGTGACTGGGAAGGAGGTGGGGGAGTGGGGGGGGGGGGGGGGGGGGGGGGGTTGGGGAGAAAGTTGCAAGCAGCACTTTAGCATTCAAAGAGTCGCATGCGGTTCATGAGCCGCAGCTTGGCCACCCGTACTATATACCTTAGGCGATGCGGTTGATGCAATGATTTTGGAACATTGCCCATCCCTGTCAGGCATAGCATGATGTCCGAGAGGGGTGGGCAATGTTTCAGAATTTTTGGCCCATGGACATTTAGCCAGAAAAATGGGATGGGCAACCTCTCGGGCAAGGGCAGGTTAGGTGGCACATGCGCACCAAGCTAACACACGAGCGACGAGTTCCGGTACATCTACTTACAAGTAGTATGGGGCACATTACGGACGGAAGTAATCAGTGATGCATGCCTGCACGCGTTTCTTCTGCCGCAAGTCAATAAACATCGCTCCGAGCTTGCAGACTAGCTCCAATGTCGCATCTGTATTCTCCAGGCGAGAGTGTGCAGACGCCTGCTTCCTGAAGTCGACACAAGACGTTATATTCTTGTAGCTTGAACGAATATTCAAAGAGAATCATTCCAACAACCGAAACTTACGTTCGTTGAGCTTAAGAACAAATGTAAACAGCAGAGCCCCTCACGAACAACGTTGGCAAACGGCAGAAGCAAAACTGTCGGCAGGCAGTCCCCTCGAAGAGCCCGATTCTCAAAATTTGATTTCCCTTTCAATTTTACAGTTGCGATGTTGTATACCGTAGCTTTCACTGCGTATATTTTGCTGCACAAGTGACATCGCAACCGCAGGAAAAACGAGAGGAGGAGCGTGCGGAACGGTGACAATATAGTAGCGCAGAGCAGAAAGGGCAGAGATAGTGTGCGAGCGCTTGGGTCGTGCAGGCAGCCCCTCCTTGAACCACGCTTGTTTTCGTGTTTTCGTCCCAGTCGTTTTCATACTCTGGGAGCAACGGCTGCGGCGATTCGAAACGGCGCTGGCGACAATGCAGCATGCCGGTGGCGTCGGCTCGGCGGAATTGTCGGCTGTGCCAGCGGAGTGTGTCGTCGTCGGACCATCGTATCATGCTGCGGAAGAACCGTGCACAACCTCCAGCGCGAACGAAACCGACGACTGCGACCGTCCAAGGACCGTTGTGGAGATGCGGACGCAGGGAGGAACGGGAAAGGCTTGACGTGGAGTATCCCCTCTCCACAATACCAAAAAAAAAAGAGGACAAAAAAAAAGTGTTTCTCCATTTGGCCGCTTCACTCTTGTGTGGCGCTAGCGGGCAATCTCCCCTCCTTCCCGATTCCCCGCCCCTCCTTTCCCATTTTCGGCGGCCGCCTCTTTTCGCAGTGTGCCAGGCTTTCTCCGTATAGAGGAGGCTATGGTTATGCACTGCCTATGCTTCACAGTAGGAAAACTAAAACGACAAAACACCACGATCTGCGGCAGTCACTACTTGAACCCATTTCCCGGTGCCGCAGCGGTCAAAGTCACCACGCGATCGGTTGTCGTGGTTACCTGACACAAGAGACGAGAGCAGTAGTCTACGCACAGCTGCACAAAGAGCGCCTAGATTGTAGAGGGTCCACCTAAAACCCTGGGGAGCATTTGCAGTTTAATGGCAGAGATTGGTCGCAAGTGCGTTTTCGCGTGGCAAGGAGTAAAGCAGGCGGAAAGGTGGAGACACGTGCAGACGACTGACACGTTCGTCACGTTCTCTCAGCCCATAAACCACGTGACCCCGATAGAGAAGTTGGAAACTTAAATGTAGGCTCTACCACGAGTAGTGTCTATCCGCGCTGTTTGAACTTTCACAGCCCTCGAGTTGGCGCGCTGCTGAGAGCATGGTCGGCGGTGCAATGTGTCCGAATTGACCGTCGCAAACGCTTGCATGTTCGGATTACCAAGAGTTTTCGCACATTTAAATTAAACTTTGATGGGATCAAAATTTTAGTTCGAACAAACCAAAAGTTTGAATTGAGCATGCTCCAATTGTCGAGATTTAACCGTAACTTAATTTTTGTAGGCCCAATGTTTCACAAATATTGCGAAGCGTGGGCTTCAGAAACTTCGTGGGGCACGAGATTTCACGATTCGGAGTGATACGCACATGTTCCATTGATACAAAGTTATTCGTGCGATTAATGTTTCGCCATATTTTTCGAGAATTGAAAATTAGTAGGTCCCCGTAAAAGAAGGTTGTTTCAAAAGCTAATTAGTAAATTTTAGGTAAATAGTTGCTGATAATCGCTTCAGCTTTTTACCGATGTTTGCCAAGGTCAATAATGTTGTCCAAGAAGAATCATTTCAACTGCCTTCGAAACAGCCTGTACATCCGCAAAGTCTCTTGTAAGACCTTCAAAGAGGATACTCGGGCCCCCAAGTGGAAAGACAAACCGAACAAAGTGAGGATGTCAAACTGCACCCACCCTTGGAGGACAGCAGTATCTGCGTTTCTTGGGCCGTCCCGTCCCCATCTTCGGCGCCGTCCGTCTCTCCCTCCTCCTCCTCCACAACCATCAAGTCTGGGCACCCCACCAGCTGGCTCCCGGGTGGGTGAAGGGACCTCTGGCTGCAGCACAGACCCCACAAACTCTGAGGACGACTCCCACGGGTCTTCCCCACGTCCCCCAATGTTGCGTAACATCTGTTTTGTTCCAAATGCTTTTGTTCCTAACAGTTTTTTCTTTAATGATCCGAAGCGTGTGAAAGAGTCTCCCGGCACGAGCTCTAGGCATTGACAGTGCTACAACAGCATGTTGTTATAGGCTACTATTTTTTCCAAAGAGCATGTTCAGTGGGCATTGGGTACTACATGCCATGTCATGAGACTTCTATTTCTTCTTCTAAATATAAAGAGAAGTCAATGTCACGTGATACCACAATGTCTCACGACTCAAGGTCACACATCAGGTCACCGGCTTCAATTTTCCCGCCGAATTATGGGGAAATTTATGTTACGGTGTCAAATAGCAGCGTCACCCGACACTCTGCACATCAATTTGCCTTTAAGTTTGGCAAGGAAATGCTTGTACCGACGGACATAAACCCTTTCAAAGGTTCATCGAGCAACATTGAAGGTCGCCATTTCTCGGGCATGAAGCGCGCGATCGGTTGCGATCCCTCGCCGAACGCCGAAGCAGGGCTCATGTCTGATACATGCTCGGGGTATGTGCCCAAGCAATGGCGAACAGGCGATAGCACGGACTTTTGGAAAGTGTATTGTGGAATTGGGAGGCTTTGTTCAAAAGCATTCCTCAATTTTTTTTTCTGAAACCACGCCAAACGTGTAGTCTAGGAGAGCCCACTCACAGCAGCTCCTGGCCAGTGTCGTCGCCGTCTTCGGCCAGGGTGAGGTCCTGGCTGGGGGTGAGAATGTCAGCCACCAGGCGGATGCTCCGAAGGCTGTTCTCCAGGATGGTCTGGACCTGCTTCATGTTGTCCTCCGTCCAGGCCTTGATCTGAAATCGTACACTCTCGAGCTTGCACCTTGCTCACCGCGCAGCCGAAGGGAAACGACGACAACAGATGACGATGGTGGGTCATACACAAACATCATTACAAACGGCGAGCAATAATCTTAAACACTCCTTCGTGACAACTTCGAGTGACGGAGTTTAAAAGAAACAAACCGTTTGGCGAGGCCACCCCAACAAAGTAACCCCAATATTTACATGCACCAACCTATACACATATACTCTCTTCTTAACCTTGCTGTCTCTGAATGGAATGCCTTACCGTGCAGTATCGCATCGCGGCGACAAAGGATTAGCAGTCTTTTCTAAATCTCCGGATTTCCTTTCTCTACCAAAAAGCATACCGTAAAATACAGAGCAAGCGCCCACTCAAGATTTGAAGATAATCGCAAAAAAATAGGGGATGGGTGCATGCGAGGTCATCAATTTTACATATATATGTACTGTGGATATTTTTTCAGATGCTTCCAATTTTTGGGGTGGGCGCTTAGTGCGGAATGGGCGGATGCATGGTCATCTAGAATAATCATTTTTGTTCCTCGTAGATAAGCCATAGTTGTGTAGTGTAGTATGTCATTGGACATTTCTTCTTTTTTTATTGAATCTATATTATATCACCACTGCAGTGCAGCAATTGAATTCTGCAATTATATTTACTACTTTTGTGTGTGTCAAAGCTTCTTTTTTGTGTGTGGCCCATTGCTACTGTTAACGTGTTTTTTCTTTGTACGGATTCCCCCATTTCCATTTACCCTAAGAGCCCGAAAAGGCCCTTAGGGTAAATGAAAAAAAATGAATGCCTGGCCTCCAACACGCGCTCGTTGCCTTCCACCATGCTTCGGCTGCATGTGCACACTCGAAGAGCACGAGATGCGGAAGCATTATCGGAAGTAGAAAGCTCGCGCTGGAGGCTGGGCAACCGATGAACCTTCCTGCCCTTCTCAAACTGTCAGTGACTAAATAGAGTCTGTGCATGAACTCTCCTCCACAACCGAGCCTGATCAAACATTTTTTCCCCCCGTCAACTAAGCACTTTAACAAAACTTACTAGAATGAAAAGTTGGGCTAGTTGGTATGAATCCATATTGAAAAACAGCGCGAATAACACACGGACAAGACAACACACAGGACAAGGCGCTGACTATCAACAGCCCTAAAGGAGCAGACGTCAGTGAGTAATTTACCTCGCGCAAAAACATTTGAGCTAGATATGTGAACATCGGTCTTTGTGACATTTAAGCTAGATATGCGACTTGGTCTTTGCAAGGGGCAAACTCCGAGTTGTTTAAACATGTGCCCGCTTCCTCATAGAACAAAACTCAATTACCAAGGACAGCATTGGAGGAGGCAAGATGAAAGCTGATTAGAAAAGTTTCCAAGAGTGGAGTCCACTTGAGGCTCCAAAAAGTCAAATTCGACTGTTTTACGGGCCGCACCAGCGACGGGCATCTGGCACGCCCCAGTGCAGGACTGAAGATTTATTTGGACCATCTGGGGATCTTTTGACGTGCAACTGAAAGCCCGGTTACATGGCGCCTTCTCCGCAATAAGCCTCCGTCAGATTGCGGGCACCTCGGCCGGGATTCGTACCCGCCACCTAAGGATCCGTAGGTCAGAGCTTTGCCCTGGAGCCCCCCGAGGCAGCTGTCCAAGGCTCCACTCCAGTCAAAAGGGATACGATGTTCGGGATATGACAACAATTCTGAAGAAAACTCTGGACTATTTTGAGTACATTATTGATCGCTCCTCAGCAACCCCAAGCCTTGCACAGTGAAGGCGCATATTTTCCTGGCTGTATTGTAAAAAAAGCGGTATTACCCGATCTATAGCCTTTGTAGCTCAAAATCAAATTAGGGCAAGAACGCATGATGTGTGTTTCTCTGTAAATCTGCACTGCAAAGGCTATCCGAGACATGCTTCGTTCAAACTTCCCCTTGTGCATTGCCTGCTCTGCAATCTCCCAAAGTGGCATTTGCACGAGGAAAAAGTCCTGAAAGGAGGACCGGGGGGGAGGGATGTCGGCATTTGCAGTCCAATTTAGCAGCTTCCCCTGTTTACACCACTGCAGACGAATTTAGTGGTATCTACGCTTGACACAAAATTTTTTTTACTGCCAAACTATCGTGAAAAACAGCCCAATCCGCTGCCTGACCGCAATCTTTCGCGCTGCCCGAACATCCCTCTCTCTCTCTGCCACAGAGCTGACGTCGCAGCGCCGCATCGCAAAAGCCCGACATTTCTGTCGCACGACGGGCAGTCCAGTAAAAAGAACTCAAGATTTCTCCTCTCGTGTGAATACCGCTAAACGGGCAGTGACAACCGCGAAGGACTGTTCACCTGGGGGAGGCAGAGTCCATACACCTTGTCATGACGCTCTTTCCCACTCTCGAGCTTCAGAATTCGAGCCCTGGCAGCCTCGAGCGCACACGCCAGGTCCTTGTTCTGTTGAAGGACATCGCGCAGCTGCTTCTTGGTCCTCGCTGCAGGGATACAGGCAAGGCACCGAAGCACATGAATGAAGTGAGCACCGCATGGATTGGAATGTATAAACCCGGTCGAACAGAGACGAGACTTGAGCATGGCGTTAACTTGGGTTTCTTAAAAGTGAACCTGAATCCGGCCCGAGGCCAACAGGTTTTTTCAACAGAGACTGTCCCGGCTGCTTTTATATGCGACTGAACCTAAAAGGGACACGGCCCGTTTGTCGAATTCCGGTCACAATCTAAAATAACACTTGCTATGGTAGAATGCTAAACATTTCTTTTAAAAGTACACGAAGCATGGAATACTTTACGCAAAAAGTTTCAGCTCAAAAATGCAATTTTAGAACACCTTAAAAATCCAGAAAAACTCAAAATCAGAGTTGCTGTTTGCATGAAAAAAGTAACTAGTTACAGCTAACACATAGCTAGGAACTAGTTACTGCCAAGACTGCCCTGAACACTCATACAAATACCATCACTTAACGAGACTTCAAAGTCGGGCTTGAAGATATTTTGCAGTCTGACCTGAATTAGAGCAGGCAAAAATATCTTTTTGATCACAAAGAAACCTGAATCTCGACAAAATATGGCGAATAAAAAGGTGGGACTAGCCCAGCCCACCACTTTGAACCGAGCGGAACAAGTTTGTGTGTGATGAGCGCTCCCAGGTCGAACTCCATGTAAATAAAGCAAACACTCTGCAGTTTCTGCACTTTGATACGGGACATAGCCAGAACTTGCAAAACATGCTACACTTTCACTGTCAAAAACGAATTGCACATGGTAGCACGCATAAACGTTGAGAAGTCCCGCCCTTTCCAACCTTCAGATTTCGTTCTCACCCTCTGTCCCTTCATTCCAGTATTGCTTGCTGCCACGAGAGTGTTCGAGTGGTGCGCCAAGATACTTGACTGGCAAGGCTGTCCACCAAACGTTCATAAATACTTTATGTCTAGTACCCTAGTCCCCATGCCAGAAACCTGCAGAGTTGTCCCAGCTAATCAGACTTCCGGACTTTTCGCAAAAGGACGAGGCCACATTTACCACTCAGCGCACACCTTCTTGATCCCCACAAAAAACGCCAACATTGTCCGCACAAGGCAGGACCTTCACTTCAGACGACTGCAGCTTGAAGCCACGAATTTCTTCATTCTCAATCAGTTTCAAGCAAAACGGCTCCAAGTAAATGGCAAAAAGCAGAGAGGACAGCGGACAGCCTTGTGTCAGAGACGAGCAGACATTAACACTTTCACCGAAACTCCTATTTGCAACTGCACTTGAACACTCGGTATAGCCCATTCTCAAACCATCAATAATGACAGATCCAACATTTAAGATGATTCAAAATACTGAAAAGAACCTAATGTGACACACTGTCAAAAGCCTTCACGAGGTCTAGCTGCAACATTGCAACTCTACCTGTGAAGGTGTCACAGCAATCAAAAATACTTCTGGCGACATGTATATGTGGAACAAATAAAATGTCCCTTTATACCGCATGTTTGATGTGGCCAGACTAGAGATTGAATGGCATTCTGCAAACACCTAGCTAAAACCTTCATGAAAATTTTATAGTCAACATTTGTCTTACTAATGGGTCTGTAGTTATTAACGGGCTGAAGTTGTACTTGATCACCAGGCTTCGGAATGAGAACAATGTGGCTTTTCAGGAAGAACAATGGAAACCTACCGTGCTTATACACTTCGACGAGCACCTCGTTTAAGGCATTGGCTGCCTCCCTTTTGAACGTTTTAAAGAAATCAGCTCCTAGACTGTCTGGCCCCGGCATCTTGCCTAGGCTCAGTTTATCAATAGTTCTTTCTATTTTGTTGACAGTAATCTGTGCTTCTAGCCCACCCGGGACGTCCTTCTCGAGCGTGGGCAACAACGATACAAACTCTTTCAAAATCAATACCCAAAGGAATGCTTTGCCCTAGCAGATCGCTATAGTACTCTAAAAAGGCGAGCTCGATTGGTTTCTTATCTCTTGTCACAATGTTTTTGTAGTATATCTCCTTTCTCTTATTTCGTTGAGCGTATCTTTTCATCGCCCAGCGTGCGCTTCGTTGGCATTACGCACATCCAAAGTTTTTTCGTTCGCACCCGTATAATAGGCCCCTGTGTATCTTTCTGCGCCCAGCATTTCCAATTAGTTCTTAATGTCTCTTATTTTCTCCTTGAACTCGCCGGGTCTTAGGCTTTCTTCAGTTAAAATACTGTTCAATTGGTGCCACAGGTACTTCTCTTTCGTCTGTTTCTGATGGCTGTTCTTTGAGAAGGTCCCATACGGCTTCCCACATTTCTTGTTAGTTTTCATAAAATGTTTTCAAAGAATCACTAAGTAGCGCTTGAAAAAATTACTTTTACAAATCTCTAATGCGAAACTTCAGTGCAGCTCTTGAAAAGGAGGAGGGGAGGGTATGCCCCTCATCTTTCTTTCCTCCTTCTCTCCTCCTGCCACTGAATTTGTTCATGGGTGACATGAAGTTGTGGCATCATTTTCCTCGCTAAATTTAGCGGAAACAACTGAATTGGTGTTGAGGTCATGTGATGTCAATTTCCCCGCTAACTTTAGCGGGGAAACGTCCCATAATGCAATGCGTGGTTACGCTGACGGCGACACCGTTCAACCCGGAAACGGGCGCCAAAGAGCTGCACTCTAAAACTTCATCCTTAACTAGGCTACTGTTTAGTTTCCATAAAGACCAATTCCAGTTTCGTGTTTTAACTTTGTTATCAAGGGTGAACATAACTAAGGCATGGTCACTGAACGACACATGCTGCACCGCATAGTGACAGCGTAATGGGACAAGGTTAAGTGAAATGTACACCCTATCAAGTCGCGCATGGTTGCGCCCCTGAAAATGAGTGTCCTGTACATTCCCCTTAGACATTACACAAGCCACATCTTCTAGCGCGTTTTGAGCTCCAAGATCTTTTAAATAAAAGGAACTTTGTTTATGAAAACGAGCTTGACCTCTACAATCCTCTGGCGAGCAAACACAAAAAGTCTCCAAGAAAAATAATCGCTCTTTCAGTTACAAGGTACTCAAACTTTCGAAGAACTCTCTGCGTTCTCTCTCGCAGTTTGGCCCATATATACAAATCGCACGCCAGTTAACATTAAAAAATAAAAAATCTCAAATTACAAAGCGACCAGCGGCACAAAAACTGACAGCAGTCTCGACGATGCCCACTGATTGGCGGTTAAACAAGCCAACAGCTCCCTGACATCCCAACCGAGACAAAAACACAATATTAAATAGAGTTCGAAAAATATACACCATGCGGTCCACCTGTTTTTACTGAACTTTGGTTTCCTGTACGGCAGTCTTGTCAAGCTCATTGTCTGCGAACGAC
This sequence comes from Ixodes persulcatus, assembly GCA_013358835.2. Taxonomy (NCBI): domain Eukaryota; kingdom Metazoa; phylum Arthropoda; class Arachnida; order Ixodida; family Ixodidae; genus Ixodes; species Ixodes persulcatus. The sequence goes on along the minus strand of JABSTQ010009365.1, from coordinate 410,906 downwards.
CGACTAGGTTGGTACTGCCAGCGTCTCCCCCTAGCCCAAGTACATTAATTGTGGCAACACTAAGGGCTGCTTCTAGTGTTATAGCCATATTGGAAAAGGAAAACTGCATGGTGCTTATCTTGGGTCACATGACCATCTGTTTTGCGTCGAAAGACTCCCTACCGTTCTGTGCACAGACACAGGTGGCGCTGTCAGACCCTTTTCCTACATTCACGGTGGTGGGTTGGCCTCCTTGTCGTCCCCCAAAATGTTTTTTTCCAGCGCATCTTCATCCAGGCGCCGTTTTAAAAGACGGCTCCTCCCGGCATTCCACAGCAGAGTCTGCACTGGCGTCATCCCCACAACTCTTTGAGGTAGGGCCATCCGCAAGAACCTTGGCATCACCCATGGGCACGTCTCCGTCCTCCTCGGGAACGTCGACGTGGAGCTTGGTTTCCGCGGTGCTCGGCACACGACTTTCTGCCGGTGGAGGACCGCGCAACTCCGCGATCTACACCTCATCTGCCTTTAGTGCCTCGACACCCGAGCTCGACACTGCAGCACCTCTGGGCACACCTGTGGTGGTTTCCACATGACTGGCATTGACGTTCAAACCCCTTGCAGCCGCCTGAGCTTCCGCCTTGTCCATGAGGAGCTCTACTTTCTCGTTGTTGCATATAAGGGCTGCGGCCAGCAGAACGCTTTCGGCACTCATGTGGCCGAACCGTCTGCAGACGTTGCACCTGGGGGCTCGGCACAACTTTCGAATGTGACCCGTCCGGTTGCAGCATAAACAAAGAGGCGCCCTACCAGGCACCACGACGAGGGCCATCTTACCTGCACCTCTCAGCTGGTGCTGGATGTCGTCTACGGTGGCACCCCTCTTCAACGGCAGGATTGCTGTTTGCATCATGGTGCCGACGCTGGCGCAACTATCGACACAACACTTTTCCCTAGCCACTTCAGTGACAGTCCCGTACGGCACTAGGGCCGCTTTGATGTCGTCGTCGTCTACGACGTTGAATAGCAGCCAGTGGAGCTAGACCCTGACATCCTGGTTGCCCGGGTCGACGACAATGCACCGTCGGCCCTTGACTGTCAGCTCGGGCGTCAAGAGTATTTTCTTCCTTGCCTCGGCATTCTTGAAGGTCACCCCCCACCCATACACGATTCATTTGATTTGCTCTTGGGGCAATGACATCGGCCACCAGGGACTGGCGACGCAGTTCGTCCGAAAAATCCTCGACGCGATATGGCCTCGCCTTCACGTCAGCATGCAGAAAAACAGTATTGAAAACGACTGATCCGGTTAGTGATGACAGCATTATGGTTTAATCCTGCGACTTCCTCGGCGTTAGAAAATGGATTCCGTAAACTGCGCTACCAGTTTCGCATCGTGCGTATGGCCATTTCCGGTCGAGGTGCTCGACGACGCTTTGTGCGATAGCTAAAAAAAAAATAAATAAATAAATAAATAAAAATACTAGACTACAGACGGCGGGTAACATGCTAGGCCTGGGTATTGGAGGCGCTTCAGTTGAATTCCCCCAGCTCAATGCCACCGACACTTTTTTTAAATGTTGAAAGGACAATAAATTGAGCACGAACCGAATTTGTCGGCCTCTGACAAGACCCGCCTGGACCTTCCCCTGACACGGCCGGTCTTGAGATTAAAGGCAATCTGGAATGATTTGCAGAACAAAAACGGACATTCAAGAAACCGGAGAACACGACACAACGAATAACCCGCAGCAAAGAACAATGAAACAGAGAGAAATACCATCTTATTCACAACGCTCAAGAAGAAGACACCTACCTTTCTAGGTGCCATTCTCGTTTTGGTGGCCCCTTGGACGCGACCACAGGTACGATGAAAGGAGAAGGTGTCGAACGAATAAAATCAAACTAAAAACGAATGAAATCAAAGTAAAACTCTCAGCAGCAAAGGCATGTTCGTAATCCGGTGTCCTGTGGAATTAAAGAAGTCGAAGCACTCCCGCACTCCTGCCCTCCTGCCACTGACATTTATATCTCACCGTGGCCCCGTGGCCGCCGTGGCTGCTTCGTTCAAAATCCGCCGAACTTTTCAACGGATATGACGTATTGTGACGTTCACTTGAGTGCGCGCCGTGCGCGCCTGCCGTTGGCGCCTGCGCAGACTTGCGCACTACCAAAGACAACGGCTTCCGGTGGGGTTGCTGGTGGGATGTAGTGGCAACGGGCATATCGAAAGGAAAGGCGAAGCTCGACTGTGTTAATTTTTTAAAGGGTTTATTCCATATCGGCTACCGATTCGCTGATTGAGAAAAATTTTGAAGATCTCGTGGCCCAGTTTTACAGGGCGTTTTTGATTTTTGACCACTTCTATGTCCACTTCCGGGATTGAGACTGTAGGTCTGTTCGATTCGCCTGAACTGGCTGAACTAGTTCAGCAGTGCAGGAACTGGTGCACTCGATTCAACCGAAAGTTGCACGGCCACTGCACTGGCGCGTTCGATGCATTCCAGTTCTGAACCAGTTCAGACCCAGTTCCTCAAAATCTTGCACAGGTGTAGGACGCCGATCTCACTACCCCTCCGCTTCGACTACGATAGTGGTTATGGCGTACGCCAAAATCAATACCGTAGTCGTTTCGGCGTACGCCATAGTCAATACCGTAGTCTTTTTCGCATACCCCAAACACACTACCCTCACGCCAAATTCAATACCTTGAATAACGTCGGTTGAGCTGGTTGAGCTCAGCATTTCGCTAAAACTGGCGGATGTAACTTTCAGAGGAAAACTACCCTGATTGTTTGTTGTTGTTTGTATTTGAAATGGACAAGGAGGTTATAATGGGCAGGAGGTGGCGTCCCTATCCCCAATGCATGGAGCGAAGTGTAACGGAAGTAGGCGTGGCCACGAGCCGCGACGAGTATTTCTTGACCAATGGGAAGCGTAGTGAGTGGGCGCCGCCATTAATTTCGGTGCAAACAACCGCGTTGCGATGACATTTCCGTGGCAACGCGATTGTGTGCACCGAAAGTAATGGCGGCACCCACTGTTATTTGAAACAGCGCTTAACGGGAGACTTTTAAACCGGTATGGTCGGAATTGGATGAGATTATTATAAACGAACGCCTGGTTGCCCAGCAGAAAGTAAGTGACTAGAGTTGAGACGCTCTAGACGACGCACCGACTGAATCGGTGTCGAACAGGCGAGATTTCGAGCCCAACACTTGCCTGACCAGTAGGACTAGGAAGTCGGCGTGTAGCGGACGCTCTCGACACCGCGCGACCGCGCCAGGAGCGTCGTCTCGAACGAGTCGTCGTAGCGCGGCTTTGGAAAGCGATCGCGAGTCAGTCATCGTAGGCACGAACGCTGAGAAGGGCATCGCGGGTTGAGAGAGCCGTACAAATTCTGCTTCGAGAAGATGTTGGTTTCACTCCGCCGTGATGAGTATTCGGGTTCGCATCGAAACATCTTTTGGTGCGCCGATCGAATCGAAAGCCAGCCGCGACAGCGAGCAGACGAAGCAGACCGCAGGCACGGAGCAGACGTAGCCTAAGCCTAAAGGCTGAACTCCATGGGACGAATTATGTGACGAATAACTGGCGAACGCCGCCCGGCGGCTTTTGCTCTGCGCGTGGAATCAACACAGTGGCTGCTACGTCGCGCGCAAAGCGAGCGTGCCGTCGGGCGGCGTTCGCCAGTTATTCGTCACATAATTCGTCCCATGGAGTTCAGCCTTTACGACCGAGCGGAGAGCAGACGATGGGAGCATGGTTGAGTTTAGTTTGGATGAGAGAGCGTCGGTGCGCGGGGTAGTCTGGGATTGGGTTGTTCTTCCGGCGTCGCTGGGTATGACGTCATGCCGGGTCCTGCCCTATTTAAACGTCCTTGGAAATGGAGCTGCGTCGCGCCCTGCGTATGTGCGTTCGTCCTCGCTCAACGTTGTCCTCGCTCGACCGTTCGGGGCCCCACGTCGCCCACGCCATGGCCTCCGAGATCCCGAAGCGCGCGCGCGAACGCTTCTCCGGCCGTCCCATTCGTGCGGAGAGGGCGTAATCGAAAAAAGAGAAGGAGGCGGCGTGTCTCCGCGGGGAGGCGCTCCCAACCCAGTCATCGAGAGCATGGCGCGAGGCTGAAGAGTTCCAGAAAAAGTTTTTTTACGTCGAATTACTACAACTTATACTTACACATTTTTGTGTATTGTGGTAGAATGGTGAACAGCTGCTCTGGGGATGTAGATAGAAAAATTGTGATGCTTATTTAATTATTTAATTGGAGATATTCATCTGGACATGTTGCGGCTAGCGCTACAAGCGCGCCTTTTGATATATTTGATTGCAATCTGTAACACGTATAAAAAAAATTAGCTCCGTACATAAAAAAAAAATAATTCGTATTTCCCTAAATAAAAATAATCACGCTGCAATATTTTTCTTTTTTACCTTCGCACGTTGTTTGGCGTAGCTTTTTGAGCCTCACGTGTTGTCCTTCTTTTAATATTTTTAATATTCATTACGCAATTTTTGCGGGTCGTATTGCGGTGTTTGCTTCTACTAGAAGTCCCTTTAAGCAGGGGTCACACTGCTTATACATTATACACAAGACAGTCTGCAGATATCGGTCACCTCGATATCCGTGGTCCAAATGCCGCGTGCCAAGTGTCTCCTTGAACTCGTTGCCCTGCGGCATTCGAAGCTCAGATCTCGTGGTGACTCGAGTTTGGATCTGTTTGCAGACTGTCTTTTGTATGATGTACAAGCAGCGTGACCCCGGCTTTGGGGAAAAACCTATGGCGGTGAGGTACAACCACCTCTCAATGATTTCTCTACTTTTTCTTATAAACTTCGTGATAATTGTAGTTACTGATTGAAAAGGCGGGCGTTATCTTGTAAACGTCTAGTTTTTGGCACATGTAGCACAGACCACCGTTGATTACGACACCCAATAGTAAATACTGTAAGCATTTCTTTTTTTTTTTTTGCAGCTTGTTAAGAAAAATCACCCGATCTTCCTTTTCTGCGACCAAACACGTGCGGAAGGGACGGAAAAACAAAAATGACAGACAGAAGTAAACAAAACCACGTGTCACAGTTGGAAAGAAAGGGAAACATCGCGACGGGTTGGTACAAAAGACGGGCAAAGTTCTAAATTAGCCACTCTCGCTGCGCACAACCGTAAAAAAAAAAAGAAAAAAAAACCCCGCAATGTCGTCGTCTTTCACGGTGGTCTGCGAGAAATTGTTAAGGAAAAGTACCCCTCAGGGGAACCTCTTCACCCCTATTGGGGATGCAAGCACTCGTGCGTACGGATGGTTTACGCCGGCGAGGGAACGCATTGTGTAGGCGCGTGTATGTGCGTGTTTGTGGTGAGAAGCGATTGTATGATGGCCGCGGCGCCGCCGGGTTCGAAAAGGAGCGCCGCGCCGCCAGTCCTCTGGAAGAGCATTCGCTGCACACACCGAACCATAAAGAAGCATATACCCACACACACATGCTTCAGCATCTGTTTATACCCCCCAACTGTGCTTCCTCTCCAAACCCCCGAACACTCTTCCGAAGAGCATGCCGCTAAAAAAAAATAAAAAAGTAATGGCCGGTTTGGCCGGCTTTGGCCCCCCTTGAAGACTTGAATGCAGGGCCCGTACCCGGCCCGGGCCCTTCATGAATGTACACGTGAAACCCGAGCCCGGCCCGAGAGCCGGGCCGGCCCGTGGCCCGCGGTCTGGCCCGTACCAGTGCAGATCTCTACCTGCCACGCTGACGGCTCGCCGGCTCGCCCCTCTGTTATGACTGGGCAGACAGTGCCTCCTCGCGGCGAGCGACGGAGTTAGCGCAATTACACACTTCTGCTGGGGAGCGAGACGAATGGGACGGCCGGAGAAGCGTTCGCGCGCGCGCTTCGGGATTTCGGAGTCCATGCCCACGCCGCGCTGTCGGTGCCGTACTCGTCGCATAGACCTAAATCTTCATCGGGGGCTCCGCGGATGGAGCGGCGTTGCGCGTTCGCCGCGCTGCCAGTGACGTCCGTCGCCGCGCGTGCCCTTCTCCGTCCGTACTCGTCCCTAGGCCTCTTGCTTTCGCGTTGGGGGTCAGTCCGCAGACATGTACAAGTTACTCAAAAAAATTAATCAAGTTAAGTTACTGAGTATTGGCCTCAAAAGTAATTTGAGTAGAGTAGAAATTACTCAAATGGAAAGTAATTGAGAAAATTACCAATTACCGTAAAAAAGTAGCGAATTACTTTTGAGGTTACTTTTATGTTTTTTCATGGTAAAAAGAAAGTACATGGGTTTTGATTCGTTAGCGAAATCGGGCAAGCCAAATATAAATCGGCTTGTTTTTTCACAGAAATGCTTTAATAGCTGGCTCTGCTTCTGCGTGCCTAATTGTTTTGTACTTCCTTGTTTGTTTGGTCAGTGATGTACTGCAAATGTGTCATTTCTATTTTGAGGTTTAGCACTGCCTGAGCTTGAGTTTTTAGATAGTGCATGCCAGTTTACAGTGTTGCGTAAAGTACATCTTAAAAGTACTTGAAGTAAAGTACAAAGTAAATGAGACGTTATGTACTTCAAGTAAAGTAGTAAGTACACCGGGTGCAATGTACTTGAAGTAACGTACTATAAATACAAAATACAACAGAATCTTTCATGGTGCACTTTTCATTCTCTATACAGTGTTTTTTTAACTGGTATGCATTGCTCCAGGAGTAATCGGAGGTCCATTAGTTTTTACGGAAATGGCAGCAAATATTGTATGAAGTCAAGTCGCCACAGAGTAGTTGTTTTACTCTCGCTGACGAGCTATTTGACACAATCAACTTATAAGGCACTTATTTGTGTCGGCCTTATAGCCGTCATCATTACTTCATTTAGAGAAATGACCGGATAACGTCTTGAAAGAGCGCGTTTTCACACGACGATACTCCATTTTTGGTTTTCAAATTCGGGGAATGTACATTGAAGTCTGAAGTTTTACTTTCCTCGGAAGGTACAAGTACATGCTCAGAGAATGTACTTCAAGTAAAGTACAAGTTTTCTATACAGTGGTCCTTTAAGTACCATGTACTTAGAGTACTTCCCAACACTGCTTGTTCATTATTTTTTTATGTAAAACGTTGGGGGAATTATTAAGGTTTCTCGAACGATCTTCGAATCTTTGAAGATCTGCATATTCTGAGTTTTAGGAGGAAAGGCAATGCAAAAACGTCCCCTTTGCGTTGCCCTTTAGCACGCGATTCTTCGAGTACAGCACAAACTACGCGAGCACCAGATGAGCTTCAGAGCAAGTGCTGCATTTTGTTGCCTCCTTTGAGTGAGGATGCAGTGTGTGCACCTCCTGTAGTGAGCGAGAGTTTCTACGCGGGGGAGAAGCGGAACCCAGCCCTTTCTTCAAATGGGTCAAGTCTCCTTGAGCTTTGGGACACGAAGAAACACCAGTCTTCGGCGCTAATCCCGTAGATACTCGGCCTCTCTTGCGTCGTGTCTGTTCGCTCCCCGCGCCTCGCAGCAGTGTTGTTGCATGGGGCGGGGGGGGGACTTGTGAAAATGTTTGGGGCGTTTCGAACTCTCCAAATTATTTTCTCCCCCCCCCCCCCCCTTCCTACGCCACATGCTTCTCCCTCTTTGCACATACCAGCTGATCTTCCAACATCTTATCTCTTTTGTGCAGGAATGTCTGTTGATAGGCAAAACAACCACTAAGATTCGAAAGTAATTTGTAATTTGAGTAGAAGTTACTCAGGAAAAGTAATTAAAGTAAACTACTAATTACCGAAATAAAAATGTAATTGAAAGTTACTAAACTACTCAGAAAAGTAGATAAACTACAGTAACTTGAGTAGAGTAGTTGAACTACATACAAGTCTGAGTCCCAGACACGAAGATGTGGGGCTCTCCGGCGCGGGCCGCGGCGCCCGAACACGCGTGTGCTGGGCTGTATATGTTTGTTTTTTCGGTTTTTCTTTTTTGCTCATGCGCGTGAAAACCGAGTGTAGGCTACGACACTGTAATTTACCACATAAATTTCTCTAGGTGGCACATATTTTCCTCTCGAAGCTAGAAAACGTCCTTGTGGGCCGCTGGGACGTTTGATAGACGAAAATGGATAATGATAGTAAGGGTGTCACAAAAGAAAATTTACACGGTCTTTTTTACCGCAAAAATAAACTAGGCATCGCCGAACGCTCATTCTCCGCCCAAAGGTAGAGCTAGAGGTCACAACCAGATGCCAAAGTTTCAGCACAATCCGATAACTTAATCGAAAGTTATAAGTGATTTTCTGAAAATTTCAATGGGAAAATGGCGGCCGACGGAGTTTTCGAACACATGGGGCTCTATGGCACCAGAAACCGAAAACGGGCGAAAATGGACTCCATTTTCCCATTGAAATTTTCAGAAAATCACTTATAGCTTTTGATTAAGTTATCGGATCGGGCTGAAACTCTGGCATCTGGTTGTGACCTCTAGCTCTACCTTTGGGCGGAGAATGAGCATTCGGCGATGCCTAGTTTATTTTTGCGGTAAAAAAACACGTCTAAATTTTTTTTTTGTGACACCCTATATTTGACGATAGCAAGGTCAGAAGAACCCTGTCTTTCCCTTCCACAACCCCCCCCCCCCCCCACACCCCCCCCCCCCCCCCCGGACGGCGTTTTTTTGTTTTCTTTTTTTTCTTTTTTTTTTCTTTATTGCAATACATCGGAATTTTTAAGTTTTCCTTTGTAACTTTAACCTGACCAACTTTTTTTTTTTGCATTTTTAGATATTATAGTTACCATCAGCCGAACTCAGGTTGTTGCAGCATACAAATCGTAATTTTTGCGATTTTTTGAGTCCCGGACTGACATCTGAGCCACCCGGTAGATGAGATACAGATAAACACAGAACGTTTAACATGTGTCCAACGATTCGATGTATTTTTTAAAAGAAGTAGATATCGATAGAATCACGCTGGCTAAAATAATTGTTAAAAAATTTGATTTTTTCGCGATTATATGCAAGCACGCGACCGAAAATGTTGATGCTGAAGCGCGAACTAACGCGAGACCCTCAACAATCAGGTTCGAATTTAGAACCCTTGGTGCCGTTTGCTTACCTGGATCCGCGAGTGATTTGACTTTCTCCAGGGGCTCGGACGTCCGTCAAGGCGCTGCCGCAGCATTTTGTTATTTTTTCTTGTATCATATGTTAACAGATTATTATTAATATTATTATTATTATTAATTAAACCATGTAAAGGCCTCGCTTGTACCTGTAGATAAGTATCACGCCGCATTTCGTATAAACATGCGATTGGCACTACCAAGACCTACATCATTGGCACAGGAACGGTTCACTTCTATGCAGAAGCTAATTGGACCGTCATTCAATAGCTTGATTATGTTAATGATCAGGTACGCGCAATGACCGGTGTGGTTAAGGAGGACATCGAAAAGTATATACCTAGAAAAAAGGTCTCCCAACAAAAGTATCCCTCGTGGTTTTCAGCAGAGCTGGTGAAGTGCCTAAAAAGGAAGAATTACACTCACAGAATGTATGCTAAAAAAAAAGGGCTGTTTTCTTGGCACGAGGAGTTTAGTCGATGAAGGAAACACAACAAGGCTCTGCTCAAGATGGATCGGCGCAGGCAGACGGACAATGTGGAGGCTGCAGTCTCTGGCGGGATCCGAAAGAAGTTTGGCGCTACGTAAATGGCAGGTCTGGACAAAAAGAAAAGTCCAGAATAACTTTAATTCAAAGCGAGAGATTTATTACTGTTCCAGCGAATATCGCAAACACGTTTGCAGGTCATTTTCGTTCCGATTACAAATGTAACAGTAAGCGGGATTGCCCTGATAAAGGGTCCATATTACGGTGTCTCCCTCGATGTCTTTTCTGGGGTCCATATTACGGTGTCAGATATCTTGGTTGCCATGCAGCAGGCTTTATGGCGGGTCGGTCAGTAATCAATTTAACGTGCTTTATGAATATCGCTGTGCCCATTGTGAGTAATCGTAGTCAGCTTCATGTAATTTATTTTGACCTGAGCAAGGCATTCGACTTAGTAGACCATAATCTTCTCTTTTACAAATTACAGCGAATGGGAGTGAGAGCATCAACGCTTGCTTGGTTTTCTTGTTACCTAATTGCCTCGTCCCACTAGAGCGACAAACACCGGTTTTTGTCCGACGACACCACAAAGTTCCGTGTCGCCGATGTTGTCCCACTGCAACGACCAATACCCGCGACAGTCGCCGACAAGCGCCGACAAACGATCGACGACGGACGAGTTCTTGTCTGTCGTTGGACTTGAAGCGCAGCAAGCAGTCCCACTGAGGAACATCTCTCGAAGACAAACTTATCCTCCTCGCCCGCTCATACCTTCTGTTGCCTCCCTTCCCACCCTTCTACCCTTCCTCCCGGAACGAGAAGCCCTTGGCGGCCACTCGGCCACTCCTCGTTCCCGCAGTTCCGGTCCCTCGATTGCACGTAGTGGTCGCGGGCGCGGCTTGCTGCCTGGCGCCGGGCGGTCGTGTTGCGAAAGGGAATTTGCTGTGGCTGGTTTTGCTCAAGAAAACTTGGTGCGCGAGGTGGTGTTTCAAGACGCCGAAGTGTGCGCTCCTGCATCAGGATGGATACACCCATGTGCGAGGACTGATCAAAATAATGGCGCGTTCACACTGGGAGTGGATCCGCAAACGCGAAGCGGATCCGCGCGTTCTCAACCGCAAAGCGGCTAGGATCGAGCGGTTTGAGCGCGTTTTTGCCAACCGCTTCGGGACCGATTTCTCCCAACAGCTTTCACGAACCGCAAAGCGGCAACCAATCACAACGCGACGCTGACGTGACGTCAGTGACTTTCAAAACAAGATGGCACCTGTCGCTGGTGAGGTGTCCAAGGCGCTGTATAGTCCTAGCGTTGCAGCATACAAATCAACGGAGAAAGGCGATGTTCACGTCCGTCACTTGAATCTACCGCGACTTCGCACCGGTGATTTGGTTCGGGTAAGCGTGTGTTTATTATTCCGGGCGTCACAGCCCGAAGCTTGCTGCCTTGTCAGTCTCTGCCCGTAGAACGTCGGAACCCGCCCCTGATCGACCTAAATGTCAGCTTTTGTACCGACTAACGCAGTCGCGTGAACTATTTGAAAGCTTTCGACACCGTGCATGACCACCACGAAGGCCGATAGAGACGTCGTGAGCCTGATTGCGTAGCCAACGCACTGCCGCGTTGCGGGCAGGGTACCTGCGCTATAGCTCGACCTGTAAAGTTTACTACTAACAAAAGAAATAAAGGGAACCTACTCAAGGAATAAAGTGTACGTACCAGACGTTGCAGAGGTAATCCATACGGCGTTTATTTGAGCTTAATGTCAAACAAACAGTAGACTCGATCGACGTGCGAGTGACGAAAGGAGAGTCCGCCACCAACGAAGCCACGACCGGCTAGCACCGAACACATTCCCCCGCACCACGGTCCACCCCACGGCTCACAACTTCGAAAATGATAAGAGCGAACGAAGGGGGAAAAGTGGCCCTCTATTCCGAAAACAAGGTCAGCTATTCATGCGGGAAGGGTTCACTTCGAAGAAAAGGTCGGGGGCATCCTGTTCTGAGTCAGCAAGGCGCACCTAGCTGGGCTTTGCTTGTGGGCGAAGTCAAGGGAATCACAGGCGAGTTTGGCGGGTCCATGCTTCTTTTTTCGCTGCCTGAACTTGTGATGCGTGCGAACATCCCCGAGAAAAATCTTCAGTGCCAAAATTGCAAAATTTTGGCTTTGGATCGTCGATTAAAGTGGATTTTGGATTGTAAAACAGGGTTGCCAAACGCAAGTCTCAAAAGATCACGCGTGATCGCCGAGAAACCGTCAACCGCCTCTCGGTGTGTCTGAACGGGAGCGTATTTTCGGCACGGATTCCACATCCAGGACACGTGGTCAATGACGTCACAGACGTCAAAATAAGGTTATTGGGTGGATCTAAAGTGGACCCTTCATTATTTTGACGTCTGTGACGTCAAACACGAAAGAATAAAACAAGTAGGGACGAAGACAGACAGCGCAGTTCTTTGTTGACATGGGATGTAAAATCAAACACATTATTCTGTCGGATCAAATGGTCTTGTTGAATTAGGTTTAGCTCGCAAGGGTCAGCCGGCAGGTTCTTCGGCGGGCCTTCAGCTTTCTGCGATGTGTGTTTTAATCGCGAGCGCAGGCTCGAACAATGTAGGCAGCGGCGCCAAATAGATTTGAAACGAAGAAAGAGCTCGGACGCGTGGAACACGGGAAAACGCAAACCACTCACCTTCCGTTCGACGACGGTTCGTAAGGCGCGATGTTACTCCGGCCCGACCGACGCTTTAAAATGGTACTGCGTGATGCACTGGCTAATTTTCTCATCTACAGCTAAGAGACCGATCACCCGTTGAGGCGTACCAACATCAAGGCTGTATAAACCACGACCAACTCGTATAAACATGCAAAGCACGCCATTTTTTTTTCTTTTGACAAAAAAACAAAAATAAACCATCTTGACGTCACAGACGTCAAAATAATGAAGGGTCCACTTTAGATCAACGTTACTAGATTACCTCAGTTGTGGAACTCCCGTGGAAGGAGGTACCCCCCCTCACTCACCTCAATCCGCCTAGAGTCGATCGAAGCGACATCTATATTTTCGTTTCATAACTGTGCATTCTAAAGAGCACAGCTGAAGCGCCAAATGGCGATCACAACGCCGCCATTTCTCCCGCAGCGGTCACTCGAGGAACTGCACGTGACATCTATTTTTGGCTTCTATCGGGTTACAGGGGCCCCACCCCCGTCGCCCTTGCGGACGCGCCGCGAAATACCCCCACAGTTAATATGCGCCTAGGTCGGGACGCGCTACCTGAAATCCCCGCTGAGGCATGGTTGTATAAAAACAATATTAATTGTGCTGCAAAACCTTGAAAACTAAACATTTTAGAAAACATCACCCGCCCCCATTTTGTACTAATCTCTAATAAAAGTTACTACAAAAAGAGTTTTTTTCGTTGGTTTTTACGTTTCTAGTGACGTTGAAACGAACGTATCCCGATTCAGTTACCAAAGCAGCCGTCCGGCGGCGCGTCGAGCGAATCTTGGCGAGTCGTGGTGAGTGAGGGGGGGTACTGTTCGTGCATGCAGCGTCTATGAACAGTTCCGTAACTGAGTTAATCTAATAACGTTGCTTTAGATCCACCCAATAACCTTATTTTGACGTCTGTGACGTCATTGACCACGTGTCCTGGATGTGGAATCCGTGCCGAAAATACGCTCCCGTGTCGGGACGGGGTCGCTCGCGAACCGCATCCGCAATCGCTTCGCGAACGCGGATCCGCTTCCACCGCGAAGTAGGACACGACGTTCCGCGGCAAGCCATTCCGGCAGACGGGAGACTTGTCATCGCGTTCTGTGATAATCGGGATGCCGTATTGTCCACCAAAAAACGCCTGCCCTAGATCATTCGAATAACATCAGCGTGGCGTGGCCTAAAAAGAGGGGAGGAGCCTGGGAGAGGGGAGGGGGAGGGGCTACTGTGGAGCGCCAATGGCGAGGCGCGCGGGGGAAAGCACGCACGGGCGCTGTCGGCTCCTATTTCAGTTGCTTTGTCGGAGTACAGATGGCGCTACGAGCGCGCTGTCGCGTAGAGTGGGGAAGACGGGCCAAACGGGCGCACCAACAACGCGGACACCTATTTGAGTTGCTTTCTCGGGGTACAGATGGCGCTACGAGCGGCGGGGTGCTCTCGTGACGGCTATGCGCCTTTGCGCTGGCTGCGCGGTGAAACGCGCACGGTCGCACTAGCGACGCCGGCGTGCTGTCGTGACTCGTGACGGCTCTTGCGTCGCGCCGCCGTGTTTCGCTTGCTTCTGACGGCTCTGCGCTCGGTCGCGCGTCGTCGCCGTTTTCTAGTTCGGAAAACGTTTGGTGTCGATTGTCACGACTGTTTGCGGAAAGTCGCCAACGGCAAATGAAGAGACGTGGAAGCTTTAATCAAGAAATAAAGTAATCGTCTCCACTTTCACCCTGTTTGTCGGCGTGTTTTATGCCCAAAGAGCAAAATACGAAAACCGCGTCGCCAGACTCTGTTTGTCCGTGTATTTTGAAGTGTTTTGTTGACAACTCCAGTCCCACTAGGAAACAAGTTTCCGTGCCCCCGTGTTCTGCGTCGTGTCCGCCAGGTGGGACGGCGGACTCCGACAAACAGGCTGTCTGTCGGTGTCGTCTGTCGCTCGATGTCGTGTGTCGCTGTCGTTTGTTGCTGTCTGTCGCTCTAGTGGGACGCGGCTATAAGAGGTCGCCAGAATAGAGTTAGCATTGAGAGTGTGCACTCTTCTTCATATCATACAGAGCGGCACAGGAGCTCAAGGTCACATGACACTCTCTCAACGCTGGATTAGCTGGGATGGCTCCTAGCGTCCGCTGCGCTCGGTTACCCGGGGACGTTGGGTGTCAACAATGGGACCCTGTTTGCCAAAAATAAAGGATTACGCATTCACTTCTAAGAATTTACAAGGGTCCGGTAATGAATCGTAAAAATTCGGGTCGTTCAAAATGATAAAAGCCAGGCTCTGCGTGAAGACGCTAGGAAGACCGAGCGAAGGGCTAATATTCTGATCCTGGATGGTCGTATGTACACTTCTAATACGCGTACAGCCAATACCACCTTGATGTTGGTACATCCATCACGGCGTACAAAATTTGTCAGCGGAGAAAAATCTGCAAGGCTACGTTGGCTAAGAACCTCGAAGGCACGGCTATCGCAAGAAGACAATAAAGCCTGTTTTCGCAATTATTTTTTCTTCAACTTCGTTAAGACAAAATCTATACGGAACTAGAAAAAGCTCACTTGCAATTATTCTTTTTGACCTACATAATTTCTTAGCGACATCATTTAGTCAGGAATTTACAAAAAAAAAAAGCTACGTCGAGGAGGAACGCATGTTTGTATATCGTCGCTCTTTTTCTCAATGTCGATAATCATATTTGCATTTGCAAGTCGGCGAAGCGTGGTGCGATTTCCTTCTAGGCACAAAAGCACACCACTCCAACTTTGTTGTAGTTCTTTCGACGAATATTTTTGCGAACGGGCCGCTTCGACAAGTTTCCCGTTCGACGAATTCGCCTAGTGCGAATTGCCCCATGCGACGAATTGTCCGTCTACCAGTTGTCCGTCGACGAATGGGCTTTGCATATATCGTTCGATAAAACGGGGTTCTGTGAAACCGCTTCGATGAAACGGCGCTCGATTAAATGAAGTTCGGTGAAATGGCTTTGATAGAACGGCGTCTATGAATCGATGAAACGGCGCTCGATTAAATGAAGTTCGGTGAAATGGCTTTGATAGAACGGCGTCTATGAAATGTCGGCACCCAACTCTGAACGTTCTGTCAGATCGGTTCGCAGAATCGTTGGCGAGCTTTCCTCCGCATCTATCAAAAGTCTGGTGAGCTTTTCTCTGCAACCGCCGGTTTTGCGGTGAGTTTTTCTCCGGTGAGTTTTTTTCCGGTGAGTTTTTCTTCGGCGAATTTTTCTCCGGTGAGCTTTTCTCCGGTGAGCTTTCTCCGAGATTCGCCGGTGAATATCAACGTATGTGTGCCTATCCTGATTTGGCCCTAGACATTTTTCTTTTATTTACCGCGTTCCGCTGGCGCGTTTACAAGCGAACAAGAAAACTAAGCGTGTCTGGTGAACAGCGACACAAACCGCAGAGCACGTGCACTTGTGAAAATAATTTAAAAAAAGAAACGATCGGGTGCCGTCACTATTTTTCTGCTCCTGTGAGCAAACACGTGCCAAAACCTTACCATAACAACCTTCATGTGCATGCATGGGGACCGCATATGGAAACAGACAGGACCCCATGCTGGCGTAGGCGTATAAAAACGTAACTTATCTATAAAATACACAAACTCATATCTTTGACGCCACTCCGCACTTTCGTTTACCAAGGAAGCGCGAAAAGCTCTCGCGCAGCAGGAGCAGCCGTGAAGTCACGAGCTCGAGCTTTTAGTCTTCGTTCCGGTCCATCGCAATTATCACGTGACCACAGGATTGTTTATCAACAGAAAGTTTGCGTGTAAGCAGCGACGTCTTAAGTCGTTGCTTGGCTACCGTGCATGGGCGGGAAAACGTATTGTTGGGACACCAGTCTGGCGACCTTGCGCAGGCCCTAGTAAGGTATCGTTATCGGATTATCTGCGCACCCCAGCAGCGAGATGGCGACGTCCAGAGGCCGTAGTTGCTGGGCAGCCACATGATAATAAGTAACACGTTATGTACAGCGCGCGACACAGTTAGCACGATCAAGCGATCGCCGGTTTCGCTTGTTTTTATCTTATAATTCAAAGGCCGCCACTAAAACTACTAATGTAATGAATATCGTTCATTTGGAGCTCCAACGAAAGCAGTAGCATTTCATGTTCCTCAATATTATGTAGGAGCAAAATGTCCAAAAGCGCGAATGTCGTGTTCGTGCTAGTGATGCAAAACTATCGATAAATTGACTATCGATAGTGTCGCAAAACTATCGATAGTTTTTCGATAGTCGACTATTGATAGTTTTACGATAGTCGACTATCGGTACTATCGATAGTTTTTTTTACTATTGACAGTCAGATTTCTGGCGGCTATCACTACTATCGATAGTACTATCGATAGTTTTGCACCACTATCGACACGACACCACACCGACCACACCAACAGAACGCAAGAACCTCGAACGCGGGCAGCGGGTCCCTCTTTGCCGGTTTGTTTTCGAGGTTCAGCCAGATTCAGCGGGCTACCGCATAGTTTGGGTTTGCAACAGTAAGGACTTTTGTTTTTCTTTTTCTGTTTGTTCCGCGGTAGAAAGGGCGACGACGGCTCTGGACGACTCTTACAGAAGGCGCCAGCTAGTGCCGCCGAGGCTGGCGCCGCATGCTCCGCAGTCTGCGTGCGCGCCGCGAAGTTTGGCGCGCGTTTGTACGAGTAGTAGTATTCGCGTGCGGAACGAACACAGTTGCCGCACCGCCGCTCGCCTCCCTTTCTCCTCTCTTCGCCCAAACTCCCGTCTTCGTCATCACTGAAAGCTGAACCAAAGTTGGGATGGTAAGTGCTTTGGCTAGAGTGGCAGCCTAGCTTGGGCTAGTTGGTGGCCTATTTGAAAAAAGAAATAAAGTGAGAAAAAAAGAAGAGGGAGCGACGCAAACTACTAGTGTCGCAAAACTATCGATAGCAAACCGTCGACAGTACTATCGATAGGTTTACGATAGTCGAGTATCGATAGTTTCCCGATAGTCGATTAACGATAATTTTCCGATAGTCGACTATCGATAGTACTATCGATAGTTTTCCGATAGCCGACTACCGATAGTACTATCGATAGTTTTTTGATAGTCGACTATCGATAGTTTTTTTTACTGTCGATAGTCAGATTTCTGGCTATCGACAGTAAAACTATCGATAGTACTATCGATAGTTTTGCACCACTAGTTCGTGCTAAGTGTCGCACCTGTAGCAGGGGTGGCCCAACTCGTAAAGTGCACGTATCTTGACAGTATGTGCGCGTGTTCAACGCTACACACAACACAAAACAATATGAAGACGATTTATCTTTTTCTTTGTCTGTGGATGATTGCTGAACGCAGGCGTGCTGGTGGAGTTTGGATCCTTGAAAAGCGAGTTTTTAGTACATTTAAAGCCCAAGGTTTGCTGTTCGCCACACGGTTACAAAACAACAAAAACGACCAAATAATAATAATAATAATTTTATTTCAAAAGACTAGCATGTCCACGTCACAAGTCAGGCTCGTCAAAGCCATCCAGGGCTTGTGTAACTGAACCTAATCTGCAGTGGCCTCATGAAAAGAACTATGCCACGTACTAAAGAAGTTTGAGTCAGTTAATTCCAATAACATTTGTGTCACTTGAAAAACGTAGACTCAAGGGAAAGCACGCGTATACACAGACCTGCACATATGCACAAACACGGAAGCCAGTCATTGTCACCGTTGAAGAAGGTCTTGAAAGGTGTTATGTTCTTGGTGTTTTAATCTTAGTGCAGAAAAGCTGGGTGGTGTAAGTAGTGTTGATTTACTCAACCAAAAACAAAATAAAATAAAAATAATGACTGGTGCCAAACATTCTTTAAAAAATGCAAAGAATTGTGAAATAAAATTGTGACGGATTACAGGACCTTGTCGGTAAATAAAAGATGGCGAAGCGCTTTTCTAAGTTCCTTTTGGATGTGAAGTCGAAGAAGTCGGAAGGTGAGGAACTGAATGTCTAAAGGACATAAAAAAAAAAAAAAATCTGTAGGTGCTTGCCATAACGGATGTAATATACTGGAACAAGAAACCGTGAAACCGTTCTCAGTTCTCGTCAATCCAGTCGAATGTTTTGAACTCATTTGTCCAATAGTGACTTAGTATGACTGTTTCCAAAAACAGTGATTCGAAGGTGGTCATAGCTAAGGTCTGAAAAAGATTCACGTTTGAGGTTGTATGTTTGTTATTAACCTCTCGTACAATACTTTTTAATATATTATTTACTTTCTTATACCATAACCCAGAAGATTGGCCATAATCCAGAACATAATAATAATAATAATAATAATAATAATAATAATAATAATAATAATAATAATAATAATAATAATAATAATAATAAATCTTTATTCGCAAATTGCCCAGTACCAAGATCAGTTTCGGGTCCGATCAAAGCCATCAGGGGCTTGTAGGATCAGACCCAGCAGTTTAATTGACAAAAGTATCACAGGCACGGCGACGACGAACACTCAACCAACACACAGAAATAGGCTAAGCCTCACAGGGCCCTGGAGTCACACAGGCACGATGAGGACGAGAACACAACACACACTCAGTTGGATCAACATTGTAGATCCTTCGAGTCGCACAGGCACGACAACGACGAGCACACGCCAATAATCACACAGTTGGTAGAACCTCGGAGGGCCTTGGAGAGTAGTGCGAGGTCACGTGGCACGATAAGTCGTAGAATGAGGTGGAAGAGAAAAGGAAACAAAGCAAACGCAGACGCGCACCATGCGGCATCTTGGGCGACTGAATTTGGTATGATCATAAATGTAAAAAAAAAAAAAAAAATTAAGCATGATTGAACACTTGATGCTGCAGGGAGGACACCGAAAAGGTAGGGCGGGTAGCATAAGCAGAAGATGCAGTGTAGAAAGCAGGAGCATTCGCTCAAAGGCACAATCACATACCTAAAAAAACCTTTGCCCAGGTTACTGTCTAGTAATGTCAGAAAATACATTTTGCAGCTTCCTTTTCAATTGCTTGTTAGAGGTGATGGAACTGAGCGAGTGCGAGAAGTCATTAAAAAGGCTAGGTACATAATGTTTGCGCAGACTCTCACCATATCGAGTCCGTACCGAAGGAATTTGATAAGGAACGAAACATCGGAGTTCACGACATGGATTGGATGGAATTTTGAACTCGCTTTCCCAAAAGTGCCGCCTGATAACTGTTTGAACAAAGAGCGAGTAAAAGGATGGCAACTGAAGAGACTCAAAAAGATTATCAGTACTAGAGTATTGCGTGTGATAGGCAACGCTTTTGAGAATACCCTTTAAAATCCGATCGATTCTTGAATGCCATTGGAGGGAGCAATTAAAAAATACGGTGATGCCGTACCTCAATACGCTGTACGCTAAGGCGTGTATTATGTTTTTTTTTAATGGATAACGGTAAAATCCCTTTAATGTTGTACATGAAACAACAGACTGTACGAAGACGTTGACATAAATGAGACATATGAGTACCCCACGCTAAATCACAATCAAAGTGAACACCTAAGTATTTCATAGAGTCAACATATTGTATTGGAGTACAATCGGTACAAGTGCAGTTAGATGTATGAAGATATAAGGGGAAAGTCAAATTCACATTTTTTAATGGATTACGAAAACATATCAGTTTCGTTTTTGCAGTATTAACTCGAAGCTTGTTTGTAGAGAACCAGTCCATAAGGTTAACAGCGTCCACCTGAAGCATTTCCATTGCCCGCTGGTAATCAAGGTGCCGAGAGAATAGGACGGTGTCGTCTGCATACTGATGTATGAAGCAGGTGGTAACAACAGATGAGGTGTCATTTACATATATGTTGAACAATAAAGGCGACAGGATAGACCCCTGTGGAACACCAGATGTTAAGCATGCTAGAGCACTACGAATGTTGTCAACACAAACAACCTGGGTACGATTTGATAAGAAGCTCTTAATCAAAGAATAAAATGGCCCCCGGAAGCCGATTCTTTGCAACTTGCTTAAAAGAACGTCGTGATTTACGGTGTCAAAAGCTTTGGCGACATCGATGAAAAGTGCACAAGTAACCATGTTGTTTTCAAAAGAGTGGTGTAAAAAATCAGAAAATTCCTCAAGGAGACAAGAAGTACCACGTCCTGCGACAAATCCGTATTGATGGGGAGATATTATGTTGTGTTTTTCGAGAAAACCAGACATAGCAAGTAATAAATGTTTTTCCAAGATTTGCGAAATGCAAGAAAGTATTGAGATGGGTCGGTACGAGGAAACTTTATCAGGTGAACCCCCTTTAAACAGGGGAACTACTAAAGCTTGTTTTAATTCACCAGGGATATTTCCACTCTCCAGGATGTTATTAATTATTACTAGGAGAACGTCCTTTAAGGTGTCATAGTTACGACATAAATCGTTCACAGTAATTCCGTCAACACCCGCAGACCTGAAGCGCTTAAATCCGAAAATATATGATCGCAGTTCAAATTCAGAAAGAAGAGGAAGAAACGCCGATTCTAAGACAGACGGAATGGCGGGTGTTGAAATCACTGCAGTAGATGAGCTAAGAGTTGAGCAAGCAAAAAAACTATTGAGCGCGTTGACAGTCAGATTCATGTCAAATCCGAAATGTTTTCTAAGCGTCAGGGAGACATTTTTTTTTGTAGAGCCTCTAAGCTCGTTGACTACCGACCACGTGAGTCTCGGGTTGGAACGGGCGTTCGAGATCTTATTTGCAAAATATATTCGCTTTGCACACCGAAGGAGAGCGTTTACACGGTTTCTATAAATTTTGCATTCCAGTTTGAGAGCAGCGTTCGTAGGGGAGCGTCGGCTCCTTTTCCACAGTTTCTCTTTATGATCGATAGCATCAAGAATTTCTGACGTCAACCAGGGAAGTTTTGGTTTGCGCTTTTTTATACGTACTACAGTTTTTGACATCATCTGAAAACGTTTTATAATTTCAATGAATTTTGGGTACAAGCTTATCGTGTCCACCGAGGACATGAATTCCGACCAGTCAAAAGCTTTGATCAGCCGATCAAACCTGTTTATATCAAGCTTCTCTACTTGACATATTGATTGAATCTCTTTATGGTGCTTGGAAAAGAAAGTATATCGACAGGTGACAAAGTAGTGATCAGCTAGCTTTTGTGAAATAACAGAGGACTGAACGGAAGCATCAGATGTTCGAACGTTGACATGGTCTAGGCATGATGAAACCAATTTCTGATTGAGCACTTCCTCTCTGGTGGAACTTTGAATGGTGGAATGTATCCCATTCTCCGAAAGTAGCGAGAGGTAGTCGCAGACGACCGGCTTGGACTTCTTGAGAGTATCGATGTTTACATCACCCACCATACATAAATGACTTTCAGTAGTTAGTGTTTTTAAGTTTTCATTTAACTCCTCTAAAAAGGTAGTACAGTTAGAGGAGGGAGGTCTATACAGAGTTATCAGATAAATTGAATGGATTGCGTTAAACACCTTTAGAGCTATGCTTTCTGACGACGTGAACAGCATTTCTACTTCTTCAACTGTCCAAAACTCTTTCACATAAATAGCTATTCCACCTCCTCGAGCATTCTGGCGGGTATAAAAATAGTTTTGAAATCCCGGTAGTTTGAATAGCGAAAGATGATGTACACCCATATTGATTTCTGTTAGCACCAAGGCATCTATCCGGTCGTGAACTTTATCAACAATAATCTTCAGTTCGTTCCAGTATTTGCGAATGCTTCGAATGTTTACATGTGCAACAGTGAAGCTATTGGAGCAAGAGGCATCGAATGAGGCATTAAAAGCATGGAAATTAGTGAACTCAGAAAAACTGACTGAAGCCATTATTTAATCAGATCCAGGTCACCTCGTTGCAGAATTCTTATCGGAGGAGCTCCCTCCTCTTTTTTTGCATAAATTCGTGAGTGTTTAACCCAAACGAATTTTAATAATAATAATAATAATAATAATAATGTTTATTGCATGTTCAAGAACAGCTAGTAGCCTTTTTGTTGAAACACAAGGAAAACACTGAAAGAAAGAATAAACAATTGAGAGAAATTAAGGCGTAAAGAGGCATAAAAAGCGACACGATGAGAATAAGACATCAGTGGAGACAAACATTAATGCAGATAAAAACACATTCAATCAGTCTACAGAAGTACATTCACCAATTCACCCCAGGAACAACCATGGCAAAAAATAAAATCAAGAGCACCATCGCTACAATCGCCTTAAAGGGGCCCTGCAAGGGCTTTTTTACTGGTTTTTAATTTGCACCGAACGTGAGCGCACTGAACGTAGTAACTTAATGAAACTTTTCTTTTCTCGAAATTCGCTTTATTTTAAAAGTTATAGGCAAATTAAATTTACAAAAACAAGCAAAAAATAACCTCCCTCATGACGTCCTTGGTTGCTTGAGTGGCCGTGAACTAGAGGAGGGGTATAGTGAGCTGATCGAGCGCTCACGGC
Source organism: Ixodes persulcatus (assembly GCA_013358835.2). NCBI lineage: Eukaryota > Metazoa > Arthropoda > Arachnida > Ixodida > Ixodidae > Ixodes > Ixodes persulcatus. The sequence continues at coordinate 388,191 of JABSTQ010009365.1, read as the reverse complement.
TGCCGCACTCCGTGTCGACGGCGCGAGAGGGCGCCACTAAAGCATGTTCTGGATAGGCTGTATGCAGCGGGCGGCCAGAGCGGCTCTCATTGCATTTGCTGCGCGATTAAACACTAATTCGGCATGAGTGCTGGTTGAAGGACGCGATAACTATAGGCTTCCACCGTTCTTTTTACTCACACCATCGAAATTGTCACTAGCAATCGATAATCGGGGTCGTGACGTCACAGACAAGAACCATAAGAAGGAGACACATCTCGTCGCCAGTAGGCCTGTTTCTCTCGGCCAGGGGGCGTGAGCGCGCCCGTAAGATGCTACAATGTAATGCTTTCATCTAAAATCCCTCTATCGATGTGTTTGCGTTTGTCTTGCAAGTAGCGTAAAATGCTCCAGTGCACGCGAGGCCCGTGTCTCGAGCGGCCCTTGGAAGCAAATGGCGGCACAGCACTGAATAGAGCTTTCCTTGGAAACGAATGGCGGCGGAGTGCCCGCTCGTGGCACGTGTCTTGCGCTTTTCCACAACAATGGTTGACGGTACTTGACAGCGTGAGTTGTATCGAGGGAACTTTACCAATACCACCTAGAACACAAGGCCTGCGCATGACGTTTCGTTAGTAGATCCCCGACCCGCCCCAAGCGGCAAACACCCCGAAGCTTGACGAGAGTAGGGGCCTCGCGGATCGCGGGCGAAAAGTGATCCCAGCGTCCCTGGCGAGCTCGGAGTCTCCGCTAGCAGACGAATTCTCCGCTACGCATTGGTTTTGCGAGGTGACCAACGAAAAAAAAATTGTCACGGGTATTCGTTGCTTTGAATGTTAAAAAATAGGTGCCTCCTCATAAGTGAAGGACATTTTCTTCGCGTGGGAAAGATGTTAGAGTTTTCAGGTTGCAATTTTGGGGCTCTCCTGAAGAAAACACTCTGTCACAACTTATGTAAGCGAGACAAAACACGAATGTACCTTCACACTGTCTTTTGAAAAAAGGGCAAATGTACAAACATTTTAGAACGTAGCCACGTTTCAACTTTACTGTTCTTATCAATCAATTTGTTTTGTAGTTGCAGTTCCCATTTCTCATGAATGTCTCGCTTATAACTGTTTTGTCGAATAGGCGAATAGGATGAGGAAGCAAAAGGCAATTTCGAACTACGTACGTTATTGCGATGTCAGTTTGCTCTGGAAGAATTCGATTGTGCACATGCAAATTTGACGCTATTACGGAGCCTGTAACTAATAAAAGCGGAGTTACAAGCAAAGCAGACTTTTTGCGCGTCCAAAAGAAAAAAAACAAAAAAAACAAGAAGAGCGTCGTAGTGCAAAGAAAGAAAAAAGAAAGTGATTTCGGTCACGTTATATACGATGCACAGATTCCGATTGTTAGCGCCCGGACGACTGACGTCTTCGTCGCCTTCTACGATAAAAGTCGGCACCCTTTGGACCGCCGTCAGCAACTCTTTCCATTTTTTCAGTCTACTTTCTTTTTATTTTTGAGGAGGAGCTACGACGTCGCGTTCTTTCTTCCTCCTGCTTTTATGTTTTTTTTTTGTTTTTTTTTTTTGTGTGTGTGTTTTTTGTTTACTTGACGTTCCGACCATCGCGCATTTTGTTTTGCCTTGTTTGGACCTAGTTTACCTAGTTTTTGCTCTCTTTTCTTTACTTCGGCGCTTACTACCGCCAGTCCGTCTGCTACGCTGTGCCCGGACATTTTGAGGGCCGTCTGCAACTTTGTTGTTGTTTTCTTCTACTGTCGTTTGCGATAACCTCCTAGTTTCGCCTTCGATTGAGTTTCTAATCCGAAATCTTCATACGTGCTCTTTGGTATTTATTAAATATATTAAAATGTGCAAGCTCCTTATACATTTATATTCGAATTTTATTTGTCTACGCCGGAACGTCTGCTATGGGTCATCGTTTTTTGATCAACCGGCCGCCTTCGGGCATACACCAGCGCATACTTGGAGATGGCAGGCGTGTCATGTGCTGCCTGCCACTGCAAAAACAAGCTTTTGCGATGTGTTAGAAAGTCCTTCTTCCGCTTTTCGAAGACCGAACAAACGTGAGTAATTAAGTTGCTGCAACATTAAAATTAAGCTAAAACAAACAACAAAAAGTACAGAGAAGCTCCTTTTTTATGCTGCTGCTTTCCATTTTTTTCCCCCTATGTGCCGCAATGATCGTCGTCGTTGAAGGAGTTTTTGGCTGGGTGATTTGTATCTTTCTATCGTATGCTAAAGTTTTGTTTTATTCGCCGTTGTTCGCTACCTGTTCCCCATTTCTCTTTATTTTCGTCTGAGAAGGGGAGACCATCTTTCCTGAAAAGTTCGTAAAATGATGCATGGTCATTTTCTCGTTACGTTTTTGTTTTTGTTGTGCTGCAGGGGCTGGTTCGCTTACTCTGGTAATCTTAACATGTTGTTTGCGCACGTTTTAATGATCACCTATTTAGGTAAGAAACTGTGGCAACGCGCAGTCTGCAACGGATCAACAGTAACCTCCTACGACGTAGTTCGAGCAGCTAAACGCCTTTCTTCCGCTTCCCAGATGCGCTCCAAACTCGTGTGATCCCCTGAGTGGCGTTTGAGACAGCTAAATAGACTGCTCTATTTTTGTTTATGCGTGCGTTGTTATTTGATTGTCGTTGCAGTTGCGATCAGTGGATTCCGCTTCGCAAGCGGACTGACCGTAATGAATTGTTTCAGCTGTTGGGGTGACGAAACGGGGCTCGCAAAGCGTCTGCTTACGTAGACTCCGAGTCCTTTATCGGCGTTTGCCGCCGCTATACTTCGTCTCACTTTAGTATGGACTATTGTTAGCCGCGCGTGCTAAAAGCGCGAGCTAGTCGCTTTGAATGAAGCCACGGCGGCTGCACGAGCGCTCGAGCAGCAGGTGCTCTAGTCAAGGCAGTCAAGGCTGGCCGCTCGCGCTAGCTCAGCCTTCGCGGTTAGTCCATGCTAGGGTGAGACGAAGTATAGCTGCGTGCGCGACTGCTTAGCGCGAGCTAATAACGAGCTACCACAAGTTCATTTGCAATGTGCATGCGACACAATCAAGATTGCCAATTTTAGCAATGTAAGCTCGTTCTGAGCACGACCACTGAAGCAGGCGATGCAGCAGGCGATGGAGCAGACGATGTAGCAGACGATGGAGCTCATCCGGGCTACCTAGGGGGCGCTGAGGGGATCTACTAGTGATGACGTTTAGAGGAGGAAACGCGCAGGCCTTGTGTTCTAGGTGGTATTGACTTTACTCACATCGAGCATAAACTTGGCCGCCACTGCAACGTTCGATCATACACGAGTCACGACCGGTCGTTTCAAGCGTGCGTCATGCATCTGTGCGCGCGCGGTAACAAAGCGCCTGAAAAAAAGCAAGCTTAAAAAAAAACAAAAAAACTCAGCTTCTGCTATTCTACCAAAATGTTTCTCGCAGCTTTCTTGTTCGTGTTACCCTTTGTCGCCAAATTTTTATCCACCGATGAAATTCTGTCAGATTAGCGTCCGCGAGCAACGTCAGAAAGCACAATGACGAGCAACCTAAGCGCTATCGAGAAATGTTCAATCTTGCTCGCCAGAGGAGCTGCTCAAACTTGAAAGCTGGTGCACGTATGCTCAGTTTCGGGAGGGGCATCAGCACGAACGCGTGGCATTCGTGCCAAAGCACCTGTGCTCCCAGAGCTCTACCCAAACCCTCGCTCGGCCTTTCGCTTTGTATCGGTATGTTTGCTTGCCATAGACTCTTGAAGGGTCAACGAGGCATAAAGTTGGGCGAGTTGGTTGATCATCTTACAAAGTAAAAAAAAAAAAAAAAAGACGAAACGAAACGAAACGAGAAACAAGAAACAAGGAAGGCACAAACGCAGCGCTGTTCTGTGCCCTCCATGTTTCTCGCGTATCGCTTTTTTGCTCTGTTTTATCTTGAAGAGTCACCGGCCGCGGTCAGGATTTCCTGTCTTGCCTTTACTTCAAAGCCCGAGCTGCTTCCATGCTCCCGACATATTGGCTTTTCGTAAGAACTTTTCGCGTTAATGCCATCCGGGTTTATGCCTAGAACTGTTCAAATGATATTTATTGCAAATGTCACTCTAACTCAAAGGCATTCGCAGTCAACGAACAATTTTTACACTGTTTTTGCGTCGTCGTTAGGTTCGAGAAAGGGCATAGACGTATACTCTGACTCAAATCAAGCTATTTTGAAAGGCGTAAAGCTGAAATAGCCTTAAGACAATCTAGTCATTTTGTCGGGAACAGAAATGACACTGTGTGTTTTAGGCGTCCTGATTTTTGGTAAGTGAGTGTATCCTCTACATTTTGTTTGTTTGCATCGTTAGATTGAATATCTTTTAGAATATTCAAAAATGTTTTTCTTGCTCCTGCCCGTGTCACGGGCTCCCACACACCGCCAAACTGATTTTTAAGAGATATACCTTTTTTTTTTGTCTTGGAGGTTCTCTAGAGTATTCTGGAAAATAAAGTAATTAATATGAATTTGAATTTCGGTGTGTAAATATTCCAAGGAACTGATGTTACATTTCGATATCAAACGTAACATTGATCTTCATATGGCGTGTCTCCACTCTGACATGTAGAAACGAGTGCTGTAAAATTAATCGGTTAACCTATCTATTATTCAATTAACTATTGCGTTAATCACCAACCATTTTCTGAAACGATTATATGTTCAAAATTATACCATTTTATGCGGGTTTTTGTGGAAACCATCTACGCTGCTGGCAAACTTAAGAACAAAAATTTAATCACTTTCGAGACAGTAGCTCCTTTGGGACATCAAAGTGCTTTTTATTGTAATTGCAATAAAAAATGCCAGCATAATCTTTTTTGACGTTATGTCCATCTATAGTCGGTTACAAGTTAAGAATGTAGGAGAAGCTCCTCCCACAAGCGTGGTGCGCCGGTTTCAAATCCCTCCGCAATCGAAAGAAGAGTTCACTGGAAACGCTCCTTGTTCCGCTTCAATGGATAGATAATGGCCACAGAGTGGTGCCAACTTATCTCCGACCCCCATTTTTTAAGAAAGCTACCTTTGTATTCATCGGAGAAGGAACCGAGCCCCTGAAAGCAGCCTTTGTATCAATCGGAGGGGGAAGCTAATCCCCAAAAGTCGTCTTTGTTTCCATCGGAAGGGGGAAGACTTAATCTCCCTCTCGTGGCTTCCACAATGCTAAGTCAAAGTCGAGAGATAAAGCAAATATGTACAGAAAGGCACGACCCTCCTCGCGCGTTGGCCGCAACGACACGGAAACGATGGGACGCTATTGGATGCGGAGGTGGCGGAGGGATATATGATTCTCTTTGAGGGGCATTTGCCGCTACCTTCTTGACTTGTAACCTACTATACTCTATTAAACTTCGTTACTAAAACACGCTTGATTTTGTTTTAGCTTCTAAGACAGAGAACATTGCTAAGATTCTGCGCACAAAGAACAGAAATAGGTTCATACAAAATCAATATTATATTCACTGCTCAGCTATTCGCTAGAAAATATTCCGTCTTATTGGAGTTTCGTTTCGTAAGTATCTTACGGTTTCTACCGTAAGATAATTGAAAATATAAGCAAAGCACCGCGTTACATTTTTTTCAAGTGTTCTGTTTTTATTTGAATTAAATATATAAATGACGTAAATAACACACATAAAACATTCTCTTTAACATAAGCCTTACATAGTACCCGGAAGCTTCAAGGTGCTATAGGAATCCCCAACCTTGGGTTTCCAAAACGCATAATGTTGTTTGTATAACTTCGAAATACTTTAACCATTCTACCAGTCTACCCTTGTGGCACCGATTAATTAATTATTGAAAATTCAACGATAAATAAAATAATAAAACATTTAGTAGGTGCACAAGTCTACCCAAAACCAGTTTCACGCGGGGCATTCGTATATTGTCTAGTCCACTATAGTCCACGTGGATTGTAGTTCGCTTTGTATAAAGCAGAATAACTTATTCCAAAACTCGAGGCGCCTCATCGCGGCCTAATGCCACGTCATACATTGTGGGAACCCGTGGGCAGCAAAATCCTTACGCGCCCCGCTCACAGGTTCCCAGAATGCAACGCACGCGGTGACGGATTTATGTAAGTAGGCTACTGTTTTTCTGCAATTTCGGGGCTGTTGGCGAGTTGTAATTCTCTATAGATCCTCGCGATGCAATATCAATTGCTGGGATTCTGATCCGGAATGAAACGGGCAAGCACCTCAAACGAGACTTTCGAAGCGATCATCAGGGACGCCATATTTTAATGTGAGCTTCCCCCCTCTTCACACTCCGGAGCGAGGAGGAGGGGGGGGGGGGGGTTGCTGGGGATCGTTTTTGCGGCTAAATGGTTTAAGAGAGATCGTTTACTATTGCTCACGGCATTCAAAGATATATAAAAAAAAAAAAACACGTCATCAACGCGAAGGGTCTAAATAGTGCGAAAAAATTAGTTTCAATGACGACGATGACGAAATCTTGCAAGCGAGTTGCTGCGTGTGCAGAAGGGAGATCCGTGTTGCAGGCATTGTTGCGACGTCTGGCCGGCGGGACAAGTTGCTGCGTCTGGAGGGGGCCTAACTGGGCATGACCGCGTATATTGCGTAGAGTCTGAACAGCTGTGTCCCGTTTCATATGAAGTCTCACCGCAGCCAACGCTATGCGGAGCGCAAGTTCGTCTGCTTCTTTCGCAGGGGTTGTGGTGACGTCAGAAAGTCGAGCTCTGATTGGTTCTGAATGAAGGATAGTGGACAGACCTCAAGGCAGCTTGCCTTGAGGTCTATACACTATCCTTCAATCCGAGCCAATCAGAGCTCGGCGTCTTTCTGACGTCACCGCAACTCCTGCGCAAGAAGCAGACGAACTTGAGCCAATCAAGCGGCGCTAAACATGCACCGTCATGGCGCTTGTCAGGATCACGGTGCATTCGCTGTGCGTGATTGCGTTGTGTGTGTGTGTGTGTGTGTGTGTGCGTCAGTTTTTGTTTTATTATTTATTCGTAAATTGTATTTGATCACCAACCGCTGACTGCAGAATGACTGTGCCAGGTTTCTGACATTAATCTTGACATTTTCAATTTTACAAAATGATCGGCGCTTCGCTAGGATCGTATGAAAGTGCAATGGTTGCGACACCTTGTTGAACATATAATTACAACATCACGGCTCTCTCTGCTGATTTCTTTTTTGTTTTTTACGCGAATTGAAAAAAGCATCTGTCGTAAGTCCGTTTTTTTTTTCCATTGTCTACTGGTATCAATTACGCAGTCCCATACGAAAACGTATGCTCGTTGTCAACACTGAGCAGGTTGGTGCAAGCTTCTAAAAAAAGTTTGATGGAGAGTGACTCTGCGTAATCATCGTACTGCTGCTACAGAGCTGAAATTTCGTAAAAGAAAAAAATTGCGTTTTATTGGTCTGTTTTTATATCCTGAAACTACAGGCACTATACTTCGTTTCAACTTAAAAGGTTGGTTCACACACTCGCGTAAGTCCGACCGAGTAGTGCGACTGCGCTGCTTGCGACGTTAATCCTTTTCCGAGTTGCTATGGCAACAGGTGCGTGGGCTCCAGCAAATCCGGGGTAAAAAACCCCGGTTTTTAACTCGGTTTTGTTGGAGCCAACGCAGCGGTTGCTATAGCAACCGGTACGTCGCGAGCCGTCACAGTGGCACTCGGCCGGACGCGGACGATTAGGTTATCATCGCGTTCCGCCACCGCTAGCTTTGCGCCTGCAGCTCCACAAGTGATAACTTCGGCGCGCCCCCGAGTTTCCCACGAGCTTCAAGACGTTCTAAACAAAGTTGATTTAATGGTTTTCGATTATGCTCGGCGTGTTCCTAATTGAAACCAAATGATTTGTTTTGCTAATTAAAAAGTTAATTAACAAAGTTTACTTAATTATCCGACTTATCGCAAAAATTAGCCACCTATATGATGACACTCTGGCCGTGTAACTCACCTGCACAAACCGTATTAGTGCATCTTTTACGAATTTTCTTTCGTAATAAATCTGTTCGACTTAAAATGGGACACCCGGTATAAAACTGCTCATCCCCATACAGGACTCCCAGAATATCAATCGAGTTTTCGGTCATCCCTGGGTAACAAAAAACCAAAAGGCCGAAAGCAATGTGAATGATCCGGCCCACTGCTTTATAGTTTGTCTTAATATTGTTTTATTTCATTTTATTCGCGCCGATGTTGCCATTGCAGGGATGTGGAAAACCTGGCCAGTTGTAACTGTTTCAATATGTGCTCTCGTCTGTCGTACGCGTCTTGCTTAGGCCCTGTTTCTGTGCGCTCTGATTTTGCATCGTGATAAATTGCAATTTCTCATATTTGTACAGCCCAACTCTGTTTCAACGAAGCAAGCATAATTGGCCGCTGGTGTGGCATCGACGCAGTGACAATTAATGGATCGGTGAGTATAATAATGCTATTGGCATTGTACCGAGAAAATCGACTTGAAATGAAATTTTTGGATCGGTATTAGCGAAGAACCGTGGTATAACAGTCAGAGCAGTGGCGTCACAAGGAGGGGGGGGGGGGGGGGGCGGACGGCCCCGGGTGCAGGGCTCAGGGGGGTGTCACGGCGGGCCACGAGAGCGGGGGGGAGGGGGGGGTGTCGCAGTGGGCTACCGCCCCGGGTGCCGCTGACCCTCGTGACGCCACTGAGTCAGAGACAGCTTAAGAAACGAGAGGCGTGGCCTAATATGTTTGTACTTTTCGCTTCGTCATTTGTTCTTGAGTGTTTTTACCGGCTCTTGTCTCATTGGCTGTGCTGCGATACTTAAGATCCCCAGGAATCGCCAAGCCCTGTGCTTCTGAAACTATATGTGGCTGTGTAGTGTGTATCTCGGAGCACGAGGGCGATGCAGCCAAACTTACAAAACAACAACAACTTAAATAATGACCTACGTCCTTCGAGATAATATTATCGACCGTGGTGGACTGAAGCCTCTTGATGGTTGCGTCTGCGTTTGTCTCGCAAGTAGCAACAGATGCACCGATGCATGCGACCCGTGCCCCGTGCACGGACCTTGGAAGCAATTGACGGCGCGGCACTCGCTTCGTGGCAAGTGTCTTGCGCGTTCGAAGAACAATGGTTGGCAGTACTCGCGAAAAGGAAAAAAACGTGAAATTTATCGAGGGACATCACTTTTACAACGTTTACAAATCTCCAGCCCTGCGTGCGATTTTTACGACCCAGCACGCGCGTGTTCGTGACTTCCGAAATCGAGCAAAGCACGCGGCATTTACGCACGGACGCTTATAATGGCACCGGCCATATGCTCTTTATTGGAAAGGTCTATACGGTGACCGTGAGGTTACGAGTGTGAAGTGAAAATTAGCGAAATAATTACGTAAAATAATTCCCGAATTTCCGAGGAATGGTGAAGTAAAATTAGCCAATAAATAAAATTTACAAAATAAGTTCCGCCACATCTCAGTTAAGTGCCACATTTCAGTTAACGCTATGTTGCCCATCGTCAAGGCATATTATATATCTTCCATAGCTGTTGTTAGAACGTACACAACTCGATTTTGCTAGGCGGCATTCTCTGGTAAAGTTAAGCCAGGGAGGTTGATATCGAAACTGAACTGACAGAGAGTGACGGAAGTCCCACCCGGAAGCGACGTCGGCCTTTGCAGTGGGTGCGGGTTATCTGACAGCGTCACGTTCTCTAGAGCCGCAGAGTCACGCTGCTCGTATGCATCCTACAAAAGACGCGGAGTTTCTCTGGAGACACGACGAGAGAATTGTCTGCGTTCACGCCTCAAGCTCGATTCCAAGCATGTTTCTTTCATATATGCTTTGGATATGTCCGCAGACAGTTTTTGTGTGACCGATGGGGTAGGACAGTCATACGAGAAAGAAACGGGCCTTAGACTTGTGTCCGCAGATTGTCTCTTGTATGGTGACTCAGAAGCCTGACCGCGGCTTCAAGACTCCAGGTGGATTCTGAGATCGTCTTGGCCGAAATTACACTCATGGGCGGCCGATTTCCATATTAAAAATCGAATCAAAGATCGTGACATGCCCCTCTTTTTGTACCTTGGAGTAAGCACCAAGGAGCGCCGTCGGACTGCGTTTTCAAACAATAATTGATATACGACGTTTCCTTCACCCAAAGATTTGACGCTTTTTGTAAAAATATAATACATAACGCTCCTAAAAAGTCAATAATATAACGTTTAGGATCACCACACATTTAACTATTTTCATTGGTCATACTTTATGGAGGTGATATGCACCCGAAGATGCCACCCCCCCCCCCCCCCCCCCCGCCCTCCATGGACGTCTTACCATCTGGAGCTGATCAATTTTATTGGCTAAAGTCCAACAAACAATATGCCGTCAAAAACATGCATCTACAGAAAGCACTCGAGTGCCCTTTTAAGCCGCGGCAACAACCGCGTCCTTGCAGCGTTCTGTCTGTTGACCTTCGATGAAGCCGCTGTTTTTCGAGGTTCATTCCACCTTCAGGATTAATGCTTCGCTCTGGTTGTGGGGAAATTAATTAAAACTTGTTGTTGGCCTACTTGAAGGGCAAGAATGGTTGGGAAAATAAAAGTTTGCTGTGTCTGGAGCTTGATCGTAGTTTTGTGCCGCTCCTCCCCATGCTCCAGCTTTACAATATCTGTTCTCAACCAGCTTCCTTGCATATTTCCTAACGCTTTATTTCCGCGGGCGTTTATCTATATTTTCTGTAAACTATTCCAGAACATCGACGCGTAACGGGTAAATTGACATAAAAAAAAGCTCTAAAATGATCCAATCGTAGATCGTAGATGTCCCACGCTTCAATATTGGTCGCGTATTTTTGTTTCCCACCGGGCGTCACCCGCTAATTGCCGCCCGAAGATATAGTCAATGAACTATCGATATAGCCGCCACGCAACTGTTTTGCTCAAGGCCACAGTTGTGCTCCGCTCATATTTCTGCCGAAGCCAGCATGAGCGTCGGCAGAAACTGCTCGCCGGCCGCTAAAAGAAAAAAAAAAAAAAGAAAAAAAAATGGTGTGAGTAGTCGGAACTTTTTCTCATTTATCGGCGCTGAAGGTTTAGATGGGCATGGAAGTGCTGCAAGGTAAATATGCCGCATCCACATTTATTGCGTTTGACAGTTTCGGCAGCGCACACTCTAGCGCGCACTATATCGGCACTTAATCCACGTTTTGTTTTTTTCTGTAATTTGCACAACCAAAGACAACACAATGCTGTCCGGTCAATTTTGTTCTTAAATATGACAGGGTACGCGAAACAAGCCATTACGTTGGTAAAACGGTTTTCGGAAAGGCTTGCATTGCTACGTGCTACTCGGCCGTTTCTAGTCCCTTCGGAGGAGCAGACAACGTATCGAGCGAAATCGTTGCGCTCTGGTACGAGAGGACATCTCCATTTCTCTTTCTCTCTCCCTGTCTAATGGAACGGCCAATACAATTGCCTGGAGTTAATCCCGACCAACTCCAGAAGAAAAATTCTTGCTGGACGGAAATTCGTGAAGCACTATAAAGCTAAAAAGCGTCTCGATAAATGCAGCTTGCTTGGGAGAGTTCATCCACGACTGTCTGTTGTCGGCGTTGTGTATGTATACCGACCTTCGATTGTTTATTAAATGCCTTATGTCAGGTTCCTCCAGTAGTCGTCCTGAAGGTCCTCTAAGTTGATTTTTTCCGGAGTGTTTCTTAAAGCACACATCCATAGGAAAAAAAAAAACATGTTTTTAACAGTCTGGATGCGAAAAGGAAGTCATAAAACGAATTTACAACGAACAAGAAAAATTTTAAGTGCTATATTTTCGGCGCGAAACGAATTTGTAGTTGGCACCCGCGGGCGCTTGCGGAAAAGTGGCCGCTATTTATCACGTGACTGGCCGCTATTTATCACGTGGTGCTTCAGCTCTTTCGGAAGTGCGCCCAGCGCGCGTACACGATTGGCTTTCACTTCCCCCCTACTTCCCTCATCAACGATTCTCTCTCTCTCTTCCGGAAGCTTCCTATGGTCTGTAAAAGTTCGTTTCGTATGAAGTGCAACAAAAAACGAAGATTAATAACTAGCTTTTATAGTCCAAAGGAGGCTCCCAAAAGAGCGCAAGCCCCACGTGGTAGACATGTGCGCCGTTCAGAAATTGACGGCGCCGGCGTGCCGGAATGTTCTCTTCCGGCGGCAGCGGCGCTGGCGGCGGCGGCGTGGAGAAACGTGCGGCGCTGGCGTCACCTTGCGGCGGCGCACAGATCTACCACGTGACCAGCGGCAGCTCCCACGCACGCTAACTACAAATTCGTTTCGCGCCTTAAATGTAGCTGTAAAAATTTTTTACCCTTCGTTGTAAATTCGCTTTATGACGTTTTTTTTTCATCTATAAAAAAAAAAAAAAGTTACAGGTCAAGAAAGTAGCGGCAAATGCCCCTCAAAGGGATTTATATATCCCTCCGTCGTTTCCGTGTCGTCGTGGCCAACGCGGGAGAGGGTTTTGCCTTCCTGTAAGTATTTGCTTTATCTTTAGACTTTGACTTAGCGTTGTAGAAGCCACGAGAGGGAGATTAGAGTTTTCCCCCTCCGGTGGAAACAAATACGACTTTTGAAGGTTAGGTTCCCCCTCCGATGGATACAAAGGCCACTTTCAGAGGCTCGGTTCCCTCTCCGATGAATAGAAAGGTGGCTTTCTTAAAAAGTTGAGGGTCGGAGACAAGTTGGCATCACTCTTCAGCCGATATCTATTCATTGAAGGGGAACATGGGGCGTTTGCAGTGAACTATTCTTTCGACTGCGGAGCAAGGAGGTTATAATGGGCAGGAGGTGGCGTCCCTATCCCCAATGCATGGAGCGAAGTGTAACGGAAGTAGGCGTGGCCACGAGCCGCGACGAGCATTTCTTGACCAATGGGAAGCCTAGTGAGTGGGCGCCGCCATTAATTTCGGTGCAAACAACCGTGTTGCGATGACATTTCTGTGGCAACGCGATTGTGTGCACCGAAAGTAATGGCGGCACCCACTGTTATTTGAAACAGCGCTTAACGGGAGACTTTTAAACCGGTATGGTCGGAATTGGATGAGATTATTATAAACGAATGCCTGGTTGCCCACCAGAAAGTGAGTGACTAGAGTTGAGACGCTCTAGACGACGCACCGACTGAATCGGTGTCGAACAGGCGAGATTTCGAGCCCAACACTTGCCTGACCAGTAGGACTAGGAAGTCGGCGTGTAGCGGACGCTCTCGACACCGCGCGACCGCGCCTGGAGCGTCGTCTCGAACGAGTCGTCGTAGCGCGGCTTTGGAAAGCGATCGCGAGTCAGTCATCGTAGGCACGAACGCTGAGAAGGGCATCGCGGGTTGAGAAAGCCGTACAAATTCTGCTTCGAGAAGATGTTGGTTTCACTCCGCCGTGATGAGTATTCGGGTTCGCATCGAAACATCTTTTGGTGCGCCGATCGAATCGAAAGCCAGCCGCGACAGCGAGCAGACGAAGCAGACCGCAGGCACGGAGCAGACGTAGCCTAAGCCTAACGATCGAGCGAAGAGCAGACGATGGGAGCATGGTTGAATTTAGTTTGGATGAGAGAGCGGTCGGTGCGCGGGGCAGTCTGGGATTGGGTTGTTCTTCCGGCGTCGCTGGGTATGACGTCATGCCGGGTCCTGCCCTATTTAAACATCGTTGCCGAACGGGGTCGCTCGCGAACCGCATCCGCAATCGCTTCGCGAACGCAGATCCGCTTCCAGTGTGAATGCGCCATGAGAGAGGTCTCGTGTACTGACCTTCGCACATCGTACCTTCGCCGAGAAATGTTTGCGCGTCGCAAGCATCAAGTTGCCGGTGATCGTTGCCAAACCGAGTACAATGCCGTCCCGTATTGAAAATCGCAGTCGCGAGGATGCCGCCGACGTCGCACTCACGACGCCGCCGAAGCAGCCGCCGACATAATCCTGGAAGCCGCCATTTTTTTAAACTCTGCTCGTCTTGGCTTTAGCTATGGCACGAATCACCGGAGATTCGGATTCGGACAGATTCGGAAATTTCCGAACTTCCCGCGACGAATATTCGGCAGATTCGGAGATTCGTCAGGTTCGTCGCTGGTTGCAGACGGCAGCGTGAACCTTGTCGTGAACCTCGCAAATGCGGTCCAGGGGCGGATTTAGAGGGGGGGTCCGGATGTCCTGACCCCCCTCTTGATTTCTGCATGTGTAAAATTTAGGGCGTGAAACGAGGGAGAGGGGGTTCCTAAACAAATGGGACGCTGACCAACACCTGACCCCCCCCCCCTCCCCCTCAGGAAATTCCTGCATCCGCCCCTGATGCGGTCAGTTGTGTTTTTTTTTTTATGTACTGTTACTGCATATAATCAGATTTCGTCTTGTTTATTTCAACGTATGGTATGTACTGTACTGTCATTCTAATCCCTGGCACGCGCCCAGGTCCAGCTGAGCTGATCGGTGTGGTTGACGTAGGCCTAACCAATGCACGGTCTCGGGTTCTGTGCGGTTTCGCGGTGACCGATAAAATGTAGCGAAATGCTGTGTATTATACATAATGTGGCGCAACGCACAATAAATATATTCAGGCAAGGAAATGATTCGTCTCCTTCTCTAGAGCTGTGTATGTCGACGCGAGAGCGATGAAAAGTGTTGCTCGTCCCAACTTCGACCGCAGTACCGACACCGGCGAAGAAAAGCGTCGCACTGTCGTTTCTCCGTATTTGATGAAAAAGAAACACAACACAGGGGTGCCCAACGCAACTTTATTGTTCAGAAACAAACACTAACAAATCAGATATCATTAACCAGAAAGGTACAAACGCAGTACAGGGAGACTAATACCCTTGTGGTGGCGGGCTGGCAGGCGCTCTGCGTAAGGGTTTTTCACCTATCTGCCTAGCCCCGCACACCACCACATGTGCCCATTCCAGTATGTGCAAATAAAATTATTATTATTATTATTATTACACGGGCACACTTAACTGCAGTTACGCTAAGCCACAGTTAGCGCACAATATTTGCCGACAACATTCTGCGGCTATGCAGTTAAAGCTATGGGCGAACGTGCGCTTGAGCATCTTGATCATGCATCGAAGCAGTGCATGGAATAGCTGTCCGAGAGTATAGTGCGGTATCGGTGGGGCCGTGTAACAGCAGTTAAGCTGAGTTAACCGCGGTTAAGTTTGCCCGTGTAACAGGGGTATAATAGTACGGCGCAAGGAGTTTTATGTTTCCCGTGTTCCGATAACAATACTGCAGTGGACACACGTTGAAGATAATCGAATCGAACATACTCACTTGTGTGCCACTATGACCGTAATTATGGGCACGAAGTCTGTCTCTACCGAACAGCAGATACGGCATCGATCTCTTCCGGGGGGAACTGCTGCGAACCTCGGACGAGCACGGTCGACGTCTCCGAGTCCGGGCTCCGCGAACCCCGGAGTGCGAGAGCGTGATCTTCGCGTAAACATCACCCCGCTCCGTTGACCCGCCGCTGCACCTGGCTTCACGTCCGCCGAATCCCGCCGGGCTGGGGTGGCCACGCCGAGCCTGACGGAATCCACGAGGAACTCATCGCGCTTGCGTTTCGCAGCAAGGGCAGCCGCGGTGGTCACTGCTACAACTGTCGCCGAACCAGCCGAACCCCCGGGGCAATAACACATGCGCTTGTATTTCCACGTGCACCAAGCATGCCTATTTTGGTCGTAATCCGAAACCGAAACCAATCTTCCCGCGATGTCTGGCTACCGTTCTTGACAAACATCCAAAATAATATAAACAAATTGGAACATTTTATTTATTACTATATTATATTACAACATTATTTTGTGCACTTTGTAGAATTTAGTGAATTTAATATCACGAAAAGTTGAATCACTCATCAACATCATCTGGCAACCACGGCAAAGCTCCGTATCTTTCCGAACTTTTCCGAATCGCTTGAGATTCGGCTACTCTTCCGAATCTTTCCGAATATCGATTCGGATAAAGATTCGTCCCATCACTAGCTTTAGCCAACTTGTCATCACAAATCCTCCTTGGAGAAGCTCAAAGACTCTTTGCGTACGCACGCTATTTCCGAGAAATAGCGCACGCTAAAATTGCGCACGAAAAGCGCAAAATCTGATTTTCGTTCGGAGCATGCGCAGTGGCGACGACGCTATTCTTTGCGTATGCAAAGCTTTAGCGTGCGCTATTCTAAAACCCCCTAATATTGCTCTAAAATCTTTCTTTTTTTTTTTTCGCGTAAAATTAATTTCTCAACACGCGTGTCCCAACAACTGTTTAATTTTTTTTTTCAGCGGCTTTTTAAGTTTGCGGGTCGGGCCGGCTCATGGCCCACGGCTGGCCCGCACCCGTGCAGACCTCCTCCAAAATTATATACTAAGCTGCAAAATTCGATTTGGATCTCTGCTACCCCTGCGCGTTCTCCAAAAGCTCTATTAAAGGGGAAATTAAAAAAATATCGGAAGGCAATGTTTATGACTTTGCAGAGGCGTACTGGTCTTAATCTGGCCCAAGTAAACTGGCACAGACCGCCACTGATTCAGAAGCTTCTTTGTCACGCTGAAATAGCGAGAATAAAAGGGGATTATTTCTTTTAGTCTTGCCTTCGCAAAGCTTGGTGACGTAATTGTGGGATCGAAAAACCCGCCTGACGACAGTCGAGCGCGGCTCATGGATGGGGCACGAGAACTGCTTGAGCACTCGACTTCGGCTCGTAACAATCAGTGCCTCGGGGGACACTCGGGGAGTGGCTTGTGTCTAACCACTGCGGCGATGAGAATAGCCGAACTCTAATAATGCCTGAAGCTCAGCACCTGTTTTCTACTTTGCCAACCCCAGCGCGTGGTTAACGTTGGCGGCATAGGGTAGGCACCAGGCCACGTGGCCGCTTGTTCTGGCTCAGAGTTGAGAGGATGAACGATGCTCATATTTCTCGAATATTTTTGTCGACTGCCATTGACTGGGCAAGTTTATTCAGTTATTAACGTTAGAGAGTGATTCTAAGTAGTCGTAGCGAAATCAGAAAAATCGTTTCATGGCTCATTTAAGTATCTCTAGATGTGCCAGAGTTTAGAGGTTAAAGGGATACCGACACCCCCCAAAAATGTTTATTTTTTGCTAGGCGATAAAACATGGTGTCAGCCTACCCAGTTAATATTTGGCTACAACGTGACATATATTTTTAATACAGTCAAAAACCGCCACTGATCAAAACCAAAACTAGACTGGGGAGGAAGAAATTTGAAGGGGGAGAGAGCTGCCGGAAATCACCTGGCTACACTCGACCGCGTTTCTTTTTTTGTAGAGTGCAGCTCGGCTCCCGTTTTTGAGTTGAGCGGCGTTGCCGTCGGCGACAGCGTAACCGCGCGTTTCAGTATGGGATGTTTTCTCGCTAAAGTTAGCGGGAAAAATTTTCCTGCTAAATTTAGCGAGGAAATTTTTCCGCTAAATTTAGCGGGGAATTGTTTCCGCTAGCGGGGAAATTTTTTTGCTTAATTTAGCGGGAAAGTTTTTCTACTAAACTTACCAGGAAAATTGCTCCGCTAAAAAAAAATTGTTACCGCTAGATTTAGTGGGAAATTTTCCTGCTAAATTTAATAAACAATTTCCCCACTAAATTTAACAGGAAATTTAGCGAAGATTTCCCGTTAAATTGGAGGGAAGGAAGAGGGGAGGGTACGGAGGGGGAGGAGGGGCATACCCTCCCCTCATCCTCAAGAGCTGCGCTCTAATTCGGCATTACAGAGAATTGTAAACATCTTTCTTTTTTTTTTTCGTTTTGTTGACCGCGTTAAGCAGACGAAAAACTTGCACGTCGCAAGTCGCATGAAAAAAGCAGAAGTCCAGCACATCGGACTTGACATATCTGCGCGTTTTTCAAGCTCTTACCGTTTTTGACGATCTACGTTTTTTGACATATCTACGCGTTTTTCAAGCTCTTGTGTTCGTAAAACGACCGACGTCTTCAGCCAGAAGGGGCGACGATTCGGCGACGTCTTCGTGCGAATCAGCTTGGTGGTTGGGTGTGTCGTATACAATAAATCCTAATTGTTTGATCGGTAAACAAGTTCTCTTTCGAAGGTAGACAGATTCTCCATTACCGCGAGCAGCAGTTCTGAAATAGAAGTCCTACGCCCGTCGTCCGGAGTCATCGCTTAGTCCAGCTGTCCAGAATTACGCAGAGAATGCACAGAGTGCTTCCAATTCTCAGTGCAACTTTTTCTTTTTTTTTTTTGAATCAACATTTCTGTTGTTTTTTAGAAGCCGCAAAAAATGGGTAACATATTTTTTTATATTTTTAATATTGAGTATGTGCCTTCAATGACCCACAAATTTGAATATATTTGGCGCATGTATCTAAACCAAAGAGAACGGCACGTGAAACGAATTTCGAGCAGTAAATTGTGTTTTGGATAGTTGGCTCTCATATGTCATGTATAAATAAAAACCTTGGTGAGCATAAATACTCTGTCAGTGTCCCTTTGGCAACATTACAGACCAAGTTTGAACCAGAGCTTCTTCAAAAACTCTCAGGGTTGTCAACAGAGAAATGGTGGGCTACAGACTGTTGGCAATATTATAAACCCTTAAAAGAAACTATAACATGCAGAATAAAAAAACTTGTTTATGCAGTTTACCAAAATGATGGCACAATAAAAAAAGCTCCCCAAGCACAGAAAAGGTCCCATGCTCACATTACTTATGGACATTATCTTATTTTTGTCAACGACTATTTTAACGTTTGCTAAGTTTTCTCTTGTCCTCAGTGTGTCCTCGTTTAGGGCTGCCCTTCCTCTTTTGTGCACCCTAGTTTAGGGGTCCAAAGCTGCCAAAGTCTTCAACGGGTTTCGCCCATTTCCTGTTGGGGCCATCAGGCTGAACCTTGATTTTCTTTTGTTTTTGCTTTTCCACTTAGGGTCGCAGTCTAAACCAGTTATAAAAAATATAAAATTCTTTCAAGATAAAGTGACATCAAATTAGAAAAAAGAAATTCCTTCGATCAGAAAATTATGTCACGGACGTGAGAATGAAAATAAAACCCAAAAACGAAGAACCCTATGCATAAGTGGGTAATCACGCGCTACTCTCGGTGACCCTAATGATCATCTGTAGAAGTGGGACCGACTTACCTTGCAGTATAATCAGCATTCAGACACTGGCAACAACACCGTAATATGAGCAATTAATTTTTAATCAGACGTATAAATTAAAGGTATGTACACGACTAAAGTAGCCAAAGATGGTGCATGCAGAGAATCAAACGAAGCCGCCTAGCAAGCCGCCTGCACGGAATCCGAGACACCGCTAAGCCGCAACAGTTGATCTGAAGAGACAGAGAGAGCATCCTGTCAGCTTCCGGGAGCAAGAGCACCAGTCTTGGACAACTGATACACGCAATCACCTTGACGCCAAAACCATTTCGCAGTTTGGTTTAAAAACATACATGTACATGTCGGCCTATTTTTAAGCGATGCCATCTACAAGAATAATGCCAACTTCAAAGGGACACTGAAGTCCTAGAAAGCATTTTTCGTTAAGTCCTTGGGTAGGACACGTGTCATAAAACAAACTTTCATCCCCTCCTCCCCCCCCCCCCCCCGCCCCCCCCCCCCAAAAAAAAAAAAAAACAATTTAGTGCAATATTCACGTTGTGAGCCTCATTTCGAGCGAGGGGTAATTCCGGAATTTCGGCACATAGTTCCGAACAAAGCACTAAACATAAGCATGTCGCAATACTAAATAAAAATCTAGAAACATAAATGTTACAAAAAATTCTTTTTTTTCGAGGGAAGTGCTTTTTGTAACATATCCCTATCTAAAGATTCAAACAAAAACAAAAAAGATTTTTGTTGAGCTGTTTTTTCTTTAAAGCTTTTTTAAGGAAGCACAATCACTGGAAACATGCAATGAAATTGTGTTCTCCCAATCACCATATCAAAAGCATCATTTTATGCCACTGTGAATGTGCGGTAGTTTATTGCCACCGCTTAGAGAGAGGATGTAACTCTTTCACGTAAAATGTAATTTTACCCAGTAGTGAGAAACGAGCAATTCGGGTTAAATCCCATCCGGTGTGGACCATTTACCCAGACTTAATGGTGGCGCTCAGGCGCAGCATTAGAAGTGGAAAAAAGAGGCATTAAAAAATATTTTAAACCGCAAAACAAAAAAAAAAACTTTATTTTTATAAAAATGGTATATCCCAACAAAAATATTTTTAACTGAAATACCCCCAAAAAAGTTATATATTATATATAGGGTGCTCGATATTAATTCAAACATATTTATATAGAGAAAGCTGCCAAAGGCAGAATAATATGGTCTGTGCAGGTGAGTTATACGGCCAGGGGGACATATTGCAGGTGGCTAATCGTCGCAGTAAGTCGAATAATTCACTAACATTCGTTAACCCTTTACTGACGAGATATGCAAAAAATGCTTAAAACATTTACTTTTTAAGATATGAATGTATAATAAGGTCAAATAAAAGAACGGAGCTGAAATAAAGAAAAAAGACTAACGAAAAGTTGCAAGGTATAGCCTCGTTGCTATAGGCAACAACAGGCAAAAGTCCAAAGGTGGCTTCCTCGCATAACCTCTATGGATCGCTATAAAATGTAAAAAATAACTTAATATTTGTGCATACGATAGCCTCGAGTAAAATGGTTCCCTATCGTAATATATTAGTGGCGAGAGAAAAACACTTACCCATATTTTTTGGCATTCCGCCGTTCTCAAACTCTGTGTACTTGCGCGCCAAATTTCTTTTTCTTGTCAACTATTTGTATATGTTTCACTAGATGGCGCTGCAGTTTCAATCTTCGAGACTGTCGCCAGACAACCAGATTAAGAAAACACATGATAAAACCGAAACTGTTAAATAAACAAAATTATTACTGTCGAGACAGGTTACCTATAACAAAGTCAACGGGAATCGAAAATCCATTCGTTATATCCGCTATTTCGTTATGACCGACTTCAGTTATAACGAAGTGCAAAAGGGAATGGGAAATCATGATCACTTCGCTGTAGCCGCTATTTTGTTATAACCGACTTCGTTATAACCGGTCTCGGCAGTATGTGGTTTGTTGCCTGTAGGCAACATTCGTCAACAAAGGGTTAATTAACTTTTCAATTAGTGAAAATAAGCATATGGTTCCAATTATAAACTTGCTGAGCGTCATCTAAAAACAACTAAAGCAATCAATTTTAGAAAGATTTCAAGTACATGGTAAGCGCGGGGGCGAGTTAAAGTTTCCACTCGTGCAACAAGTGCAACGCCGGCGTTTTGAAAATGCAAATGATAATCTTTTCATTTGCGTTTTCGACTCGTCGCGGCCATATAACTCACCTGCACAGACCGCTTTAGTGTACCTTTCGCGGTATTTTAAAAATAGATTTGTATGAATTAAATTCAAATACTGTAAATGATTTAAATTTCGCAAAGCCTAATTTTCGCGAATCGCTTGGAATTCGCAAAAAATAGGTCCCGCGAACAATTCTGTTAAAATGTAAACACATTGGAATCTATATTGAGATCCCACTGCGTCGCGAAAATTAGAACCCGCGAATTATTCCAAAACTTCAGCTTTGACCAAAAACGCGAAATATTGAGCCCGCAAAACATAAATCGTTTACAGTACCTCGTATGATATTTTGTAAAAATTTGTCATGTCAATGAGCCTGGCGAGTAAGGTTTTCGGGCCCCATCAGCTCATAGGATAAATTCAAAATTAGCTCAAATAACATCTATTCCTCCTCATTTTCCCATAAAAAGGTAGAACCTAATTTCCATGTTCAGATCTAAAAAAACAAATAAAAAAAACATCTCCATCTATCAACAAAATAGGCTCCCCCCACGCCTCGTGCAAGTCTTCCCACGCCAACTTCGAAACGGACGTCCGCCTTTCCCGTGCAGCTCCCCATTAAATGGAATGGCTGGAAATGGAGCTAAAATTAAGACCCACACCCCGCAACAATCGTCGAGTATAAAACTTTTAAAAACATACTACGGCGACAATTCTTTTACACCTCTTCGCCATAAAAGAAAGAACAATCGCAACCGGGCAAGCAAGGGCACGGAAATGTTGGACATGTTTGGGAGCTGTCCTAAGAGGAAAATTGCGTCCCGCGTCCACTGTATCTAGGCGCGTCCGGGTCAACTAGGCGGACTAGCTTGTGCCACCGGGGTGGTCAGTCCTCTCACTCAGCCTGGTGGCAGGCTTGGACTTCTTGTGGCACTCTTGGACTTCCTCGAAGTGGTCCAAAAGCTCCTGGAAGTCAATCTTCGACTTGCACGAGTCGCTCTGCGGGGCCTCGAAGGCGGAGGACCTTGGAGACATGGAAGCAGGATGAAAACACACCCGTGAGCACCTGCCGAATAATATCTCGCTGGGCGAGTGAAAAACAATAGGCGCCCAAGAAGCCATCTTATGAGCTGGTTTCAGTGTAGGGAGCAATGGAAAGTAGTTACGAAACATGATTAAACGAGTTTCCGCGGTGCCCGCCAGGAGTCTTCGATGCAAGGAAAGCTTCCCCCTCGTCAGGAATCAAACCCCTGACCTCTTGCCACATAGTATGATGCTCTACCCTTGTGCCAGCAAAGCAGCTTCAATGTCGTTACAGCTGCCGTGATGTCACATGATCCCTTAATCAAAGTGGGTTACATGTGATCACCAATGCCACAGTTAAGCAACCACTTGACAACTATAAGTGTTATGTAATTCACCAGTCATGTGACCATGTTACGTGACCAGATTAGTGACAAACCAGTGTCACTGTGGTGTCACGTGACATGCTGATTATGCAGTGACCGCCGTCATGCTGATGATGTCACATGTCACATGACCAACAAAACATAGACATTCAGTCTATAATTTGTACATTTCTGACTTAATGAGTAGGATTTTGTATCACATTAGTAGGTACAGTGCTCAGCAAAGTTATCTGGGACACATGCTAAGCCTACTGTTGGCTTGTTCTATTTTATTTTGTTTCTATGTGTGCGTGCATAGCTGGCGCTGGCCCTAAGCTATTTCTCTTTGTGTCCCACTATGTCCGTAGCGCACCTTCAGTTCACATAAATATGCGCAGTTCTCTCATATTTTACTTTTCTTCTGCATTCAATATTCCAGAAGTGTTCCGTATAAGTTTGACGAGGACTGTACATCTTACACCCACGGACAAATATGAAGACCTTTACTTATGTGCCTTACAAAAACACCTGGAGCCATAAGGACTGTACCATGAAATGCATAAAAATGAAACCAACTCTCTCTTTGTTCTGGACAAACTACACACTATGCTACAAAAGGTTCAGTTTAAAGTGGGCTTTGGCAAACCATATGGGTCATCAGAGACAATCTGACAATGGATGCAAGCAATGCAAACTTGCAATAGACCCTTTCCGGAATTCAGTCTGGCAGCTTTGATCACTATCATCATCTGAAAAAATAGCATATGAGCTATACTAATGGCGGCTTTTTGTTTACTGATGAAGGAAGAAGTTGAAGATGCTCCTAAGCAGATGATTCGATGCCTATACATTCTTGACGTTAGCTCGACGTGAATCAGGAATTGGATGCAAGAGTCGTGTAAGCGTTCATTTCTAACTCGGGCCCAGTCAGTCTGTTAGAGCACACACTCAGCTTCAAAGCCCCTTGATTTATAGAATTTTATCAAGGTGTCTATGTAGGCTGGCGCTTCATTTTGACTGGTTGCATCTTTTTCGCCATCGACACTGAAAGAGATTGGAAAAGAACTGTACAGTGAAGCGCGCATTCTCGTTTACTGTCGACTTGCGAAAGTGACGGTGCCCCATAAAATACTGCAGACCACAGGTTCACTGCCGCCATTAGTACGGTAAAAGTTAAACTGACATTTCAGTCACCAGATGGCACTGAATTCCGGAAAGGGTCTATAGCATGTAGCCACATTCACCGGAATCACTTCAATGAGTCTCAAAACATAAATATTCTGCTAATTACTGTAATTATTATTACAGTAACTATTATTCTGTAATACCGAATTAGAGCATAGCTCTTGAGGAGGAAGAGGGGAGGGTACGGAAGGGAGGGTATGCCTCGTCTCCCTCTCCGTACCCTCCCCTCCTCCTCTCTTGCTCCCCTCCCATTTAGCGCGAAATTTAGAAACATTTCCCCGCTAAATATAGCGGGGAAACTGAATTAGTGTTGAGGTCATATGACATCAATTTTCCTGCCAAATTTAGCGGGAAACGTTTTCCGCTAAACTTTTTTGCTAAATTTCATGTGATGTTGCATTCAATCATGTGACGTCACACGTGATTGCGAAGAAAGTTTCTTGCTAAACTTAGCGCAAAAAATTTCCCACTAAACTTAGCAAAACAATTTCCTGACAAATTTAGCAGTGAAAATTTAACCCTCGTGACGTCACGTGTGACGTCATGACGGGAAACGTCGCATAATGCAATGCGCAATTACGCCGACGACGAGGTCGCTCAACCCGGAAACGGGCGGCTAAGAGCTGCACTATAAAATTGCTTCTGCAACGAAAGTTTATTCTGTGACTGTTGCGTCCCATCAAGGCACTGGGAAACCCAACGAGAAACGGCACGACACTCCGCTTACGTGTGCTGTTCCTGGGTGGGAAAGAGCTGCGCGTGGGGCACGCAGGCGAGCCGGGTGCGCAGGGTGTGGAAGGCCTCGCTCTGGGGCAGCAGCATGAGCAGCCCGTACAGGGACTTCACCAGGAACGAGTTGCGCGGCGTGTCCAGCAGCTGCAGCCGCAGGTCTGCACCCGACGTTAAACGTTTTGAGCGCACGGCACGCTCCCATCGGCGCTCCCACCAGGGCGGCCGGTGTGCAAAGTGAGCCTCACGCGAAAACTATTAATAGATAGCCCCGCAAAGCCACACAGTGCGCGAATATGACGTTTATAGTTCGCCAAAGACGACATAAATAGCAACACCTCCCGCAACTGCTTGCAGTTTTGTGTTTAGGAGGGCACTTGCAAATTTGTAATCAGAGCCGTAGATGTATGGTGACGACCCTCAAAGGGTTAAAGGACTTTCAAGTTGAAGGAAATACATCGGTTGATAGTAATTGAATACCCCTCTTAGGGTGCACCACTGCAAAAAAATGAAAGAGTGAGGAAACAAGAGGTAGACAAACAAAAGACAAAAAGAGGGCGCCTATTCACCTCTCTGGTATATTCATCCCCTACTCCTTCACGAGAATTAGGTAGATTAGTATAATAAACACCACCTGGGGGGTTATCTGCAAACTACAAATGAAGGGCAGCACATCGTGCCTCAGCCCATGAGAACACATTGACATAGTGCCATTGTATCAATTCTTATGGCTTTTTATGCCGCACACTAGCGATACTCAAACCAGAGTCGTAGAAAAAGACAATATACGCGCAGATAGGTGCCAAAAATGTCGGTTCTGGGGGACGGTGAGCCCTCCGAAAATAGGGACTGTGGGAAGCAAGACCAGGGAAGAGGTTGTACGCAAGTGCGGAGGCTTACTAGAAAAACATTCGTTACTACCTATTCCTCGTGAAGCGGTAGAAGACGAAAATACCGGAGTAGTAACTCGGTGCCCTTAGTTTCTCCCTTTGTCTATCTCCCCACCGTGTCCTTGTCCTTTTCTGCTGCCAAATCGGAAACTCACCCGAGCCTACATTTTTACGCCCGTAAACTTACAGAAAAGCTGAAGAGGTTTCTTTGATTCAAATATACTGTGAAAGTTTCGATGTAGGCGCGTTAAAAATATTGCAGTTTTCTTTCCATTTTGCGCTAAAACATGGTTTATTTTCCATCATCAGCGACGTGGCACTAAGGAAAAAAAGTCACTTTTTTTGTGGCTCGACGAGCCCTCGGTACCTCAACGAGGCAAATGACGACAACGCGACGGTAAAAAGAAACAACAAAAACAATTGAAAAACGCGTAACTTATACAAATGATGTATGCTCTTATACAATGTTAAGTATGGCAGTTTTGTTTAGTGAGGTGAAATCAATTTCTAGGGATGCAAGATAATTTAGTAGTTTAGACATCATATATTTATAACTCTGACACATTTTATATTTATAACTCTGACGTCTAAACTTAATGCATAATTGGGGAATAAGCCATGGATGTTTGTGATGACTGGTGTGCCGAATTGTGCAAACAAAGGTCAGCGAGGCTTAGAAAAATTTCGAATTTACCTTTTCTAGCAGACTGATACGTCACTATTAATCATCGTGAATAAACTTTCGATACATCGGTTATAAAATATTTCTATTTATATCACGAATACAGTGGTTATAAATTTGATTAACGAGAAACGTAATTGCCCTTAAAAAAAAGAAAGAAAAGGATGACGACGACAGGAAGCTATATGGAGTGACCGCATCACTATGTTTCAAGTCCTGGACATCAATGCCTCGGGGGTGGCAGCCATCTAATTCGACTACCTCCTGCAGTCCGTTGCCTTCATCGACCGCAACACCAGATCGACCAGACTGCCAGGGCCTAACCAGTCTTCATCGAACAGCCCGCAAGGTCACCTCGGCTCACTGGCTGACTCACCTGAACCGTACCCAAACTTATGATACTCTGAAAGCAGTTCTTGCGAGGATCAGGACTACAGTTGAACCCGGATATATTGAATTCAAAGGGGATTGTAAAATAGTTCGATAGATCGATAATTTGATATACAAAAGCATGTTAACTTAAGCTCCAGTTGAAATTTCCACGTGTCTCTGCTAATACCGAAGCCCGCGACAAACGGGGCCTTACCAAATAGAGCCCCTAAGAGCCACTAAATACAGTAGAGCTTATTTGGTGAAGATCACAAACATCGCCGCGTTTACGCGACAGTGTTTGTGATCGTTTACACACAACGCCGACAACAAAACACAAAAATAAATTTAAAAAAATAAAAAAACAGAAAGCGAGTCGCATAAAAAAAAAAACCTCTCGATCCATAGAATAAAGCTAAGCAAGCAACAAAAAAAGAAAAACCTAACTTGATTCAGTCAGCAAAAAAAAAAAAAAATGTTTTTGTCGACACACTCGATTTTGGGGTGACCACCTTCCTGCCAGCATAATGCGGGACACCGTGACCGGAGGGAGGGGAGGGGGGGGGGGGGGGGGGGCCAGTAAGTGGGGGACGGCATTTTCACGACTGAAGAAAAAAGTATTAAAGAAGATTCATCAACCCGCACAGCCCGAAATCCTGTGCTGTCTGAAAGCATATTATACACTTGAAAATTGTCTCGTGGCAATTAAGCTAAAATAAATTTCACTCACAGTGATATATTTTTTGTTTAATTGTAATGGTAAATATTTTATTAAAGGTGTCCAAGTTAAAAATATAAAAATTAACTGCAGCAGACCCCGATGCATCAAAAGGAAATAAGAAACAGTAAATCATTCTCGGCTTATTGTTTCCTGTCGATAGTTACTCTTCTACTAACATGCTCCTACACAAAATTAGAACCTTATGTTGTTGTTTTG
The DNA here is from genome assembly GCA_013358835.2 of Ixodes persulcatus. NCBI lineage: Eukaryota > Metazoa > Arthropoda > Arachnida > Ixodida > Ixodidae > Ixodes > Ixodes persulcatus. Next base: position 360,722 of record JABSTQ010009365.1, on the reverse strand, counting down.
CGACCATTGGAAGTTGCAGGCTTTTTGCCTTGTGTGGCCGTCCGTCCTCACAAAAAAAATTGCATTCCACAACAACCCTTTCGCATGATACGGTATGATTTGCCAATAATTACAATTCAACTTCTGCTGAGCAATTCTCGCTTACAATATTTTGCCATCGAGGGGAGAGGCATAACGGCGCATGCGCATCGGCCTCCTGCGAGAACGACGGCCACTGCTCGCGATGCTTGGATAGAAAATGGCATTCACCATCCAGATTCACACGCTTCCCAGCGAGCTCCGCGCTTCCCTGTGCACCGTTGTTCGGAAGCGCCAGTAATTTGCGTAGAGAATGTCACGACAACATGAAATGCGGGACATTTTGAAGATTTTGGTATTTCTTGCGGGACGCGAGTCCTCAATGCGGGACAGCCCCGCGACTCGGGCGTCCTTGCGAACAGCCGTGCTTCGTTCGCTATATCGAGTGTCCCCGCCATGGGAGGCCATGGCAGATCGATACAGAAAAACAACGCTCCTATACTATTTTATGTGATTTTCAAGAGGATGTTTGGACTGTTCAATATAAACAATAATTCGAAATACCCGGGTGTGATATAACCAGGCTTCACTGTAGTTCTCAACTTGTATGTCATCACTTAATCACCATCATGAAACATGGCACCGTGGTCCTCCATGGTGCAGGCTGCTGCCTTTCCACCGTGCCACGGCTCTCCCGAGTTAACGAAGATTATTATTTTTACGATTATTATATTGCCGATTGTCCAAGACGAGAATGAAGAGGAATACTAGCAAAGGTGACGTCATCGGCGGTATAGGAAGTATTCACTGGCGGCCATAGCTGTGTGCACGACTGCTGAGCATGTGCTGATGGCGAGCTTCCACAGTTCTTTTGTAACGTGCATTTCGCACCCTCAAGATTGCCGGTCTTAGCAGCCTACTAATGTGGGCTCGTTCAGAGCATGCGCTCTAGACATCACCCACAAATATGGTGCCTAGTGAATACTCCTTATAGGGTAATTCATGCTCGCCGCTAAGTTGGCTTGGAGGTGCTGATGATCATGTTCGTCGAGACACCTTTGACAGATTACAGGCACCAAAGAGCCCTGCCATATGCCCCATAGAGATCGCTTGCGAGGTTTTTTTTTCCCAAGAAGCGCTTTACATTTGCTTCTGTCGTATTTAAATGCGACAATCGAAATTGGGTGACAAAAACTATAGACGGCCGCTTCTAACTCAGTTGTTTTCCGAGAGTTCTTCAGCTCCCTTTTAAATTCCATTCAGTAAACATTTAGCAGCTTCAGCCTCTGGCAGTCATTGCATCAAGTACACAGAGATGCTTCATCCCCAAGGTTTACACTGAGAAAGACGGGCAGGTCTGGATCACTCACAAGTAAAGATTGGCGACTCAATGAGCTGGACGAGCTTGTCTATCTCCGTCAGGAAGTCCACAGTCACTTCAATGTCGCTGCTGTGCATTGATGCGAGCTAAGGAAATAAAAAAATCTAGAAAGCATAGTACATTCTCAGAAATCAACGCCATCTAACAATGGAAAGAGCACTCCAATTGTTGCTGTACTAAAGCTAGCAATGAAATTATTGCTTCTGCAGAATAGCTAGGGAACAGTCAACTCTCTAGATAAAGGGTTTTCAAACTTTCAAACCCCCCCTCCCCCCCTCCCCCCCTCCCCCCCCGCCTTGTCGCCAACCGATAATGCTGGGCAATAAAGGCGGTTAGAGTGTGAACAAGATTTAATTGCACTGACAGAATAAGACAAAATGGAGAGCTATAGACAGAATAAGGAGGCAGAAAGGTTAATCTGAGGCACAATGTAAAATATATACTGTATACATATTAGTGCAAAGGGTGAGGTTGCTTTGTACGTAACACCAACTCAATCTATGGCTCAGTCCATAGAAGTTATGGAACCCAGTTTGAGAACCCCTGCTCCACATCAATGCAGACAGAAATTATCTATCCGTTGGCGAATTTCTTTTCGCTTTGTTTAAGTTTCGATGGTGTAGATCAGGGGTTCTCAAATGGGGGTCCGTGGACTCTTTGGGGTCCCTGAAGCCCTCGACTGAAGCCCTTGACCGTCAGTCGAGCCAAGCAATAAACCTTTTGACGTGACGTCTCACCCAAAGGGGTGCATGTACGGAAACTTATACAATGGGAATAGAGTTTACCATAGGGCCGTAGCACATGACGCCAGTGGCGTCACTAGGAACAGCGGCACCCGGGGCGGTGGCTCGCCAAGACGCCCTCGCACCCCCGCTCTCGTGGCCTGCCCACCGCGAGGGCGGGGGGGGGGAGGGCAGAGTGTCGCGGCGGGCTTTAGCTAAACACAGTCATAATCCAAATTAAAAAATGTTGACCGGAGTTGCTTTTTAAGGTAGAACAGCACACAGGAAGACGAAGACAAGAACACGGTTATAAAAGTTTAGTTGTTAGTTCAGTGCTTGTCCTGTGCTGTCTCCACCTTTGTCTTTCTGTGTGCTTCACTTACCTTAACTAAAGATAAGCACCAAGTGAGTAGCGTTGATTACTCTCCGTTCCAGAGCTTGAAAGCCATCAACTTCTACGCTTCTGCGCAATCTTCGACCTGCTAGCACCAATGTACCACAAGACATTCACTAGCAAGAATGTTCATGCCGTTGTCGCAAAAACTGCCAACCAGAGCCTTGTGGAAACCGAAACGCTTACGTGTAACAAACAGCTAATGTAGCATGTCTGACGACACATGGGGCAAGAGGGGCCAGAAAAGTTGCAGCATACACTGTGGGACGTGTTTATTGACTCTGGATGTTTGCTGGACATCCTAACTATGATCTGGCCATATTTCGTGTAATTGCAGCCATCATTTTAAGAGTATAGGTACATCTTTTGAGTTTTCAAATGCATTTTTCTCGTTTTGCAACTTTGGGTTGTCTTCGCAGTTTGAGCACCAATCTTTTAGTGTCACAAATTTTCCAATCATCATAAATTTTTTTTAATGTATTATCTTGAGTGTCAATCTTTATGTGGAATGCACTATCTTAATTATATTTTTGCAAACTTTAAATGAATTTCTAAAGGGCTTCTAAAAAGAAGGCTTTATGATGTTGTCGGGATCAAAGAAAAGAGCGACCGGCCAGTTGGTGTTCTTTCTGTTCTGTGTCCGAGGCGTGCGAGTGTCACGCGCCACCAGCACATCAACTTTTATTTCTTTAGTAGGCTAGCGCTTGGTTCTCGTGGAATCTGGGTCACTACAGATATGCCCCCCTTTGGGAGGATTTAAGTTGGAGTTGTTACATCCTTCCATTGAAGGCTCTTTTGTGCGTTGACCTGGTTTACGTGTGCGGCTTCAAGGTGTGCAGGCTTGAGGCGGTGTAGAGCAACTGTATCGTCTTTGCTGTTGATACGAAGCACAAATGTGTCGGTTCTTCTCTGAACCACTGGGAACGGTCCTTGATAGTGAGGGCGTAGTGGTTTCCTATGGTGATCTTGATGTACAAAGACGTGTGTGGCCGTTTTTAAATCTTCGGTAACGTAGGGCGACTTAGTTTGACCTGTCCGAGTTGGAATGGGACGAAGGTTCTGAAAGACTTGCCACAGTGTTTCAGCGTAATCTTGGGGTCTTGTTGAAGATATTGGCTCGGCCTCAAAGAAGTCTGATGGTAACCTGAGGTGGGTACCATACACGAGCTCTGCGGTGGAGCATCCAAGATCTTCTTTGAGGGCCGTGCGTATGCCAAGGAGCACGAGCGGTACTTGAAGAGCCCACTCGTTTGGGTTGCCATGTGCTGTTAGTGCCGATTTTAGGTGGCGGTGAAAGCGCTCGACAAGACCGTTGGACTGCAGATGATAGGCTGTGGTCCTTAGTCTTGTCGTTCCGAGAATGCAGTTGATCTCTGTGAAGAGTGAGGACTCGAATTGTCGTCCGCAATTTGTGACAATCTCGGAAGGGCATCCGAATCTGGACACCCAGGTCGAGATGAAGGCGGCTGCGACGGTGGAGGCAGTGATGTCAGGTATGGGTGTTGCCTCTGGCCATCTTGTAAATCTGTCTATGCAGGTGAGGAGGTATCGGTGTCCCTGTGACGATGGAAGAGGCCCGACCAGGTCCAGATGCACTTTTTCAAAACGCATATCTGGTTGGAGAAAGGTCCTGGCCGGGGGCACAGGGTTCCGATGTACCTTGGCCTGTTGACAGGGGATGCAGGAGCGTGCCCAGTCCCGGACGTCTGCCTTGATGTGGGGAAATACGTATCTGCTCGTCATGAGCTTCTGCGTTGCCCGAACGCCCGGGTGTGACAGACTGTGAGTGGCGTCGAAGAGTTTTCGACGTAGAGGAGCAAGAATAAAAGGCCGTGGCTTTCCAGTTTTCATGTCGCACGTGACGATTATGTTTCCTGGAAAGGTGACATCCTGCAGCTGCAGAGATGATGACGCACGTGACGTTTTTAGTTCCCCGCCGTTGACCTGTAGACGGGCAAGTTCTGCAGGGTCCGGTAGTGGAGGCAAGGAAACTGCATCAATGCGGTTGAGGACATCGGCAGGTATGTTGTCCACGCCTCTGACGTGTCGGATGTCTGTTGAAAATTCTGACAAAAAGGCGAGCTGACGAATTTCCCGTGGTGTGTAATGGGATCCAGTGTTGGAGATGGCATTTGTCAGAGGTTTATGATCTGTCCAGAATGATAAATGTTCTTCCTTCGACAAGCATCGGAAGTGGGGGACAGCCAAGTATGCAGCTAGTAATTCATGCCCAAACACGGTGTAGCGCGTTTGTGCGGGGTTCAGCTTCTTGGAAAAGAAAGCGAGTGGCTGCCACCGACCGTCAATGTATTGTTGGAGTACGGCTCCGACGGCGGTGGTCGAGGCGTCCGTCATGATCGACGTCGGAGCGTCGTGCATGGGATGTTGCAGAAGGGTAGTCTCTGCCAACGCTCGTTTCGCTTCACAAACGCTTTCTCAGCTGCTTCGTTCCAGGGAAGAGGAGAAGTGGGTCGCCTGCTCCTGCCAAGGAGAAGTTCGAGTGGTTGAAGCAGCTTGGCGCAGTGTGGAATAAAGCGTCTGTAGAAGTTTATGAGGCCGATGAACTGACGGAGCTTGGTGGGTGATGTTGGCCGCGGGAAGTCTTGAAGAGCGTTGACTTTAGCAGGCAGAGGTCGAAGGCCTGAGCTATTTAGACGGTGGCCGAGAAAGTCTAGTTCGGGCACTCTAAACTCGCTCTTCGTGGCGTTGATGATGATGCCATGTTTAGCGAGCCGTTCGAAGAGAAGTCGGAGATGGGTGGTGTGCTCTTCTGCAGTAGAGCTCGCGACCAGTAGGTCGTCGACATAAAAGTATACGAAGGGCAAGCCTCGAGTCACAGTGCCGATAAATCGTTGGAATGATTGCGCCGCATTACTAAGGCCGAAAGGCATGCGGGGGAATTCAGATAAGCCGAACGGCGTTGTGGCGGCTGTCTTGGGAATGTCCTCTTTGGCTACCGGAATTTGGCGGTAGGCTCGGGTTAGGTCAATCTTCGAGAAGATGGTAGAGCATTGAAGACTGACCGTGAAATCTTGGATGTTGGGGAGCGGGTACCGGTCTGGAACAGTGTTTTTGTTCAGAGCGCGGTAATCTCTGCATGGTCTCCAGTCCCCATTCTTTTTAGAGACCATGTGCAGCAGAGATGCCCAACTGCTGGAGGATGGTCGTATGATCCCTAGTTCCAGCATGTGTTCGAACTTTGCCCGAGCAGTTCGGAGTTTCTCCGGAGCTAGACGACGTGGCCGGGAGAAGACTGGTAGGCCTGTTGTTGGTATGTGATGCGTGACATCATGCTCAACAGGTTTCTTCCAGGCGGGAGGTCGCGTAAGTGAGCGGAACTCACCGAGCGGGGCTTGGAACGCTCCTTGCACTTGAGTGCAGGTGGAGACGAACACCGGAGCTTCCGTCGTTGCGACGCCTTGCACGGACAGTTGTGTAGCTGAGTCAAGGAGGCGCTTTCTCTTGACGTCGACCAGCAGCGAATGGTATTTAAGAAAGTCTGCTCCAAGGATCGCCTGACGAACGTTTGCCACCAAAAATGTCCACCGGAAAACTCGTCGAAGGCCAAGATTCAGTGAGATGGAGCATTCTGCGTAGACTGGGATGTTCGTGCCGTTCGCGGCCTGTAAAAAGGAGATGGGCTTACATGAACGGTAGGCATGAGACGCAGGAATGGTGCTGATCTCGGCCCCTGTGTCGACGAGTAGGCGGTTTCCGGTGGCTCGTTCTGTCACGTAGAAGAGGCGACTCTCTTGTGGGCTAGGACCGCTCGTCGCCTCTAGCGGTCGGCCAGCCGGTTTTCCGGCCACGTGCAGGGGCGCTGGCAGCAGCGCGAGTCGGGGCCGAAACGTCGGTGGTAGTAACACAAACCGGAAGAGTGGTCTCTGCCCGTGCGGTCGTTTTTAGGTTGGCGCGATGTAGAGTGCCGTCGACGGCTTGGAGAGCGCGCTGAGTCTCGACGGCTTGTTGCAGCGAGTACCACATGTTCCAAACGTTGGCAGAGCTGGTCAACGTATCCTTGTGACGCGTTTGGTATCTGGACATCTTGTGCCGTACTAGGGGCATCGCTTGCCGGCGGTATGGTTGTGGCAGTGATGTTGCTGGTGGACGGGGTGGAGACTTCCATTACCGCGTCGGCCAACCCAGCGAGTCCCGTGAGGTTGAGGGGCGTGGCTGCTGCTAGTACCATTTGGACGTTCAGTGGGAGTCTCTGGAGAAAATGTTCTCGGAGTAGAGCGTCGTCGATGGTACTAGCACGCTCTCCGAGAAGCTGCGTCATTCGCCGCAGGAACTGTGAGGGACGTCGATTCCCGAGTTCTTCTGCGGAGAGCAGTTGCTGCCAGCGAGTGCGTTCGGAGGCCTCGGTCCTCTGCAGCAGGGCCGCCTTTAGCTGATCGTAGGGATTCGTGGTCGACGGGTTGGATAGCACGTCGTACACTTCATCGGCTGCAGTTGGAGAAAGAACCGATACGACGTGATGGTACATACGTTGCTGGCTTGTAATGTGCGTGAGATGGAACTGCGACTCCGCTTGCAGAAACCAGACTCGCGGGTTGCGGTCCCAGTACGGCGGGAGCCGCACCGCAACAGCCGCAACTGTAGCTGGAGTCGGAGCCGGGGTTTGGTTGTCGGTCATGCTCGAAGTCGCAGGCCCGTCCGGGTCACCACTTGTCGGGATCAAAGAAAAGAGCAACCGGCCAGTTGGTGTTCTTTTTGTTCCGTGACCGAGGCGTGCGAGTGTCACGCGCCACCAGCACATCAACTTTTATTTCTTTAGTAGGCTAGCGCTTGGTTCTCGTGGAATCTGGGTCACTACAATGTCTTTATTTTTATGTTTTGAATTAAAAAATAAAGTTAAAGTTTTTGGCTAGATACTGGCACTCTACACTTCACAGGGGACAAAATAAGCTATTGCACCATGCTCGTATGTAAGTTTAGTGTGCCTAAGTGTGTACGCAAAAAACCTTTTCTATGCAATTGTTTCTGCTTCTAAACACAAAACTATAGAAGCAACATTAAAACTAATAATTGTTTTGAAAAGAAAAGACTAATCTTTATGATCAGCTGAAGTTACATTATACTAAAGCAAAAATTTAAAAAAGCTTTTCCGACCCGCATCGTTCCTTAATTATTTTTCTACCCAACCAGACATGTTTTTGTTTAATGTTCACAAAAAAAGTTGAACTTAAAACAGCAGAGGCACTGTGTGCTCAGGTCATGATAGTTATGAAAGGGGCCAAGACTGAACTTTGAAAAGCGTCAAAGAAACACAGCGAATCCGTTGCAGTCTCACATAGTCGCCCTTGAAACAGCAATTGACAGCAGAAAGGATACAAGAGGTGGAGCATATGGCAGGCGTGCTCGTAGTTCTGTGTCAGCAGGCACAGAGAGATGGTTGCCACGGGGTTGTGACACCAAGTCCTGTACAGGCAGCAAAACAGGGAGCAGCTCTCCTGCACAAGAAGCCACCACTCGGTAACGGAACAATGGCCCCCTGTCAAGAAATAGACGATCCCTCGCGGCCCGACGCTGTCCGCCCACCTCTGTGCGTAGGTCCTTGAGCTGGTTGCGCAGCTCGAAGAGCTCGGTGGAGGTGAGCAGGATCGTGTTGAGGGTCTGCACCATGTGAGCCGCAAAGCGGAGGTCCTCCTTGGCCTGCAGGATGCTCGCCATGGCCCGGTAGATGTCCTCTGCATTCAGCAGCATGCACAGCTGCCTGGGACCACGCAGAGACACGCGCCCTTCAGGCAGTGCCATGCCCCCCCTGTGTCCAGTAGCTTTGAGTGCTCGGCGACGCACAAGGAGCCTGCAGCACTGCCTAACCACAGCCACTAGGCCAGGGTACTCCGGAGATTTTTTGCTCTATTCCAACTAACTATATTTTCAGAATCACCGGCCTTTATGCTTTCTGGTATGCTACTTAGTACAGTCAAACCTCAATATAACGAAGTGGGTAAAATTCAGAATTTACTTGGTTACATTGAAATTTCGCTACATAGAAATTCAAGGCTAACGTTAAAGAAAGTTTTCACAAATGTTTCTCGGGTGCACAAAACTCACCGAGGACGCCTCTATTTCAGGTTGAAAGTAGTCCGTCACCTTTTGCTGGGCCACTCTTGGCATTATTATTGGCATCACACGACGTTCGCATAGCCAGACGGCCTGCATCGCGTCTTCGTCTTGCTGTGTGATCGCGAACCGCCTCAAGACATCGATCGCGTCCACCCCTTCACGGTTACTGGGGACATCGCAGATTTCTTGCTCATCAGGCTCCTGTCGTCCCCGTCTTGCGAGTTCCCACGAACATCGCTAGCTATCGCCTCGTCAGTCACCTCCTCCGTCGCAATGACAGCAGAGTCGGCATATAGAAAGTCGTCCAGGTCGACGTTGTCAGGGGCGGCTCCATCGCCTTCAAGACTCCATCGCCCAGGACAATGAGAAACGCATGCTTTAGTTAGGCCTCGAAACTAACTATACGCAGCGCGAACGAAGCCCACGGCGGCTCTAGTGTCCTCTATAGCCGTTCTGTACAACACACTTGCCAGATTCGGCCCGTTTCACCCTTTGTGCTTTGTCGGCGGCCTATTTCAGCGCATGTGCTTCCCAAAATCTCCTTTGGAACCCAAAAGTTTGTGACAAATTGTCCATGAAATTTCGTTACATCGAAATTTCGGTAAACGGGACTTCGTTACATGGAGATCAAAAATACATGGCGTGCATACACTTGTGGTTAGAAAAAGTTATGTACTTCGTTACATCGAAGGTTTTGTTACATAGAAGTCGGCTAGTCAAGATGATGCCAAAACCAACATTCAAGTATACCCGCGCTTTTCAGTGCTGTGATGTTGGTGGAAGGCAGGCTTGCAAGTCGAGCAAGACGTCAAAAAATTTACTACGCTGAGAATCTGTTTTAAGCTGCTGCGAGGGTGCTGCTAAAGCAAGCTTCTAAAGCATTCATTTGACACCATGAAACTGCTTGTAATCAGCTGGGAATTAAGTTTACAGTCCAAGGAGTGAACCCCTGCCTTCCGCTGACGTCACTTTTTCAACGTTGCCAGTAGAGACTTTCACTCTGATAAAGACGGTGAGAACCAAAATTGTAAATTCAAAATCTTTGCGAAAAATATTTATTTTGGCCCAACATCTGGCGGACTATTTCAGTGATGTTTGTTGGCGTGGTTAGCAAAATTTCAGGCAAATCATGGACTATGAAGAAAATGTCATACTTTTTAAGTACTTCACCAATTGCAATGAAACTTAACGAATATCTTAATCATGCAAACTTAGGAGGGTTGGCCAAGTTTCAGCCAGGAAGGATGCATTTGTGCAAAGTTATAGCCCGATTTGTCATTGTTATATAGCTCGATTTGTCATTAAGAAAAAGACAATGAGTTGCACCCTTGAAAGAAACCTATCATTTGGAAATACAATGCAAAAGTCATAGTTTTGCATGGATGCAATGTTGAGGAAGTGGTGAACAAAGTAAGGTATGCAGCAGTATTTTCTAGCTTAAATTTTAGCATGAAAAACACATTTGAAAATCAGCTTCATTTCTTTCTCTCATGACTTTTAAAAAAGTTAACTTTTCCATGGTGAAGAAATGAAAATTATTGAAAATCAAGTACAGTAATCCCTCGTTATAATGAAGTCATTGGGACAGCAAACAAATTTCGATAAAAGCATTAATTCAATAAAAGTGATAGAGAAAAAAAAAACAGTGCCAGCAGACTTCCATGTGGACAAGGACACTGAGGAACACTGACCGTATATTTAATCAAAGAAACCTTGCTTATGAACAACAAGCGGCAGCTTCACCGACATTTAAGTGGAGTTTGCCGATACTTTCATCCAGGCATCAGTTCTCCTCGAACTGCCCCAGCCATCGCAAGAGTCCTGTCAACCCCGCTGCACTCCACTTTGTTTCGAGGAAGTCATAGGATGTTTTGTGTCTCTGCAGTCGTCTGCGTTTCCCCAAGTGAGTTTCCGATGTCACTTCGTGTTTACCTGGGCAGCAAGCAAGGTTTACGATCGCAGCATCTATGGCGGGAGCAACAACAGGAACGTCCGCATCGACAAGCGTGAATGAATGAGTTATCCTCGGTGGCTTTGCAGACATGTTTTCACACACTCCTGTAGAGACCGTTGCAGCTCTGGGAATCGTGTGCCGGCTCGCTAGGCATGCTCGCGAGAGAAAATCCGACGTGTGCAAAGCAGTTGGCGATCTTTCATCTTCGGGTCACGGGCGTGCTTTCTCTTACATGAGAAACATCTTGAACCCGTCCAGTATGCCTCGCCTGTTCCGTAAAAAGGTGGACAGTGTCGAACAGCCGATGCCGGAATGTCGAACTCTTTGGCGCTTTCAGATTTGGGCCGGCCACTTTTCTCAACCTCGCAGATCGAAGCACTTTTGGTAAACACCCCCACTCCCATGCGACGCACGTGTGCGTGTAGTGTGTGGTACGTAGCAAGCGTGCCCGTGCAGGCGCGTGCGAGGGTGGGGGCTCCCGAAGGAATCGTCTCCTCCGGGTTTCGCCGCTCCCTTGACCCGATTCCAACTGGAGCCGGGCAGTGTCGGTCGCGGGCGCCGTGAATAGCGTTGGAATGTTTACGCTGCTCCCGCTGCTACCTGCCCGCGTCGGCGCATCGGCATCGGAAGCGGCGCTCTGCCCTCCGTCACCCGTTTGTTTCGTTTTCCCAGTTTCCCGTTTACTTCGGTGGCGAAGGGGGAGGGAACGCAAAGGTCTCCCGTGCGCCTCCGTGTAGGCTTGCATGCTTTTGGCACCTCGGCCTTCGTAGTAAGCGTGGTCGGCCACCGATACACTTCGAATAATCCGGTTCAAAATGCCTGCATTTCGGTCGGGACCACATTGAACTTCGATAAAAGCGATTTCGTATAACGAAGGGTTACTGCATCTAACTAAATATTCCAGTAAATTTCGCCCCATAAAAACAATACTTCAGGTGTGTGGGTGGATAAAATATTAAATGACAGGCTTCTTAAAATGAAAACAGGCTCAAAATGCCAAACCAAGAAAAATGCATTTGAACGTTCAAGCTATGTTTCTCTTCGAATGGTGCTTGCCATATCACCCAAAACGCTCCGGGAGCACAATGATGAACAGGACGAGGGAACCTTTTACACTTTCTCTTAGTTCCAGGGAGGATCCGGTATTACATTTTGGGCACACTAGGGCTCCCACCACAGTAGCCTTCAAGGTCACTGATGTCAGCTAGACCTAGTGGCGGCTTTTCGAGATCCAGTGGCGGCTCTCTGGGGCACTCTTGTCGCCTCAGCATCATTATCTTTCGCTCAATCGTCGTCGACTCATCCACTCTAGGGATGTCAGTGATCAGTAGAGGTGACACAAGCATAGATGGTCCAGCGTAGTCCGTATCTCCGAGTGGTGATGCAATGGGAGATGGCGACTGGCTTGGGGACGGCGGTACAGCGTTTTCTGTGGTCGATCTCCTCCGATGCCTCTTGGTTTTCCAAGCTTGCGGATCTGAGTACCAAGTGCAAACGAGTTCCTACCGTTTGTCGCCGGCATCGTAGCAAAAGAGTCTGAGAACATTGAATAAGCAAACGCACGTGAGCTAGCTAGAAACTAAAACCCAAACTTCCGCACCCGCAGTGTTTTTTTTGTTTTTTTTTTACTTCTCACATGGTTTTTCAAAGCAAATCGGAGCTGCTGCTTCAGTGAGCGGCCCAACAGGAGTGCATACAGCATTTCAAAGTGCTTCAGAAAGAGTGTTTTACTATGTGGGGTTTTACCGCCTGAATGCACGGCATAAAACATTCCTTATGAGTCGTCGCGGGCTCCCGAAGGGATTATTTATGATCTCCTTCGCTTCCTTGACCAGATTTCGATGAGAGCAGGTCCGCGTTGGCCGCGAGCGTGGTGGGCATCATGCGTAGTGTCAGAACGTGGACAGTTCTCCCTAGCTGTATCGGCCCATCGCCATCGGAAACGGCGCTCTGCCCCCTCCATCACCCGTCTGCCATTTCCTTGTTAGCCGTTTGCCTCGGTTAAAGTAAACTAGAGGAGGGGTAGTGAGATCAGGTGCCGATGCGCGGCATGATTTCTGTGAAGCGAGTGGGGAAAGGTCCTGGATGTACGCAGTGGCGCTGCAGACGTATCGGCTGGAGGATCCGACCAGATCCGACCGGTTCTGAAGGCCCTCGGCGAGCAGGTTTGGCTTGCGGTTTGGCCGTTTGGCAGCGCTAAGTGGCTCCCGTTCTGAACCGCTTTTTACCCCATGTTACGCGTGTCTGCTGTCGTTTATGGCCAATGACGTGTCATGCCGAATCGACGTTGACAACGCCACTGCTTCGCTCCGGGGTGCCAGACAGACTATCACTAATGTAAAGGTGAGCAGCCGTCGCTGTTGACAGCAGTGTTGCGGAATGGGCACCCCCATTCCATTCCAATTCCATTCCGGGAATTAGAGATTTCGATAATTCAATTCCTTTCAACTCCTAGGAATGAGGACATTGGGCCACTTGCTTCATCCAGCGCATGCATTCGCGGCGCCCTCTCGAGCCGTCGACACGAAGTGCGGCAGCCGTCAGCGCTTGCTGCGCTCACTACCCCTCCTCTAGTTCACTTTACCTCGATGGAGAAGGGGAAGGGAATGCGAGGGTCTTTGTGCGCCTCTGTGTAGGTTTGTGTGCTCTCTGCCCCTCTGCCTTCCTAGTAAGGGTGGTCAACCGCCGATACGCTTCTAATAATCCAGTTCCAAATGCACGCATTTTGGTCAGGAACACGTTGAACTTCGATCAAAGCGATTATTCGAAAAAAGCGATTTCGTTATAACGAGAGATTACTGTACTAAGCTGCCGAAGACAAGAAGGCCACATGTTGAATTTCGTTCACCATTCTATATGCGGCATTTACGAAACGCCGTTCTCTTGGTAGTCGTCCCCTGCGCAAGTGCAAACTTGGCTTCCATCTACCGTCTGCCAAGAACCACTATCCCGACTGGGTTGAATGCAAGCCGAACCTACATAATAGTGCTTTGTTCCCAATCGTGACATTTGTTCTGAACAGAAGATAAACGACAGCTAGTTCCACTCACCTGATGATGAAGGAGCCCCGGTCCTCCAGAAGCTGCCCATCCGAGCTGAACATCTCCAGCAGCGACAGCATGAACCGGCCGAAGTAGCTGTTCATGCCGCTCGCCGTCATTGCGGCGGCCGCCGCACCCGCGCCGACGTCGCCCGCATTTACGGCCCCCTCGCCGGACTTGCAGCCGGCCGTGGAGGACGAAATCTCAGCCAGCACTTCTAGGTCGAGCAGCACCACCTGTTCCAAACATTTTGTGTTGACATCGTGTTTTCCAACTGCTTCGCTACGTTTCACTACAAGAACAGTGCCGACTACCCGACTATAATTATGAAATGGAGTGCACAAAACACAGGACCGAAGGAAGACACCTGTAACAGACGAGTGCTCATGCACAAATTAATGTTTGCTTTTACATTTCGTAAACTCTTTGTGTGGGCCTTTCTTGGCCCGTTTTTTGTATGCTCCGTTTTATAATGAATAAGTACTAATTTGCCTAGTTTTGCATGCTTCTGCAGGCTACCCGAGTTGTTTTACTTTTCAACAAGGCTGTGAATATGGTGTGAATATTGTGATTGCATGGTGCGTCTGTAGAAAGAATGGCGAGAAAAATGACACAACAATACTTGCTACAGTTGTCGGAGCCGAGTGATGCCACCCTAAAGCATGTGTAAATGTTGTCGATCATCGTTTGTAGGATTCACCGCGACCTGAGAAAGCATTCGGAAAATACCAGATATTGAAAAAAAACCTTCAGCCTTTCCATTCTGGTGACTATAGGAGACCAGCAAAGCTGTACTATGGTGGGATTGAAGTATTTATAAAAACTGCTCAGCCGGCGTGGCGTCCTGTCATCGCCGGGCCTCGTGCTTGTGCTTGGCTTCTGTGGCACGATCGTCGTTTGTGACGTTGGCCCGCCGGCGCCGGTCACATCGCCTCTTCTGTTCTCGGCAGCATTCCAGGCGAGCGATCTGCTCTGCTTTCACGAGGGTTTCGGAAACACTCGACGCAGTGGAACTCGAGGCGATAGCAGCTTCGCGACATTTGCGCGGCCATTCGTGATGCTGCGGAGGTCGCCGCTCCTTGCGCTCTCGCTCTTCTTCCTCCGAACGAACGGCACCTGGCCGACCCATCGTGAGTCCAAAGGGCAACTGATAAGAGCACTAGCACAACCTTGACATCACGGGACACAGGACACACACGATTGGCAGGTGAGACGATGACGTTTTGTTCTAGTAGGGCCGCGCCAATCACGGGGTGTGCTCGATGGCACGAATGCAGGTGGCCGCTGACGCAAATAAGAAAATGAAGCTGTGTGACAGCGCAACAGACCGGCTAGCCTTTGTTGCCGACAGAGCTGGGGGAGAGACGGCACGGAACACAATGGGCGACTCTACTTGTCGCACACGAGTGAGGGTGGCGGTGAACTGGCTCGAGTTTTCTATCGACACGCCGCTTGTCCACGGACACAATAATGGGGGAACTAGCCCTCACCAGCTTCACTGTAAAATTTGTATCATCCCGAAATTCAGATGAACCGTGATTGTATCATTGAGATTCTACAGCATTCACTGCTTGTCACGTGAGTTGAAACATGGCGATACCAGTGTGCAAATAGTTCCCAACCACTTCCGGGTCTGAAGTAGACGGCAAGTCTCGCAGTATTTACGAAATCGAATATACACGCTATCTTCTAGAAATGGCCACGTATAGCACTGTCAGACTTAATTCACTCTTACGATAAAAGAACGGCGGGTTAAAAAATTTGAAATATACGTGAACCGGAAGTGTGCCGGGTCACCCAATAGGTGGCACCACTGGGTTTACTGCCAAACGAAAAAGGGCGAATAGGGACCTTAGCACGCATGGGGAACACCCCGATGGTGATAGCCGGCAAACTGCAAACAGAGTCTCCAGCACCTTTGGGTAGGCCTTTCCAGTATAGAGGCGGCTATGCCTATATGCTCACGTGCCTTTCTCGCGTCTACGGATTCGTGTCTGCCAGTTTAAGATGGAAAAATAAAAAAAAAAAAAATTCCACCAGGAGGCTTTAAAAGATAGGTCATCACACTGGCAGGAAAAGATAACCACAGAGCAGCACTGCATGGCCTCACAATTCCAGCGACCCGACGAGCTCGCAAGGTGTTGTTTGGAAGACGACGGTCGCTTGCTCGTACAAGCGCAAGCGCGGCACATAAAATGCTTTGGACAAAACAAGGATTACCGTTGTGGACAGCGGAGAACCATCGTCGGACTACAACAACGGTGACTAGTGCATGGTATTTATTTTTCTGTTGGCGTGCGTTTCATAAAACCTGTTTTGTTAGGTACAGTCAAATCTCGGTACAGCGAACACCACTTTAACAAACTTTTCAGATTAAAGAACTTCAAAAAAATCCCGTGCTGACTGCCTATGGTTGTAATGCAAAATTATTTTACTACAACGTACTTCAGAGTAACGAACATTTCAAATTAACGAGCACTATATTTAGCTCCGCATCATGTTAACAACACCTCAGTACTACGAACTCATATTCTGAAGTGCGCAGCCGGAGCGGCAGGCTAGCAGACGACACGGCGAGCGGACGCCTTGCAAGTTGCAACTCGCTCCGTTGAAAACGCGAGACGGCGCAATAGATAAGAAAAGACAAACTACTTTTTTCTTTTTTTTTTGTTTAAATGGCGACGGGTTTGGGTTCGAAAAGAGAGAGAGAGGCAAAGAGAACGTGCGAAAGTGTGAGAAAAAAAAAAAAGAAAAACAAAAAACTGGAGAGAACTTTTTTTTTGCTTTTTCTTTTTTGTTTTTGTAGGGAAGCGTGGCGAGAACTCGTTTTGCGTTGGCGATTCTCTTTCTTTTTTTTTTTTTTTTTGTTGACGGCTATTTTACAAAGCACGCCAGTCTACGGTGGCACCGCACTGGCTGCATCGCCGGAGACGCGTCGGGTTTATCTTTGTCATCTTCGTTTCTCACTTCTGCGTGTGCTGTGAGCCTTGTCAGACGCGGCTTCTTTCGGTGTTTATTGCATCCACAAAGCAAGCCAGCGTTCGTGTTGCGGAGCTGCGGTATCAAAAAAAAAAAAAAAAAAATAGAACGATCTTTTGTGCTGCAAAGTTTGTGCTACACGCATAAAAAAAAAATCACCGATTACTTTAAATAAATGTGTTTTGTCTGATGTTGGCTTGTGCATCTTTGTGCAAAACAAGTTCAAGGACCCACCTTTGTAAAGGTAGGACGTTTTAATCATTGGAAAATAAGTAATTATGGTTAATTTCGCGGTTTTCACTATAACGACCTTTCAGAATAACGAACAATTTTCCGCGGCCCCCTGAAGTTCGTTATACCGAGATTTCACTGTATGTGTTCAACCTTCGTTATTTACCTGCGCGGTAGAATCGGCAGCAATTTACTTTTTTGAATATCTGGGAGCGAAATCTTCCTGAGCGTTAGAATTAGGGGCGCGTTAGAATTGTGCAAACACGGTAACTACACACACACATGAGAGCTCACGCCCCGCTACTACGGAAACCCGAAGCGAAGAAGAACCGGCGACGGCGGAGCGGCAACTGAGCACGCCCGCATTCCACAGCGCCGTGGCACAACACCTTCTAAATAACAAAGCCGTAGTGCTGAATGAGGTGGCGTCATCAGCGAAGGCCAACGCTGGGCGCGGATCGGACACAACCATTGTGTCTATGTCCAGCTCAAACTTGACTCGAAGCCGAGCGCCGATGCGGCACTCGTTTCCAATCTGTGTCCAGCGTTTGCCTTCTCTGATTAAGCCATCTCATTCAGCACCACGGTTTTTTTAGCTGGGAGGAGTTGGGTGGCGCCTCCTTTTCTCTTGCTCCGCGCCAGTTGTGCGCGTGACTTTGCCAAAAACAAAAGGACTCGTTTTGACGAAATACCGGCAGTGTCCGTCAGTTTGTCAGCGCTCAGGAGAGAGGGAGAGGTTGACGCGGGCTCACGTCAGCGCTTCGAACCAATGGGAGCGTTGCACGCGACAACTGACAAACGAGACACCGCCAGGTTTTTGTCAAAATGCGCGTTCTAATGCTAACACGTTAAAAGTCTGGCACACACACGCTTTCAGCATTTCGGTCTCCCCTACTGCGGTGTCCCCCCCAACCCCCCAGAACACACTTAAAAAATATTTGTGCTAGAAAAAAATGAGGTTGTGGTTAGATCGGCTTACTTTGACCTGCCTCGTAGACTCGACCCGGCCCATGCCTATCACGATTGAAACCATGAAACCCGAGACTAGCGCGCCGCATGGGCCGACGGGCTGGCCCCTACCCTCGCAGACCTCTGGCACGAGGCTCTACGAGTGACGCTCGTCCACGGCGCGAGGTACTCTTCAGATCAGGACACACAGCATGGCAAACGCTGCGACGCGATTGACCAGATATAATCCTTTCAGCATGCTAACAAGTAGCCTATGCCGACAGCTTCTCCTCTGGCCAAACAATGCAACTAAGAAAAAAAATGTCTCAATGATTTGAGTGCATGCGCTTTCTGCTGGGCATGCCTACCCCGACAGACGCTGGCTCAAACGTCGCCCCATAGATCTTTTTGCTACGGCGTGTTTAGCAAACCGTTCTTGCCACCTTTGAGGCACGAAACTATGCGGAGAGCAAGTCGTCTGCTTCTTGCGCAGCGGTTGCGGTGACGTCAGAACGACGCCGAGCTCTGATTGGCTATGATCAAAAGAATAGTGGGTAGACCTCGGTGCTAGATGCCTCGAGGTTTACCCACTATTTTTTCAATCAGCCAATAAGAGCTCGGCGTTCTGACATCATTGCATCCCCTGTGAAAGAAGCAGACGAACTTGCGCTCCGCATAGGGTCAATGATGAAATTGCATCAAGCAATATGCGTAGTGCAAGCGCCAAGTTCAACATGGCACGGCACACAAAAAAAACTACTGTAAAGACAAGTATGTCTCCCATAGAGAAGCATGAAAAACTGGGCCCAGCCACTTATCGAAAAGCCATCTGGTGGCGCTGCTTGCAACCAAGGCGAGGAGGGGACTTTATCTGGTAGCTGCGACACGCGCGGTGTCCGCATCTTTATGCATCTTACATTGCACACTCATCTAAGCCGGCGAAGCGGCTTGGATGAGCACCTCTGTAGTAAATAACGACGCAATACGTTAAGAAACTAGTTTGTGCCGTCCTCTCAAAGGGCCAACGAGCCGTCAGATGCATGCGTGCTGTATGCCCAACTGAAACTGCTCACCTCGTCTGAAGGGTCGGACAAGGTCTGGAGCAACATCGGGAAGATTTCGTCCACGTGGCGAAATATCTGCAAAAGGACACGGGATTCAATAACTTCAGACCTACGGTGATTCTGTGTGGCACCCTCAAACGTGAATGCACTTATATACTCTTTCCAACTTGAAAACCTAATAGATTAGCCTCTCCATTAAAAAAAAGTGGTGCTGCAATAAAAAAACAAAAATTAGTACACGCTCCACTGTCAATTAAGTATGTGTGTAATCTATTGAACTGAAATGTACCAAAGTACTAGGTAACTCCTGCAAACATTATGGCAGGAGTTCTCAAACTTTTTCATCTTGGGGAATCCATATCTTTATATTGACAGCCAAGGGCCCAGATAACACTGGGCCCAGGCACAGTGTTAACTGTTTTTGTACTAAGCCTAACAAAATCGATCACATGTGATCGACGATTTGCAAGCCACGCTGCAAAGCCTCTGATGTATTTCTGGACAATTTACGGCATCTGGTGGTTAGAATAGACACACTAATTTAAGTTTCCAAATATAGCTTCTTTTTTTTTCCCCCCACAAAATGGCGATTTTTTTATAACCAAACACGCAGCCGAGGAAGAGCGTTTGCGGTCGACTTTGTTGCCGACACTAGCACAAGTGAGGCGGTAAATGATGTTGGATCATCAGAATTTATTCCCGACAGCAATTTTTTGTTAAATTATCCCGGAACCTCGAAAACTGCACGTTGGTAAGGAGGCTTGTTCTGGTTTCGGTCTTGGTTTTCATGTTCTTTGCTGGTCTCGTGTGAAAGTCCGGACTTTTTGTGCTTGTTTACAATGCATCTGGTGGTGAGATTAGACACTCTAGTTTCAGTTTCTGCATTGCTTTTATTTTTCCCGCAAGATGGCGATTTATCATAACCAAATGCTCAGTTGAGGAAAAGTGCACTTCGCACGGCGTGCAACCTCAAAAGCGTTTTTTAAGTCTCACGATTCGAGCGCGTCTGCTGTCAATTCTCTTCATAACACTAGCACGAGCGAGTCGGAAGATGATGTCAGACCAGCATATTTTAGTTCTGACAGCAACGATTCGTCCAATGGGCCCGGGGGACAGTGACGACTGCGCGTCGGTAAGGTTTGTTTCGGATTTGGTTTCCATGTTCTTTGCTGGTCTCTTGTGCAGGTCTGG
Source organism: Ixodes persulcatus (assembly GCA_013358835.2). Classification (NCBI taxonomy): domain Eukaryota; kingdom Metazoa; phylum Arthropoda; class Arachnida; order Ixodida; family Ixodidae; genus Ixodes; species Ixodes persulcatus. The sequence goes on along the minus strand of JABSTQ010009365.1, from coordinate 340,727 downwards.
GAAATTTGTGCTTGTTGTCAATGCATCTTGCGGTTTTATTACATACTCTAGTTTGAATTTCTATATAGTTGTTGTTTTTTTTTCCCCTACGAGATGGCGATGTACCATGCACAAATATTGCAGCCAAGGAGAGGAGGAGATAGCACTCCGCGTTGGGAATATGGCGTCTATGACAAGTTTGTGGGGGATTCCAAACTGAGTTGAAGGATTTCAGATGGAAAAGGACGACAAAAAGAGGTGATGTCCGGTGGCTATGGGATCAAGATGTATTACATATCTTCAATAGAAAGACCGGCACATTGTACAGGTGATGACCACTGTACATACTGAACAACTGCATCACGAGCCTCCCCCAAGAAATAAAGGAGCGGAGCAACTGCAAGATGTGTTATGGGGAAATTGAGATTGAACAAAAGGCAAATGTCTTCTGCAGTACCTGCTGCCTTTAACTGCGTTTTACCACATCCAGAAACTGCTTCACTGAATGGGATGTACACCACAATGGTTGAAACTTAGTGGGAAAACTTGGTGAGTTTTTTTTGACTAGAACACTGCAATTTTCAGTCTGTCTCACTATTGAAATATGGCATATTTTGTACACAGTCGCCGAACGATTTTTCGGACTTCGCAGGGACCGAAAAAAGCCTCCGAATAATAGAGTAGTCCGAAAGATCAGCAGATTAGACATTTTCCTTTATTGCATCTAAGTGGGCTTAAAATAATACAAATGCATCCCTCACTCCAGTATTAGAAAAATAATCACACATATCTTGTTGGTTATCTAACCTCATACTAAGCTAGAAGGCATAGAAAATTGCGTGACCATTTTTGTGCATTCACCGGCGCTATCTACACCCCGACCAGTGTATGGTTTTGCGCTATCACGAAGCTACAGGGTGAAAAACAGAAGGATCCAGACGGCAGCGGCTGCAAAAAAGATGAGGAGAAATCCTGAGGACACCCAAGCTCTTCTTACGAGTCGTGAATGCAAAAGCATGAATGTCGTTCTTCCGCTCCCTTAGTTCATCTGCGGTGTACTCCCTTAGTTTGTCCCATTTACGGACACTGGCCAATGCGCTCAAGGTCAAAGCGGGTACGTCAGAAAAAAAACACAAAGAAAAGCATAGCAATGCAGATGCTTTGTCACGGAAGCCGTTGTGAGGATGGCGGGGTTTGCCGTGCCTGCGCAGTGGGAAAGCGTGATGTCACCGCCGGAGCACCCTCTGTGATGGGAAGACGTGGTGCACTGCTTGTAAGAATGCACAGCATGTACGAATGCTTTTGCCTTCCTAAATGTAAGCAGTCTCAAGTGTTTTATGCGTAATACCACTAGAGGAGGGGGGGATAGCCATATGTGTAAAACATGTTTGGTCCGCAGTTGATTTACAGATCTCTTTTAAACATGCAGAGTGTCTCTCGCTAAAACTATATCGAGCCAATTGTTCTTGTTATTAAAGGGGCACTGACACACCAAAATCATATTTTTTTTTATTATCCGAAACGATTGAAAACGATGCCGGGACATTACCCTCAAAATTTGAAACTTTAAAATTCAGTATTTGTGAATTAAAAAAACAATTTCCAAATGCCGAATTTGAAGTTCCCGCGCGATCCGCGCCAGTGCAGTGAGTGAGATTTTGCGGTCTCCTGCGACTCGACTTTATTTCGGAACTCCGCCGTTGTCACGGCGACCCCAACCGAGGAGGAGGTGAGGGATAGAAAGGCGCCGGCGGGAAAAAAAACCGGTCTTTCTCCGACTCGCCAACGGGCGCTGCCAAGTTTTCCGAGGGAGGATACAAATCTAGGAAGCAACAGCACACCGAACTCTGATTTCTGGTATTTCAAAAAGAGGGGCCGTAGTGCATTCGCAATTGCGTTAAAAAACATGTTTTACGATTGCCGTTATTAAATGTTATAGAAATGTCACCTACAAAGCTTCTAAATTTCCTGATTGTTGATGTCACCGATCAAAAGAAGCGAGGAGGTGAACGCGGGAAATACAAATGCCAAAACTAAAAAGGCGCGCGCGCGCGCAAGAAAATTTTTTTTCGCGATGCGTTTTTTTTTGCGTGTCTATGACTACAAGTTGCATCGTTTTAGACAATAAAAAAAAATACGACCTTTGGGTTGTCAGTGCCCCTTAATGTTGCGTTTTGAAAGTGAGAAGCAATGTCTTAATAGTGGGTGACAACCTGTGATATTATGGTAGCTTTAGGATGTTTTGAGCTCTCTCTTTGACGTTAGTATTTAGCAAAGATTCAAGTTCAGCTGACAACTGTACCACAAGGAGATGTCTGTGTGATCTATTCAGGGTTCCTGAATATCTTACACCTCTAAAAAGTTCTGAATTAGATTTGCTGTTGATTATAACTTTAATATTGTTTGATATCGAAGAATTAAAAACAGTGCAAACAAGACGGAGGACAAGAAGAGACGTAGACAGACAGAGCGCTGCTTGAAGAATTAAAAACAGCGAAGGACAAGAGGAGACGTAGACAGCGCTCTGCCTGCCCAAGTCTCCTCTTGTCCTTCGTCTTGTTCGCGCTGTTTTTGACTCTCCCATATGCAAAAACAACTCGCCCAAGTCTTCACCCTACTGCAATATTGTTCGATATATGTAAAATATTCCTACAACTCTTAGAAAGAAAAATCTTTAGATTCTTTTTTCCCGAGATAGTACCATCTTTTAGAGTTATATCATTTATTATTTTTGATGTCCTGCCAAGTTGTTTCAGGTTTATTCACCAAAAAAAAGACTAGCTGTACTGCCTGTGACAAGCTTTATTTGTAACAATATAAAAGCCCGACAACTTTTATAAAAATGTTTTGGACACAGAGCAGCATTTAATGGGGATAGGATTAGTATATTATTTTTGCGGAAAGCCTTAGTTACCCCTGAATAATTTAGCGCACTGCTGCAGTGCAGAAGTAGCCCGCAACAATATGTCAACGCCAGTTGTTATCCTCCGTGGTCTGCCCAGTCTTATTTTCTAGAATGTTCAGTGTGGCAACTTCTTTTTACCCCAAGTGTATGTGAAACGTAACATATGGGCACCAGTGTGCTTTAATGCAGAGCATGAATGGTTGAAAATGTGTAATGAGCTAGCTTGACATTACAGGAGCCACTGGTTTCTTCAGTTGTCAGACACTTTCGTATGAGTTTGGTGGGGTCATTCCAGACTGCCAAAATGTCATAGGCATGACTGCTGAAATGTAGCAGTGCCCCCTGCCTTATATCCAAGTAAAAAAAAAAAAATATTTAAATAGCACGAAACAGTCAGTACCCTGACCCTTTTTTCAGAATAACTCCCAATTTCACTGCAAGATGGCAGGCCATGGTGCTCACATAACATGTGCCTGTAGTCTGCATAAACAACCTTATCATGGCAGAGTCAAGGCCCGGCATGTCCTCAGTTCTTCAAGAAACAATATCATTTAACTACAGTAATTCTATCACTTCACTTCTGAAAAAAAAAAAGAAAAAAAACTTTTCGCAAGTATATTTTGTATGATGTCCAGAATCGTAAAATATCTCAATTAATGAACGGGTCACCCTTCAAGAAATGCCTCCTTTTAGTGATAGCTGAGGATACCCTCGCACTGATGGAATGAAACAAAAGCATGAGACCCCATAAACAAAATTGTACACTACATACTGGGAGGCTCATACTGCTCAGATCTTCTCAAATACATACTGTAGTCCCTAGACTAGGAGAACACTTCACTTAGAGGCAGCCCAGAGATCACGGAACCCCGAGGGAGCTCCGAGAAACCCAGATTTGAGAGCCCTTGCCTTAAAGGGATACTGAACCGAAATTTCAAGCTCACAAAACAAGGCTGGATGGATAAGTGGGACGCTGAAAAACCCAAAAACATCACTCGTACAGCAATATCTCTAACGGATCGCCGTATTTTTGGAAAAGAAGTGCACAACTGAACCCGGCCGACGAGGCCGACGAGGTCAGTCCCTCTCCTCCTTGCTACGTCCTGTCAAGCTGGTGAACTGAAGCGAGGAGGAGACAAGCGAGGCCGCTTCCCCTCATTCTCTATCTTCCAGGGGGACAATGACATCAAAGACCTCGCTTAATTGCGCCATTCTTTTCCAAAAGTATGGCCATCCTCGAGATGTCGACGTACGAGTGATGTTTTCGAGTTTGTAGCATTCCATTCAACGCTTCTACGGCCTTATTTTTGCGAAATCCAAATTTCGGTTCAGTATCCATTTAATGAATCTCGGCAACTAGTAACCGCCGTCTCCGGAAAACCAGTGGGCCGCCTGAAAAAAATTACACCATCTTCCCGAGGGGAACCATGGGGTGATGCGGAGCATCACGGATCGTTATTAACGGTGTTATTAACGGTGTTAGTAACGTTGTTAGTAACGTTGTTAACTTGCGTTGGTTACCACTCATCGCGTGAACGTCGTTGGAAACTCCGCGATGCTCCGCATCACCCCATGGTTCCCCTCGGGAAGATGGTGTAATTTTTTTCGTTGTTGACGTTTACACGTGGCTTCCCGTTCTCGAAGGTCGGGTTCCACCGCTCGCTTCGTACGTTTACGTTGAACTTCACGGTCCCGAACCTCAGGTTCTGCTGCTCGACGTTCTCGAACCGCCGCTGCTTCACGTTGTCGTAGTTCAGCATCCGCCGCTCGACGTTGACGAATGGACGCCGCTTCTCCTTGCCGTATGCCGCTCGCTTCAAGCGTTTGCGCTCAGCGTCGCGTGCCCTTCGCTGCGCAGCTTTGTCTTCAGTGGACGTAGCGCTGCTGTTAGTTTGTGGGGTGGTGCTGACGCTTGCTTGCGCCAACCCACTAACTGACGGGACTGTTGCTTCCATCACACTTCATCGGAAGAACGGAGTGAAGTGGAGTCAACAGCGCTGAACTGAACGCGCGCAGCGCGCTACCGCTGCTTATATTCACACTTGAAAGAGAGGAGACTAGAGGAGGAGAGTTGCGCATGCGCGCGCGGTGTGATAGAAGCGAACGCACGCGAAGTGCACGCAGCTGGTAGAGAGAGAGAGCGGAGAGAGTAACGCGCAGCTGTTGGAGAGAGGGAAGGAGGAGAGTTGCGCATGCGTAGTGTGAGTGCGGACTACGACGCCGCGGGACATAGACCCGAGCAAGAGATGCTCCGCATCTAAAAACTCCCGGGGCAAACCAAGTTCCAAGACACTGACCTTGTTGGGGATCTTGATGTAGAGGTGGAAGAACCAGCGCAGCACCGCGATGCGGGTCTGCATCGACACGTGCTGCAGCTGCTTGGTGAGCACATTCACCAGCGGAGTGAGGTCGAGCTCCGCCGGGTTGCGGTCTCCCTTCTTGGGGGCAGGGTGCGGCACGCCCTCGTCGGCCTTCCTCTCGTCGGCCGGACTCTCCGGCCGGTCGTCTTCTTGCGTCACCAGCTGCATCAGCCGCTGGTTGACCGCCCTGGCCGTCTCGCGGATGTCTGTGCAGCAAGTTTCGAAACTGTTTCGGGTGAGTGCGACGACCGAGGTGTCGCGGTGACATGGACGGCAAGCCCACCGAAACGAATCTCTCTACGTACGGGAGAGCGAGTGATCACGCGCGTGACGAACGCACAAAGCTCCAGCCCCACAGCCGTCTGCTCTTCGACGGTGGGAGGGGGGGGGCAGACAACATCCAGGCCCCGATTCACTGGTTTGTTGAAGCGAGTCTGTTACTTGTACATCATCGAAAAAACAATGTACACCACGCGACCCTTAGCAGAAGCGGGTGATCGCTGTTTTTTTTCCGTTTTTCTCTTGGACTCGGAACTGTCAACAAAACCAGTATTAGTCTGGTGCAAGGTGTCCATATGGGGTGCTAACCTAGGTGGTAAAATTTGATGCCTGCTAATACACTTTCGAAGCACATGCAAAAGTGTGCCCGCGTCGTGTTCGTGCCAACAGTGTTGCGCGGCATACCCTTCGAGACATTTCCTTTCTCCTTGCTCGAAGGCCAAGTCCTCGTTCGTGAAGTACCAATGAATTTCCGAAAGCCGTAGGCAAGGTGAGAGAGCCGTTACTAGGACTAGCAGACAATGCCCCAAATGCCGAACCTGACGTGGCCGCTCCCTCCGCTTAAGGAGCGGACGACGTTTATGCTCCCTCCGATTGGAGGGTTAGACCGGGTAGAAACAAAGGCAACCGGCATTTGGGCCTGCACCCTATCCTTCCGGTCGGAGCCGGCGCTCTGACGTCACTGGACCCACTTCGCGAGAGACGGACAAGCTTGCTTGAGAGACGGGTTCGAGCAGAACCACTAAATGAGCTACACCAATAGTACCGACACTCCATTCCCCGACTGTGTTGCGGGCACCACCATTTTGCTGCTCGGTGCGGGCGGGCTGCAACTGGCGATAGTTACAATTTAAAAATGCAACTTCCCCAACTTTAGATACATTTTGCCCTGTCGCGCATTTTATTATTTTTGTTTGTGAAAAAGCATTTCAGACAATGGGAAATTAAAGCTTCAGATAAAAGGCAATAATGATTTTAATCAGAAAGATGGCTCAGGTGTTGTCAGTCTAAAGCATAGCACATTCAGTGGCTCCATGGAGACACACTAATCTTGAAGAATCAAAATTACGACAAAAAAACAACAATTCTTTGAATATTTGTTTTTCTTGATTAATAACTCACAGGCATATAGTTAGACTTCTGGAAAACATTAACTATAAATCTTTATATTTGGCTATAAATTTAAGGGGAGACCCGATACTTAAAACAAAAAATGACAAAAAAATGTTTTTTTTTCTTTTTTTGCAATTCAAAACAATTTATAGTTTAAGTACTACGCTCAGAAAGAGTACATTTACATAGTTACATTGATTTAAATTTTTATATCCAGGCCGACTGTAAGCATGTTTCGAAAAGCTTTTCCCGTTTTCTCGGAATAATCTTTTTCAGCGCAACACAGTTTTGTTCATGGTATCTTTAGAACTAGAACTAGGACTTGAATAGTTCTTTCGTGGATTAATACCCCATAAATCGGAGAGTGCAATGAGACTATTATTTCTAAAAATGTTAACTACAAAATTTGAAATTGGCAAGGACTTGAATGAAATTTCAAAACTGTGATAGCTTTTTTTTTAGAATGGTGCTAAAATTATAACAATGGCTTTGTTGCACTTTCTACTCTTCGTAACATGCTGACATACCTTCTGCCATATTTTTTTTAGGGGGGTATTGCAAAAACGTTGCACAGAAACATTTGTGATAAAGTTGAGGTTTTATTGAGAACTACAATACCTAGATAGAAAAAATGTGAAAGAATGGCAACATGTGATAACTTATTCTGAAATTATGCTAAAATAAAAAAAAAAATAGTTGCATAGCCTCCCTACTGTGTGTACAACATGTACACACACACCTTTTGCCATAACTTCCGGCGGGAGCATTATTAAAACAAAATGGGACAAACATTTCCAACCAACTTTATATATACAGTAATCCCTCGTCACAATGAAGTCAACAGGACGGCAAAAAAATTCTATATAAGCAATAATTCGATAAAAGCGATAGAGCCAAAATAACAGTGCCAGCAGCCTCCAAGGTGGACGAGAACACCACGGTACACTCTGACCGTATATTTAATCAAACAAACCTCGGTTACGAACATCTCGTGGCAGCTTTACTAAGTGAAAAAATAATTAACTGGAGTTTGCTGATAATTTCATCCGGGCATCAGTTCTCCTCGAACTGCTCCAGGCATTGCAAGAACACAGTCACCGCCGCTGCACTCCACTTTGTTTCGAAGCAGCCGTAGGAAGTTTCGCGTCTCCGCAGCCGTCGGCGTTTCCCGAGGTGCCCCTCTGACGTCGCTTCGTGTTTACCCTGGCAGCACGCAAGGTCTACGATCGCAGCATCCGTGGCAGGAGCAGGAGCAAGAACGGGAATGTCCGCATTGATGAGCGTGAACGAATCAAAGTTACCCTCGGTGGCTTTGCCAACATGTTTTCACGCACTCCTGTAGAGACCGTTGCAACTCTGGGAATCCTGCAACGGCTCAACAAGCGTGCTCGTAAGTGAAAATCCGACGGTCGCAAAGCAGTTAGCGATCTTTCATCTCCGGGTCACAAGCGCGCTTTCTCTTGCATGAGAAACTTCTCGAACCCGTCCAATACTGTGCTTGTTCTGCAAAAATGGTGGACAGTGCCGAACAGCCAATGCTTGAATGTTGAATTCTTTGGCAATTTTGGACATGGGTTGGCCACTTTTCTCAACCTCGCAGATCCAAGCGACTTTCGGTAAACACTCCCAATTTCCCCTATGACGCACGTGTGCGTTTCAGGGGCTCCCGAAGGGATGATCTCCTCCGGGCTCCATAGTTCCCTTGACCCGATTCTGACAAGAGTCGGGCAACATCGGCCGCAAGCGTCGTGAGTAGCGTCGGAATGTGGACGCTATTGACACTGCTCACGCTGCGCCGCTGCTCCCTGCCCACGTCCCCGCGTCGGCACATCGGCATCAGAAGCGGCGCTCTGCCCTCAGTCCCCCGTTTACTCCGTTTTCTTGTTTCCCGTTTGCCTCGGTGGAAAAAGGGGAGGGAGAGCAAAGGTCTCCGTGCACCTCCGCGTAGGCTTGCATGCTTTTGGCACCGCGGCCTTCAAAATAAGTGCGGTCGGCCGTTGATACACTTCGAATAATGCAGTTAAAATGTGTGCATTTCGGTTGGGACCACGTTGAACTTCGATAACAACGACAATTCAAAAAAAGTGATTTTGTTATACCGAGGAATTACTGTATAGGTGTTTCTTTTAATTAATACCAGATGGGATGCAAATAAGCTTGTTTGTGCTCTGTAGCTAAAATAACAGTAGGTGTGAGAACTTCATTTAAATCAGATAAGAAATGACAGAAATATGTTGCAAGACCAGTGTCTTCCCTTAAGGGGAGACACCCCCTGGGAGGGTCAACTTTTGGACCCTTGGCTTAAAATTAATGAAATTTACAGGGTATGCTGGTGGTCATGCTAGAGGGTGCATAACAAAATTTCAGGTCTGTCAGTTAAGTGGGAAGGAAATTAAGGCAGCTTCTATCAGCAACACCCCTACATTGTTTAGTTAATCTATCGTCGGAAAACTATCACAATACTCAAGATTTTTATTCGCTAGATATGTAGCAGAATGCCTAGGAGGTGCACCTATGGAAAGTTTTTTGCAAAAAGTAATCGATTTCTATCAATTTTTTCTTCTGCAAAATTGGTCAACGTTTTGGTCTTCTGTGTCTCCGACAAAATGTCAACATTTTTTTATAAAAGACATCCGTAAAGTGACAAACAAACTCCATAGGCACATTCCTTATTAAATTTCAGTCAGGAAAAGTGAAGAACGAGCCTTCCCTGTGTTGCCATTATCAAACGATAGATTGACTAAAATGGAATTTATACCAAAAAGTGGAACGGAGAAAAATGTGTTCAAAGTGCTCCAAACCCTACCTTTTCTTTAGCTTCGGTCGAAAGAAAATAATTTATTAAAAATTAACTATGCAGTGCAAACTAGTGAAAATTTCTGGGAATACTCTCTGGATGTAGATAGATGTAAATATGTAATTTTTCAAAATCAATGTTTTTTGCAGAATTTTTTTTTTCTCTGGGTAGTGTCCCCCCTTTAACAAATGAAGAAATGGGCGACGTGATGAAAGATGTCCGCACGACACGAGTTAGGGCGGGAGACTCCTGTAATCTACGTATTAAACAAGGTGTCCCCCCAAAAAATGTAGAGTTTATTTCATCGCTAAAATGAACTATGCATTGCCAAACGCTTATTCTCCGCCGAAATGTAGTGCTAGTGGTCCGAATTAGATGGCAAAGTTTCATAATGAATGAATCGTTATCTCAATCGAAAGTTATAAGGGATTTTTTGAAATTTCAATAGGAAAATGGGGCCCGTTTGAACCCACTTTCGGTAACTGGCACCATTCAGCTCCATGTACTCGAGAGCTCCGTCAACCGACAGTTCCCCATTGAAGATTTCCAAAAATCCCTCGTAACTTTCGAATAAGTGGACGGTCAGTTCCGAAACTTTGGCATCTGGTTCAAACCGCAACCGCTATGTTTGGGCGGAGAGTGGACCTTCTGCGAAGCATCATTGATTTTTGGGGTGAAACAAAAACAACCCTGTAGGCTTTTTGGGAGGGCACCCTGTACAGTCACTGACAAGGCGAAAAAGGCAGGGAGGGGCCTCACTTGTCGCACCTACGGCGCAAGCTTCCTACCTTCGACGACGCTTCAACATGTCGTGCTCCTCGAGCGCGCGAGAGCGGTCAAAGAATGGGGGAAGGCGTGACGTGCGTGCGGAAGGCGGGGTGTTCGAAACACGCGCCGTTTTCATTTTGTCAGTGACCACAGCACTCATCACGATAAAGTCCCCAACGACGTGGCCACTCTCGATAAAGCGAGGACTGCGTTGGGCAAAGTCGTACGATCGGGGGGAAAGTGGCGTCGCTGAATGGGGACGGCTGTCGGACGGAAATTTAACGAATCGTAGAAATCAAATCGACTGCGTGCAAAACGGACTTGCCCGATGGCGAGCATGCAATGACACTGCGCAAGTTTTCTCCCAGAATGTGTCGCACTAGCGGAGTGCTGTGTCGCCGTCCGTGTTGTGGTTAGGATACCGGCCTCAAGCCGAAACAAGCGCCCTGCTGTTTGACACGATAGGCGGCTACGCGATACCGCGACGTGGGGTTTATATTTGCAATGATATCGAGGGATTCGACTGTTGTGTAGATATTTACGGATGGCGTGATCTCTCGAAACAAGTTGACTAGAAAACAGTTGTAAGGAGTAATAAAAGTTCAGCGATCTTTCAATTCTTATAACAGCTTAGACTACAGAAATCTATCGACACTGTTCATGCAGAAGCTTGATCAGTTTTAAGTGTGAACCACTGAAAGGATACCGTACGGCATAAAACTAGTTCTCTGGACCTCCAGCAATATGTTTCGTGGTACTTTCAATTTCCATCGTAGCATACAGCTCGATCAGATTTTCTGCCTGATGAGAGCAGTGACAACGACAGCTTTCCCAAACAAAGTATGTTGCCCAAGCCTCGGGTAAAATCACCATGTTTAGGTTCCTCGACTGCCAATTGGATGTGTCACAAGTTTCTGCTGGGCGAGTTTTGCGACAAATGTCATCTGCTCGTCAGGTCCAGAACCGGGTAGTACCGTAAAAACCCGCATATAATACGAGGTTTTTTTCCAAATTTTGCCATGTAAAATTTGTGGCTCGTATTATACGCGGGTCCCAACAATTTTCAGCTTCAATGAGGCGCGATCTAACGCAGTTCGACGTAGTTTCGGTTTCGAAGCAATATGGCGTTCAAAACAGCTATCATCATCATTAAAATCACAATGTCCGATGCGCCACCATCCGTCCACAGTCAGGCTAGGCAATGGCGTCGGCGCGAAAACAATGCTCGGCCGCCTTCAAAAGATAAGTTGTTTTGGTTGTGGAAGACATCGGCAACAGTGCTGCCGGACGACAATTCGCCGTAAATGAAGGGAGCATCCACGGATGGAGACGACCAAAGCAAGCTCTGTTCGCGTGCAACGGAACAAGGAGAAGCTTTAGAAACCCAAAGAATGGCGTGTTCGCCGACTTTAGCCGAGGCAAGTTTCAGCGACTTTGTGAAAGGGCAACGTGAAACGGCACCTCGCGACCTCGCCGTAAACATCGAGCTGCTGCAAGAGAAGGCGAGAGAACTTTGGCGGAGCCGACATTGGGCTGCTAGCTTTATGCGCCGCGCCAGGTTTTTACTGCGTCGGCGCACGCTCGTCGCTCGCTCTTTCAAAAAGTGCGGGAGCTCAAATGCGCTCGAAGGCACTGAAGACGACTGCCTTTGAGAAGAGGCGTCGGAGAAGGAGTCTGATGGATGTGATGACAGTGATTGAGGTTCAATTACGACGCAAATAAACGTTTTTCTTAAGACTTCTTGGGTCGTATTTTTCGTGGAAAATTTTCGCAGTCTTTAAATTGTTTCGTATTATACGCGGATAAAACTTTTTTTTCTTTTTCGCTGTCCTCAAATCATGCCTCGTATTATACGCCGGTTCGTATTATATGCGGGTTTTTACGGTATTTTGGAGATAACTTTTGTCCGATGGTGAGAGATCTAGCGGAAGTTGCTGCGTCTGCCATCAGCCTTTCTTTACCCATCGCAAATGAGACACAGGTAGTTGATTGCTTCCTTCATGAACTATCAGACACTCGAAATTGAAGCTCACATTCAATTCAGTCGGCTGTGGTACGCAATTTTTTAGCAGAAAATCCACTTTTTTTCTTTTCAGTTCCGCCCGGTGCGAGTGACACCATGTGGCAGACTAACCTGCGTCACCTGAACTCGCTTGTTGCATGAGCGATGCATGATACGATTGCCTTTTGGTGCACGCTCGATTCCCTCGGTGCAGCAACTGCATGCACACTGCAGTGCTGGCACCGAAACGGACTCTGAGAGTTCAGCCACTCGTTCAGCCACACGGAAGTGGCAAGGCAGTTCAGCCTCACAGAAAGGGCAGAAAGGCCCGACCAGCCCACTTGTAGAATGGCATCGTCAAGATGCCCCCGACACTCCCAAGATACTTTGTCCGAATAATTACGCAAGGTAGAAAAACATGAATGCTATAGACCTTTTCATTTTAATAGTAGCCTGACTGGCGGATAGAAGGTGCTGATGCACTCGGCGCCATTCGGTTGCTTCAATTCGGTTGGTTTCGGTTTCAACGTGCACGCGGCTATCTGGCTATTTTAAGTTGTTTTTGCTTAATTTTGTGATACAATAATTTTCCTTGTAGCAGACAACCAACAAAACAGTGGTATTGCGCCACTTTAAGGACTATGAGGTGTTTTTGAGCATAAATTGCGGGCTCTTTTTCCCAACTCCTTTGATGTATCTGACTATGGTCGGTTGCGAAACGCCTGACTGACGTACAGAGAACGGTACCATCGTCTACGACCGTACCCGATCACACTAGTTTCCAGAAAAATAAACTAATGAAGAGACTAACACGTGAATGTAAATAAGTATATCGACAGCTTGATTAGCAAAGTGCTGAATCGGGCAGAACAGATGAACTCACGAGTTTACTACTCACTGTTTGGTTTTACCCAACCTTTAGTCAACATCGCAGAGTAAGAAAGTATTGTGTAATGACGCAGATCATTTTATAAGCAAGTAGTATCTTCTACCCCTCTTATTATTATTATTTTTTTCTTTTTTAAATTCAGTATTTGAACATATTTTGACAGCGCGACTTAGGCTGAGTAAGAAATTTCTTAAATTATCAACCCTGCTAAAGTACTCATAAGCATCATTTCGCGATACTGGCCACAGGAAATAAATTATTTTATTTTTTATATGAACACTCGCTTACTCAAGGGACAAACCCATCAAATTCAATCTGGCATTTGTGTTCCGTAAAATTGGCAAAATAAAATTAAAGGGCGCAGGAAAAATAGCTTTGAAAGTTTGGCTGCATTCTAGATCTAGGAACTACTTCACGGGCCTGTGTGAACAAATATTTATTTGATTTAAGAGATTCGCTTTGTAAATTTCGGCATCGCCAGCCAACTAAAGTAGACTTCTATTCACCATCGACAATCCTGGACTCCGGTGATTGTTATGCAGACGGCTTTTTTTTCGGCGTCAAATGTTGCGGACACCAGATACTAACAAAAATTAAAACAGCGTACGAAAAAAAAAAAGCTTCGTTATTATTGCGCATGCGCTAAACACGAACCGCGTTTCGGATTTGCTAATAGAAACGGCGCTATTTCTTTGCGTATGCTATTCTAAAACCCGCTACTCTTAAGTCGTCTATGCCAGTTTCTTACGCGGGAAGTCCCAACCTTTGTGTTAAAATAAATTAAGTGCATTGAACGGGTTATCTAAAGATAATCAATAAATCACTTAACCCTTTCATGGTCACTGATATACCTGTACGTCAGCGCGGGAGCGTCCCGCATGGTTGCTGACGTACATGTACGTCCGCGACTACTCATTAAAAAATTCCCGCCTCTGCCTGAACGGGCGCGTTCGCGGGGACGTGCTGCCATCTGGTAGGCTTGTAGGGAACTACGACCATGTAACTCCGGTTGTGTTCGTTTTGGCGCGGCTTTTTGAAATTGCGAAACTGGACGCTCTGTGCAAGTGATACTTTCGAGATAGCCCCGCGTGCCAGCTGCTCCGGAGGTAGCGTAGGGGAGATTGTAGCGATGGCTCTTTGGGTTCGTAGTTTGAACCCTTCTCGGACTGTGAGTCGGATGACAGCTCGGCATTCGACGAACATTTGGAAACCAGCTCGGAGTCGGAGTCCGGAGTCTGACACACAGCCGCACCGTCTGCTAGACCGTCTCGGAAGTGGGCGCGTCGAAGTTTTAGTCTTTTTTGTTTTGTTCAGCCTTCAGCGTGCGTGCCGCAACGGTTTGAAGTGTGTGTACTACCGTATAATCGCGTGTAAGGGTCGCACCCGTGTAAGGGCCGCACCCCCGTATTTAGGACAAAGTATTGCAAAAAAAAAAAAATTACAGAAACTATTCGTGTATGCGCCGCACCCCCTTGTTTTTGAGGCGCGCCGACTGTAATGCCACGTTTCTATGAATATATTTCGCTAGGGGGCGCTAGCCACCGCCCGAGCACGTTGAAGCATGCGTCCGCATCCCCGATATTTGCTCTCCACTCATCCGTATCACCGCATGGCAAAATGGCTGTCGACCTCGATCGTGGTCGGCCGCGCTGTCGGGATGCATTTATGTTGCGGCAAGGCGTTGAGAAAAGATGAACGATATGTCAGCTTCCGTGGCAAGCGCGAGGAATGGGGATTCAGCGGGCTCGGGTCGCGCGTGCACTCAGGTTTCCGAACGCCACTATGCGCTCTGGGGAGGTTTCCTTTTGTTCTTCAATTCGTATCAAAGCGTCGTGATTTGTCTGGCATCTTGATTTGTCTGCCTTTTCGCGCAATCTCAGAGCTATGGGCAAGTACCACTTCAACAGTCATACGGGATTCAAGTCGAAAGTTGCCGCGCATGCTATCAAGTACGGCAAAAAAAAACAAAAAAACATGCATATTGCGCAGTATGTAAACTAATCAAATCCGACTGACGACTGAGTCCGGATTCCGGAGTGTAGGCGTTTCTGACCAGTGCAGCTGAGCTCGGTCATGTACGTTCATTTCAAAATGTGGATACAGATTTTTTTTTTTTATCCGTGTATGGGCCGCACCTCGAAAATTGGCCCTCAAATCGGAAAAAAATAGTGCGGCCCTTACATGAGTTTATACGGTATTTATTTTAAGTCTTACATTTTTTTATGCGACAATAAACTAGTGTATTCTCGTTGCTATCGCACCAGAGTAAAAAAAAGCCGACCACGGGGGCGCGTCTTTGGAGAAAAAATGCGACCATAAAAGGGTTAAATGGCTGTCGAAATGGGAGCGAGCACCATATAAAATTTCTTAAACTTCATAAGTAAACCAACCAACCAAATGTTTACGTCACAAAAAAAGATGGAGAACCTCATACACGTGTAGGTGTGATATTATGAACAAACAAATCGCCTGATGTTGACGTACCATTACTAGGGGTGTGCGAATATTGAAATTTTCGAATACGAATCGAATACGAATAAGACGAAAAACGGGCTTCGAATATCGAATCGAATATCGAATATGTGTCTTGTAATCAAAAATTACAAAACATGGTAACAGCAGGTTTTATTGCCTTTTCAAAATCAACGAATGCAACTGCATTTTACTAGGCTGCAGCAGACTAACGATGCTTCTAATAATGCACTCATTACAATTATCATGAAGGAAAATTAACTGTTCAACTGTTCAGAAAGTAAGCGCTCCTTACGCGCCGTGACAACATTTCCGCCAGTAGAAAGACCCTTTAATCGGGAAACCTGCGAAATTTCCCTCAAGTTCGAAGAAGTTTGACTTATGGACAGTGTTGCCCGGCTCTTACACGAATATTTCAAATTTTGGGAAACAAATATTATAGAAAGTTGTTGATTTCATTTTTTATAAAAAAGCAACGAATATTTTCTTTATATAAAGGCGAAAATATGCGCTTTTAACGCTTTCATTAGCTATTAATGTGAACCTGTGATGCCAATAAACCCAACAAATATTGCACTTTTCCTCCGCCAGTTGAGACAATTACTTTTTTTTTAATATTAACGCATGCGCACAAAAGCAGAACATCAGTTGAACCCTTGTCGAACATCACGTTGAAAGGTCGAAAAAGTCGAACTTTGTAGAACTCAAAACTGGGCAGGTTCTTAATATCTCTAATTTTGACTGAGCGGGAGCGACAGGCACTAGTGGCAGGGACGCCTTTTTTGGAGGTCGATACGGGGCAGTGACGTTCGTGACGTCACTGCCAAAAACGTAAAAAGCAAGCAAAAAAACATTTTTTTTTTTTACGTTTTGCAGAGAGCTTGTTGCAGGTTGTTGTGTCTAGTGTTGGGGGCGGAGGGAGGCGGCGGTCGCGGCGTGTTATTGTATCAGTGCCATACGCTAAAGAAGAGAGGCCAGATACACGAAACGATCGTACGCCAAGAATGTACGTACGACGACAGCTCCGAAGCGGTCTTTCCACGATCAAATCAACATGACCGACAACGTCACTCAGTTACTTGGTCGCGACGAACAACTGACATTAATTTTTCTACGTGCTCTTCTCGTGGGTCCCGATTTCAAGCAGCAAGAAGAAAGAAGGAAGTACTCTAAACCGGCCACGACGAACATGAACGCTGGATCCACAAGCACCCGGGAAAAGGTACTACGGCAACGATGCCACCGACCGAACGAGCTCGAGGCCTAGCAGGCACTCCGACGATCGTCCCGGCGTTGCTACGACGGTCCTTGGCCAAGACCGTCTGCCCACGACCGACCGGCTGTTTTCTGAATGAAATACGCGTTCGCAAGACCCTTGTGGACCCTTTCTGTATTATAGTTCGATCGCTGACCTTAATGTTAGATTAAGGGGTCATTCTCTGCCCCCTGTCATCTCCTTTTTTCAGGCAGCGGTGACGAACGCTGTCGTCGATTCTATCTCCTTGTTTAGTGTGATATGGAGCTCAAATAAACGCCATATGGATTACTTTCGCAACACGGTATGTATACACTTTGTTATTAGTGGACCATTTTTATTCTGACACGCTTGTCGCCGCGGAAGCGCGTTCACGCTCACTTGTTTCCGAGAGTACATTACTGTCCAGCTATAACAGTTCGTGGGAGCTACGCAATGCCGGTCCCACCTTTCTTTGACGGTGTCACGTCAGTATCGACTGGTACTCGTAAAAGATCGGTCCCGAAGCACTTGGATCAAACGTGCGCGTCCGCTCCGAGTGTGCACAGGTATTTACGTGGCTCTTGCTGACACTCTCTTAGTTGAAACGTGTCTTTTAACGTCGGCACGCTCCTGCATCTCCGAGGCCGCGAAAAACGCCGCGGCGATTTGTTTCCATCTACGTCGCTTTGCAAACGACTGGCACGGGCCGTTTTTTACCAACTATGAGAGTTGTGTGTTGTGTTGACTTCGGAGGAACGAGCTGGAAGCATACTCCGGAGGAGTACGCGAAGTGAAGAGGTGAAGATGTCAAAGTAACAACATTTCTGCCTCTATTTTGACTAAAACCGGACATGACGTCACGCACGTCAAACTACTACTATGCTACTTCGCTTTGCCCCGTATTGACCTCCGAAACAGGCGTTCCTGGTGGCAGGAGCTGTTGTCGATGGCGATGCAATGTTCTGCTCGCCCCTAGCTTTTTCCTCTTTTTTTTAATTTTCAGACATTTATATTAGGTAACACTCTCGAGATATATTTTATATTTATATTTCACTCTCGAGGTTCATTTTATTGCATCAAGTTATAGAACGTGCAATTGCAGCACATATTTCTATACAAGCGCCACACAACAAAGGGATTGGTGAAAAAGAAACCGAAACTGATCCTGTCTTGCTGTCCTCGGACAGATAGAGACGGAGCAGACCGATAACACACGGATCATACGCCTTTCTCAGTGAATAAACATATTCATAGGGGAATGCGTGGCAAGTAGATTATTCGTTACTTGCTCGAATATTCGTGGTTTGTGTGAATATTCGCCGTTTTTCACGAATATTCGGCTTTGGCCGAATATTCGGGAATCTCCGAATATGCAATTTTCGAATCGAATACGTTTCGAATAAGGAAAATATTCGATTCGTATTCGAAGTTTCGAATATTCGCACACCCCTAACCATTACTTTTAGCTTCAGATAAAATACAAGTTAAACGTTTGTTGTCTATCTCCTCCACGAGTTTCCTCACATAATCAACAGAAACCGTTTTTCATATATTATGAATACAAAGAATGATACCTTCAGGAATTACAGATAGTCTCCTTGCGCCGACTTTGACGCCTTCCAATCCTAAATGTGCGATATAAATATACGCGCTTCTTACCGAGAATGTTCCGCCACTATGAGTAAACAAAAGCTCTGTTGTCGTAAGAACCTTTGAACCCTCGTGAGGTCTTTGTCGTCAAGTAGACGTATCGAACTACAGTTTCCGAAGTAAGGCAAAAAAGCGCGATGAAACGCGACGCAAAAAACAACAACTCATCCGCCAAGGCGCGGAGGAGAGAGCGGAGCAACAAGTTGAAGCAACCTAATGGCTGCCGCGTCACGTGATTTGAAGATGGCAGCGCCCATGCTAGGGAGGATGAAAAGAGGATCTATTCGCTCGCTGCCGTATCAAAACGCGCTACCGCTTGGTAGTCCCATTCTACGGACTACCGGGCAGTAATGCCCCCAACGCTCTCCGCTACCCCAAGATCGTTGTGTTCAACCGCCACTAACTTACTGCGTCTGCACGACTGCAATACTCGCGCTTTTCCCAAGGCACGTTCGTTCAAAACCGTGTGCACAATCGCAATCGTATCCGAAGACCTCAAGCCCGTGAGAAAGATGCGAGGCTCCTTTTACGAATACTCACTCCGTCGGTTGTCGTCGTAGGACAGTGTGGGCAGCACGGCCTCCAGGATGCCCGACGCGTGCGGTATGAGCGTCCGGCCCGACAACGTCACAAACTCCTTCATCCAGTTGATGGCAGTGTACTGGACCAGCTCCTCTGCAAACGACATGTGGAAACGGGCCAACATTGAGGTCCCGGACGAGAGCCTCCTTGTAAAATTCGCCTACCGATCAGATGTACAGATCAACTTCGAAACTCCTCAATTACAGCTCGTCATATCGGACTGAAGCCCGTAGAACCCTTAATGTACTAGAAATTACGGATAAAAAAACAAATATGAATCAGCCTGTGAATTCTTATTTCACCGTCTTCCAGACTGAGGCATCTGTGCAGACGTGTTTTTAGCGTTTTTGATGTTTCCATTGTTGTTTTGTATTTGGCATACAAAACTAGGATTTTGTTTTATGATTGTTGTATTGGTAACTTTCTGCACAGACGAATGTCATTTCTGAGAATAATCAATTGTTTCTTTTTTTTATATATCACATTACATAGAATGTGTTTTTAGCGTTTTTGATGTTTCCATTGTTGTTTTGTATTTGGCATACAAAACTGGGATTTTGTTTTATGATTGTTGTATTGGTGACTTTCTGCACAGACGAATGTCATTTCTGAGAATAATCAATTGTTTCTTTTTTTTATATATCACATTACATAGAATGTGTTTTTAGCGTTTTTGATGTTTCCATTGTTGTTTTGTATTTGGCATACAAAACTGGGATTTTGTTTTATGATTGTTGTATTGGTGACTTTCTGCACAGACGAATGTCATTTCTGAGAATAATCAATTGTTTCTTTTTTTTATATATCACATTACATAGAATGTGTTTTTAGCGTTTTTGATGTTTCCATTGTTGTTTTGTATTTGGCATACAAAACTGGGATTTTGTTTTATGATTGTTGTATTGGTAACTTTCTGCACAGACGAATGTCATTTCTGAGAATAATCAATTGTTTCTTTTTTTTATATATCACATTACATAGAATGTGTTTTTAGCGTTTTTGATGTTTCCATTGTTGTTTTGTGTTTGGTATGCAAAACTGGGATTTTGTTTCATGATTGTTGTATTGGTGACTTTCCGCACAGACGAATGTCATTTCTGAGAATAATCAATTGTTTCTTTTTTTTAATATCACATTACATAGAATGTGTTTTTAGCATTTTTGATGTTTCCATTGTTGTTTTGCGTTTGGTATGCAAAACTGGGATTTTGTTTCATGATTGTTGTATTGGTGACTTTCCGCACAGACGAATGTCATTTCTGAGAATAATCAATTGTTTCTTTTTTTTAATATCACATTACATAGAATGTGTTTTTAGCATTTTTGATGTTTCCATTGTTGTTTTGTGTTTGGTATGCAAAACTGGGATTTTGTTTCATGATTGTTGTATTGGTGACTTTCCGCACAGACGAATGTCATTTCTGAGAATAATCAATTGTTTCTTTTTTTTAATATCACATTACATAGAATGTGTTTTTAGCATTTTTGATGTTTCCATTGTTGTTTTGCGTTTGGTATGCAAAACTGGGATTTTGTTTCATGATTGTTGTATTGGTGACTTTCCGCACAGACGAATGTCATTTCTGAGAATAATCAATTGTTTCTTTTTTTTAATATCACATTACATAGAATGTGTTTTTAGCATTTTTGATGTTTCCATTGTTGTTTTGTGTTTGGTATGCAAAACTGGGATTTTGTTTCATGATTGTTGTATTGGTGACTTTCCGCACAGACGAATGTCATTTCTGAGAATAATCAATTGTTTCTTTTTTTTAATATCACATTACATAGAATGTGTTTTTAGCATTTTTGATGTTTCCATTGTTGTTTTGTGTTTGGTATGCAAAACTGGGATTTTGTTTCATGATTGTTGTATTGGTGACTTTCCGCACAGACGAATGTCATTTCTGAGAATAATCAATTGTTTCTTTTTTTTAATATCACATTACATAGAATGTGTTTTTAGCATTTTTGATGTTTCCATTGTTGTTTTGTGTTTGGTATGCAAAACTGGGATTTTGTTTCATGATTGTTGTATTGGTGACTTTCCGCACAGACGAATGTCATTTCTGAGAATAATCAATTGTTTCTTTTTTTTATATATCACATTACATAGAATGTGTTTTTAGCATTTTTGATGTTTCCATTGTTGTTTTGTGTTTGGTATGCAAAACTGGGATTTTGTTTCATGATTGTTGTATTGGTGACTTTCCGCACAGACGAATGTCATTTCTGAGAATAATCAATTGTTTCTTTTTTTTATATATCACATTACATAGAATGTGTTTTTAGCATTTTTGATGTTTCCATTGTTGTTTTGTGTTTGGTATGCAAAACTGGGATTTTGTTTCATGATTGTTGTATTGGTGACTTTCCGCACAGACGAATGTCATTTCTGAGAATAATCAATTGTTTCTTTTTTTTATATATCACATTACATAGAATGTGTTTTTAGCATTTTTGATGTTTCCATTGTTGTTTTGTGTTTGGTATGCAAAACTGGGATTTTGTTTCATGATTGTTGTATTGGTGACTTTCCGCACAGACGAATGTCATTTCTGAGAATAATCAATTGTTTCTTTTTTTTATATATCACATTACATAGAATGTGTTTTTAGCATTTTTGATGTTTCCATTGTTGTTTTGTGTTTGGTATGCAAAACTGGGATTTTGTTTCATGATTGTTGTATTGGTGACTTTCTGCACAGACGAATGTCATTTCTGAGAATAATCAATTGTTTCTTTTTTTTATATATCACATTACATAGAATGTGTTTTTAGCATTTTTGATGTTTCCATTGTTGTTTTGTGTTTGGTATGCAAAACTGGGATTTTGTTTCATGATTGTTGTATTGGTGACTTTCTGCACAGACGAATGTCATTTCTGAGAATAATCAATTGTTTCTTTTTTTTATATATCACATTACATAGAATGCGTTTTTAGCATTTTTGATGTTTCCATTGTTGTTTTGTGTTTGGTATGCAAAACTGGGATTTTGTTTCATGATTGTTGTATTGGTGACTTTCCGCACAGACGAATGTCATTTCTGAGAATAATCAATTGTTTCTTTTTTTTATATATCACATTACATAGAATGTGGATAAAAAGCTTCACTGCCCAGTTTTTTTATTTTTTTACAACAACCACTGTTTCTCTTTTTTATACAATGCCCTGTCTGGGTGCCTTAAAGGGGTACTCCACCGGAGTACCCCTTTAACGGGAACTCGCCGGAGTTCCCCTTTAAAGGGGCAGTGCAATGAATGTAATGTTGAAAGAATTGGCAGTTTGCATTTTTTTTATATTTTTTATGCAAGCCCAAGTGACCAAAACTGCGTCACCTTTCCCCGAAAAATTGACATTCTGTTGCGCAATCGCAAAGCAAAAAAACGAATTATTTGCCGATCTGTAGCCGCCTGTCGCAGTTACAGGAACTAAAATGACAGCGTCTCTGGGGGATACGCGGAAGTCAACAAAACCTGTCCCCCTCAGCTGCTACACACGCCGTCAGCCCCGTGGCAAACCGTCCTTTGTGTCGATTGCTCGCCGCGACCTTCGAGGATGCAAATCCTTTAAAAGTCAACAATCGCGGAGGAAGTTGAGAGGCACTTTGACCTTCGATTTGTTTCATTTTTTTTTAAATAAGAACTAGCGCTCGCAAGAAAATACGGTTTTCTGCTTTTTGATCCATAGGTGACGCAGATTAATTTAAGCAGTTAATTGGCCAAAGTCTGAAAATTGCTGCACCGCCCCTTTAATGCCCATTAAATAACAATTAAAAAAAAAACATAGAAAAACAAGTTCCGACTTTGTCTGCCCTAGCCCAATGAATTTAGGCCTAGGCAAATCGAAGAACGACGGGAACCCTTGAGAATTCTTGACTTGGGAGGAAGAGAAGAGTGAATTATGCTGCATTTCTGGGGGTGTTACGTAAAAAATGTATATTTCTGGGGTTTATTTGCCAAACAAGGTTCTGCCCATGGTGAATGACAGTGGTTAAGTTGGGCTGAATGCCCTCACCCATCTTCAGGACGTGCCGCCCACCGCTATACGTATTATGCCTCGGCAGGACTGGTAAAAAAATGCTGATTTTGCAAGCACCCAAATGAACTAGTATACCTGTTGCCATCCCCAG
The DNA here is from genome assembly GCA_013358835.2 of Ixodes persulcatus. Taxonomy (NCBI): domain Eukaryota; kingdom Metazoa; phylum Arthropoda; class Arachnida; order Ixodida; family Ixodidae; genus Ixodes; species Ixodes persulcatus. The sequence continues at coordinate 317,561 of JABSTQ010009365.1, read as the reverse complement.
CCCTCCAAAGAGAAACATAAAAAAGAAGAGCTGTTGTTCAGAGCATCTACTCAACATACAAACCTGGGGAATGGGAGTGGACAATAAGGATCACAATCATGGCTGCAAAGTCCACCCGCTGAGGGTTCTTGATGATGTTCCGTAAAAACTCCCCCAGTGTCGTCTCGCACCTGCACAGGGTTGGGCACTCAATGAAAATGGCACGGTTCCATTTGATGAACTGACGAATTTCCATCATCCGAATTCAATATTCGGACTGATGAATTTCACCGATGAATGCTGCTGCCGTTTCCAAATGGCCTATATGTACTCCTTTCCCAAAACCATTATTGAACCGATGGTTTCACCACATAAAACACGGTCAACATATAGAGAGAAAATATTTATAAATAAAATTGCGCGGACAATGACACGAAGTGATCCCACTCGATGAACCACGTCGAAGCACTTGGTGCGGGCTCATCGGTTTGAGGGACCCCGGGTCTAAGGTCATTCGTGTATGCTCGGAACATTTTGACACTGAGCGTGATTACAGCGACATTCACAGTGTTTTCTGCGAATGCAGACAGGTTCCAAAAGCCCTCCACCGATTCCGATGAAGAACTGGAGTCTCCGTCGGAAGACTCGCCGCGCTCCCCAACAGGCATTTCGGCGTATGGGACTAGTCCCATGCTGTCGCTCTAGCGCAACATATCTAATTGAATTTCGCTTAGCTGCGATGTGTCCATGGCTATCGCGGCGATGAGAGACGTCAATTCAGAAAATATGTCGGTGGCATCAGCCCCATCAGCGCAGTAAAACCTACCGGCACACCACCAACTTGCCGTCGCTAACGCTCCCCAATATCCTACTGCCAAAAGAACTTCCGGTTCCGATGCCGGTGGACGCCACGACTTGTCAAAATTACACCACAGCTTGTTTTGCGGTCAGTTGGAAAGAAAGAAAAAGTCGATATTTCATTAATTTTTTGTGTAGAAGTTAACAAACCGAAACGAAAACGGATGTCTGTTCGGCGTTCAGTGAACATCGACGGTTTAATATAAAAGTTTTTTGGCGAAATTAGAAAGGTCGTTTCATGGTCCCTTTAAATCATCAATAGCTTTCTCTACTTCCTCGACAGTTTTTCCACCTCCAAACTTTTCATGGTTCTATTGTCTAATCGTGACATTGACACAAGAACTCGCGCTAAACTTCTCTATTTCTACAGGGAAATAAGAAAACAACTGCTTATAGAAATCATAAAGCGTGAATTCCATTTTTGCATCATCACTCGTTACTACACCACTACCGTAAAATCCTGTAAAGACACCCTTGCCTGAGAGATTGCCCATCAAATTTTTCTGACTAAATATCCGTAAGATAAAACTTGCAAAACATCTCCCACCACCCCGATTCCCGTCGAATATCACGCACTGCCCGTCGGAAATCTTCGTCAAGCTGCTGTACCGGCCTGTGTGACAAGCGAGTTTGTAGCAGGTTCTCAAGTTTTCGTCTATGACTTGCACATGCGATATCGGTTCCTATGACAGGCAAGTTTGTGGTGGGTTCTCGCCTGTCCTTTGCATCCGTGAGACGCAAATCTGCTGCCTCCAGAATCTGCAATATCCTTTCCCGTGACATAGGAATTTTTAGCGAATTCCCGCGTGTGCACAATCTGCGGTATCAGTTCCCATTCACGTGGTTTCTAACGGGCAACCCGACGATTATCACTAATTTTTTATAAAGTTTTGCTTTTGCATCTTTAAAGATAGCCCACTGCATGTTTTCACCATTTACCTCTTTATTTTGGATGGGTGTTCTTACGAAGTTTTAAGGCACATTCAATTTCCACAACCGAGTTGCGACTAGAATGTCCCTTTTCTATGCCGAGTGCTCTTTTCATTGGCACTTTGCCTAGAAACAGCTTTTCTGCTCTTGCTCGAACCAGTGCTCTGTGGTATCGCTATTGATACAAGACTTCAAGCTGTGATTTCACCGTGCAGATGTCATCTTCATAAGCGCCAGGCTGTCGCCGGTACTTAAGTATTCAAATGAAACGATTTACCCTTCCAGACAAGCAGTGCTAGTAGCTCAGTGGCTAGAATATCCAACCGCCACCGTACCTACCCTGACTCGAGCCCTGCTGGGGCCTGAATTCTATATAGTATAAACTTTATATATATCACCCGATTGTCCGTAAAGCTCCAAGCATGACACCCATTCATGACGCTCATTGAGAAGCTCTAATGATGCTCGTTTTATGACAATTTTCTCATAAAAAAAACATTCATAAAAAAAATAAGCTTATTGAAATATCCCGAGAGATGCCCCACCCCCGAGAGATAACCCACCGATATTTCTGGCACGATTTTCCATATTTTCAAAAAAACACCGAAAGATAGCCCACTTCTAATAATTGCAGGACCCTCGCCAATGGTCACCTCAACAGAAATGGCGTTACTTAGCCATGGCGAGAGAATTTTTGACTGAGAATGACAGGTGAATTTGGTTCACCGTTCCTCCCTGCGATCTTAAGTTTCACAGGGTACCAGAATCAAAAACTAGTACTACGTTTTAACTTTTTCTTATTGCACACCGAAAGTTATCTTACTCCTCATTTTCACCTGATTTGCTTTTGATGTTATGTGGGCTATCTCTCGGGGTATTACGATAATCCCATGGAAGGCATGGCCTAGCATTTCCCTCTAGCAGCATCTGTGGGGAGTCCCATTGGACGCCGCGTTAACTCGATGAGATGGCTAATGTTTCTGCATTTTCACCCTAAGGATATTTAGCCAGGAAGATGGGACGGGTGACTTGCGGGGGTGGGTGTCTGATTGAAATCTTCCTGTGGTAGTGGTACTTCACAGACTCACATCTTCTTGAGCTCCACCGAAGGATCCTCGAGGATGTTGAAGAGTCCGTCCAAGATCTCGGGTAGGAAGATGAGCATGTCAATGTCCGGGACGGAGTTCATCACCGACACCTGGACGAAGACGACATGGCCCGAAGGCCGCCCGTGAGCACGAGCGGTGTTTGCGCAAAGGGAGCCGCAGGCATGGGTGCTGAGCACACACAATAAGTGTGCAGCCTAAAGGGACACTGACACCACCCCAAAATTTCTTTTTCTTATTTTTTGCCAGGCAATTTACATGGTGCCAGGAGACTACCCAATCAATATTTTGCTGCAGAGTCACGTATATAGTTAATAAAGCCAAACAACTCGACTGCTCAAAACCGAAATTGAAACACGAGCACGAAAGCTCATAAGTCACAAGCTACACCCGACAGCATTTTTTTTTCCTCCGCTACTCGGGCGTGTGATGCAGAGGACAACAACGACAAACTTGCATGAACTGTCTGTTGTGCGATTGTCTCACACTTTTATCTCTTCCGCTCAATGTTCTGCACATGAAGATCAATTGGCTGGTATCACGAACCACACTTAAAAAATAGACGCTGCATGTTCGTTGCAACGTCAGTTCGTCGTGCGCTGCCATTGCGTCGTCCAGCCTGCGGTACGTTGCCATATTGAGAATGACGTGTACATGTACCAGGAATCCTGCGTCGCCCCAGTCCTTAGTGACATCTACTTGGGAGTAGTGGACTGTGCGATAGAAAGTGCACTTGGAAGCAAAAAAGTGAACAAGGTCGCCCGCTATGTTGATCACTTCCTGGTAATTCTTGAAGATGGCGGACGTATGGACATACAAGTAGCAGACATTATGAAAACCTTTGCAGAGTACAGAGGTGGCCTTAGGTTTACATTTGAGGTGCAGACATTATGGAAACCTTTGCAGAGTACAGAGGTGACCTTAGGTTTACATTTGAGGTGCCCAAAGAAAAGGTACTTCAGTTCCTGGACCTTTCGCTCCACCTGGGTGACACCCACGTTTGTTGGTCGTACTGCCCAAGATCCCAAGAAAGGCATTCTAGACTATGGCTCGGCCCACTCAAAAGTCATCAAAAGGGGTATAGCTCTAACCTGTCTGGGCTAGGCACTAAAAAAGTCCTGTCTTCGTACTATGGCAGCCAGCTTCAGTATGCAAGTAGGGAGGCTAAGAAAATCCGGCTATTCGTCAGCCCTACTGGCTGATATGGCAAACGCTTTGGTGAAGAAGGCAAAAGGCTTCCGGAACAACAAGGCCAATGTCGAGAGAACAAGGCCAGTGGTAATACCGTACCTGCACAGGATCTGCCATAATTCAAAAAATGTTGTAAGCCGCTACCGTAATGTCCCGAGTCATCGCCTATCCCCGTGTAATCGCCCACCCCACTTTTTGGGCGAATATCGATTTCGAAGAAAACACAGAGTCATCAACCACCCCTTCAAATACCCCAACGCTGACTCCGCGATCCGCGTACATTTATCTTACCCGAATGACGCGGCTGCGGACCTTGCAGTTCGAGGACGTCCGTGACAAAGTAAAACGAAGGAGAGAAAGACACTTGTCTTTGTTTACGCATTTCTTCCACTAGCGACCCCGAAGTCGTAGTGTATCCGTGCGAAAAGAAAACGATGGAGATAACAGAATAAAAGTTTGTCTTGCTTTCAAAAAGATTGCTCGACAAAAAAAAAAAAAGCTCGAGGTACACCTAAGCAATTCTTATGAGTTGTGAATGCAAAAGCATGCAAGTCGCTCGTCCGCTCCCTTTTTCCTCTGCTGCATACTTTTTGTTGCCGGTCAGCGCGCGTGCCCCCCTGGGCATGCTGACCTTGGACGCTTCGTGTTAACGGCGCGCTGATGGACACGCAGCACCATGGGGCGAGCGGTCATGGAAACTGACGAGCGCAGCGGACAATGGGAGCCCCGTCAACACGCACCAGCCAATGGAACTGAAGGCGAAATCCATCAGCTTTACTTCGCTCCTTTGGGATCGGGGAAACTAGGTGCCGTTTTCGCACTTCAAACTGATAACGTCAGCTCGCTCCATGAAATACTTAATGCTTTCGCATTTAAAAAAAAAGTCAGAAAGATAAAACAAGCAATAACCCATTCAGGGATCACCAAGTAAGGGAACACCCCATATCCTGGAATGTAACCGCGGACTGTGAAGTCAAAGTCTGTCTCCGCCGAAGTGAGGTCGCCGCGGACCCGCTTCTTCTCCTGGCACGTCGCGGACGGCGGTTTTGCAATGTTTCAGACAAAGCCAACGGGGGGTGAATAAAGCTTTGCTGGAACACCGCACACAGACGTTTGTAGAGCGTCCCATTTCGAGCTCCGTGTTCGTGGCCGCGCAGCAACGCCGCCTTAACCCACGTTGGCAGCACACACGCATGTATGCACCAAACAAGAAAGTTGAGCAAGAGCTTGCGATTGACAAGGCACCCGACTTGGCCCGACGCCAAAGTATTTGCCAACGCGATCGCCGGCTTTCCCAGCATTGCTCTTCGTCGCTTCTTTGGTTCGCCATGTGGAAAAGGTCCATTCCTTCCATGTGCTTTGGGCGTCGTATATAAGACACCACTTTCATGTGGCAAGAGCAACATAGGCCAAACAGGCAGATGCCTCAATGACAGACTCCGGGAGCATGATTACTCCTTGAAGGCTACAGTGGGCAGAAATCTTCCAATCCACTGTAGGGAGTGCAAGTGCAGACCATTATTCGGCGAGACCAACATCTTGGGGAAGAACAAAGACAAATTGACCCGTGAGGTACTGGAGGCCTTCCACATCCTTTGTGAGGACAGGAATTGTATTAGTCTAGAATCCGTAATGCTGTCAAACAAAGGAAGAGAATTCCTTCGACAGACAATGAACGACCCACACGAGCCTGGATGAACGAGCCACTATCATTCACGGGGCTGGTGGTAGATGCTCAAGTCCGTGGCGGATCATTTGGGTTTTTTCTTTCCGTTTCTTTTCTTGTTAGTAAACATAGTTGTGAGTGGCGCCCTTTTCTGTCCTGTTATTCTTTGAGCGCTAGATACCTCAATATGTTAGACTACCAACAAGCCCAAATGCCAACTTTACTAAAATACTCATACTGAAATATATTCGTAGAAAAGTATCGCGATACGTATCAGAAATACATTTAAAAAAAATAAAAGTATTTGGAAATACAGATGCAGGAATACATTTAGCCAGGGCAGTAATACTCTCATACATTTTTCTTTAAAAGAAAACTTTTTGTGATGTGAAGCCTTGTACTACCAGCAAAACAATTGCTATTTTTAAAACAGAAACGATACAACTTTTTGCTATCTTCACATACGAAAGCAATACAAAAGTAAACATACGACTTTGCTGCTAAACTCTACTATTTTTGATGAGAAGTAGCTTTTTAAATAGTTTGCCGGACAGCCACTGCCGATTTGGGCAAAGAGTCATGTTAGCGAACGAGATTAGGCGTTGCGCAAATGTCAACAAACACGGGTTCACATTAAAACGAACGAAGACCGCTTTCACGGTGAGAAAGTTCTAAACCATGACAGTATTGGTTTTTTTTCGGTTTTCAACACGTACGAGCACCCAGCTTGGCATTGGTAAAAGGTAGACTATGTTGACAGGGGTTGTGCTTCAAAAGCGAAAAATTAGTTCTCCAGTGAAAACCAAAACTCGTACTAACCGTGAGGTAAATATTGAAGTTGAACTTGGACGTTCTAGAGTCCGAAATTATTTTCGCATAGAATTGCCATTTTCCTTTTAACATAAAGCTGTGGGAACGTCTTTGCTGGGTTGGAAATATTTTCAATCCAGAATGCAGTGCAGTTCTCCTTTAAGTATATTGCATGCCTTCGAAGCAATATCGCATGAACCTCTAAATTCATTCTATATCTACCGAAAGAGATCCGAAAAGTCAGCATACTCTTTACTGCGTTCACCTTTAAGCTAGTCTTTCCACCCTACCTCTTTTTTAGGCCAATAGGACACTAGGAACACATAGAATTGTAGCACATACTATCTCTCAGATGAACAAGTCCAAAGAATGCTGAACCAAGTCATGCGCTTTTTGCATATGGCGATTCAGCGTAAAGTACGTCAGACGGCTGAATGTTGTCATAAGCTCGATTAGGGTTAGCTGCTTGGAATGCTCACACCAAACTTCTTTAGTGTATTCTTCCACTTGTTCCACATGTTCAACTGCATTCAATGCCTCAGTGGTACGAATGCCCTCTAGCGCAACAAGTTTTGAACCTAATCTCGTATAGACCTCCCGCAAAGTTGAAGGTTATGCTTTGTTCCGCCTTACGATGGACAGCAGAGGAAGCTTCGAGCCATCCCAGTCAATCCAACGCTACAAATGTATCGCACGATTGCGCACCCCGGGCATCCGGGCATCGCAGCACCTTCTCCGAAGGTCATGTAACGCTCACAACGATAGATTGACCCAGATGGATCGCAGCATCCTTTGTGGTGCACCGGGAGGTGAAACAGGGCATAGTGAGCATCACCCTGGTCAGTCTTTACTAATAAAATCTATTCAGGTCACACGAAGCAGACCAGTCCATTCCTTATTTTTTAATAAGCAAGTGCTGCTGCACTTGCTAATTAAAATGCTAGTGTTGTTGGTTCATGAGTGATCACAGAACTTTCTTCAGGGGCCGGGGTTTTATCACCGGGAGCAATCTAATTTTCACAGGGGCCAAAGAAAGGAGGGGAGGGGGGGGGGGGAGGGAGGGGGGGGGGAGGGGGCAAATGCTCCTCACCTTTCAGATGCCTAGGTGCTGTTTTCAGGGTTCGTACAGGATTCAAAGATAGATATTCAAGGATATTCAAGGAATTTCAAGAGCTTGTGGGAGTATTTTCAAGGACCTAACTCAATGCCGCGCGTAGAAGATTTCAATAAAATATTGTTGCCAAAAGATTGCAAACAAATTTTATTGCATTAAGCAAAAAAAAAAATTCTATCTTGCAAACTTGTATGCATTGCACGAAGCCGAAATAAAGATAATTTCCAAAACCGCTTGTGGTAACTTCGGGGGACCTCCTGCAGCTTTTCCTCTTTTTGCTGGCTGATGCTAAGCAGCTCCTTGCCCTTGCTTTTTGCAGTTTTCCTAAGACAATTTGATTTGACAATGCAAATAGTCGTTTGAAGACTCGTCAAGAAGCACCCCGTAGTGCTCACAGTGTTCGATTTCCCGCTGCAAGGCCGTTAGAAAGAAAGGTCTCGGTCCATGACACGTCACATAGGCGCATTTCTTTTATCTGCAAGAAAACGCTTTTACCACCTCATTGTCTGGGAACATTTGTTGGAACAACTTGCACGATTGTAACGATGACCGGTAGGAACAGCGGCATGTGACGACCTTGAGTCCACAACACTTCGGCATTTGTCAGCAACTCGTGTGTCTTGCAAGCCGCGTTAAGGTTTGGCAACTGCGGTGGAGGCGGGACAGTGGATTGTTCACTCGTGCCCGGAGCCAGGTAATTTTGCACCGAGCTCTTGGCTGTGATCTTCATGAATGCCGGCATGTTTCGCGCCCTTCATATGGCTCTTCAACGCCGACTCGCCCAAGGCGGCGACAGCGAAGGTTTTTCCGCACGGCTTGCATTTACACGATGCTGATTTGTCGTATCTGGCGCCACCCAGTCCTTATACTCATCACTGCAAAGCCACGCACCTTGAAACCTGCTTTTGCCGGGCATTTTCCTACGCCCGACGACAAAACACGAGGCTAAAGGTGTAAACAGTGCGCAAAGCATTCCCGGATCAGATTAGATTCGGATTCGAATCTGCTCCAATGTGGCCAACCATCCAAAGAAAATCGGCTAAACCTGAACAAATTGAGATAACTTAGACCGAAACCAATAAGCATAACATAAATGTGCAATATATACCCGCATTTGCTATTATAAATAGCCATTCACGGATATCCAAGGTCTAGCCAGAATATCCAGGGCTTTCAAGGGCCCTGCCCAAGCAGCACAGAGTTGGCCACGCATTGGCCAATGGCTGGCAATGGTCCTTGGGCCAGTGGCCAGACAGTGGCGAGCCATTGGCCAATGACTGTCCTTTCTCTGCAGCCATCGGCCAAGCATTAGCCAATGAATGGCCACTCTTTGGCCATTGGCCACAAGACCATCCCCAGACGTTGGCCATTGCCTGGCCAAAATCCGTGATGCTTGGGTGCAAGCCGAATTTTCAAATTCAAGGGTTTTCAAGGTCTAGAAAAAAATCCAGGATTTTCAAGGGCCTTGAAAACTCAATTTTGAATTCAAGGGTTTTCAAGGGTTTCAAGGACCTGTGCGCACCCTGTGTTTTATCATCGTTTCCTTAGGACTTACCTCCATACAAAAATTGCACTCCTAAGGTTATTTCACGAAATTCCCCTGTTTTACATTCCATCACCACTAGACCATTGGCACAAAGGGAACATTACTCAAAGCAATACCAAAAGTTGATATACCCATTGATCAGCGATTCTCAAATGAGCGTCCGCAGACCCTTTGGTCGCCTCGATCACCCCTTGGGATCCCTGAAGTCCTCAACCGTCAGTCAAGCCGAGCAATAAGACTTGCTTTCAGTGATGTTGGCTGTCCCACAAAGCTATATAGACCAAACCATGTGTGCCCAGTGAGTAGAGTTGATTATTTCTTGTTTCAGAACCTCAACCCTGGTTTCTATGCATTTCGTTTTTGAATTTACTCTTTTGTAATTGTAACTGTACCACTGCCGATCAAGAAGGGGTCCCTGCAATATCAGTGGTTGAGATCTACTGCCTTAGATCCTTGTACTGGAACTATCATCCTTCACCCATTGCTTAAGTCACCAACAAAGTTCTGTCTTTAAAAAAAATGCCGGGGATTTCTCTGCCTTGTCGCATTCACTTATTGTTCCTTTCCAATAAATTCTGTTACTGCTTCCTTTCCACGCCCCAAGCTTGTGCCCTGAAAATAAATAAGTTATAAGAAAAAAAGTTTGGTAAATGTGGATACAGCCTATGACAAGGCACCGCTCCGCCTGACAAATTTGTGCATAAAATTATTTTGCACTCGTATTTGAAGACACTTTCTTATGCTTGTTTCAGAACATTGATTATTCACTACACATACGGAGGAACGGTGGCCGAGCGGGCTAGCGCACACCAGCTTGGAGCACCTGGAGCGAAAGATAGCGCTGCAGAGCCCAGAGATCCTGGGTTCAATCCCCACCCTTGTCCGTTTCTATCTGGATGAGCATCATACTGGCGTGCGGTCATGTATCACTACTGCGTGATGCACGTTAAAGACTCCAAGCTAGCCGTTGTACTGTACTGGCTAAATTTCTCATCAGCAGCTAAGACACCAGAAGCCCATTGAGGACGGCTAACTTCCAGCTGCATAAACATACACACGTTATTATTTTATTACATGCATTTCCCCAGCATGTTGACGCCCTGCACAATTAGCATAGTACTTTCCGACTTCTTTCTGGAAGATTTCTCTGTGCAATTCTTTTGAGCCATCGGTTGCATGTGCTCGTCCCCATAGTTAATTTATTTTTTTATCCCTGTCGCTAATCCATCCATCAAAGACTGTTTGCAATCCTGACAGAATCAATTAAAAGGAGATAAAGAAATAAAACCTTGCTTTTCTCATTATATAGGGTGTCCCAAGACATTAGGCTCAACCTAAAATGGACTGTAAAAATCGGCGCCTGCACGAAGCAATCTAAACTTTTCGTCAAAGATGTATTTCACAGGTCGGTTTTTTCCTTGTAAAATAACAAAGCATAGCTCTCTTTCTGTAAAAAAAGGGCCAGGAAACTTGCCAGAGTATAGGGCGGGTGGCGACGCAGACGACAAGTCGAGTTGCGGGGTGTTTGGCGCGCGTATTGATAGATGGCGTCGGGAGCAGCGTCCGAATTTGTAGCCCACTGATCTCTATGACAATTGCTGGATCCCGTTTGACCAGCTCCGCCTATGGACGGGAATGCGGCCACGGTCGGCCATCTTTTGGGTAGAGTTATATCATCTCTAGCCATCATAGTAATATGGCAGACAGCGCTATGGCGGCAGGCTGCCATAAAATAGCCGTGGATCTAGTACACTGTACCGTGGGTGATATTTCGTGCTTGATTGAAGTTGTTCGACGAAGCAGATTCTTTAAACCCGGCGTGAACGGTAACCCAATCTTTGAGGACCTGGCGAAAGTTCTACGAAAGCGCAGCATCGGGGGAAAGCAACGCAGCTCGCATCGAAAGCAGACTCCGTAACAGGCTGTAGTTGAGCTTGTTGGTGCATAATACTAAAAAGGCCAGCTGAACGTAGGAAAATAGAAGACAGAGAGAGAAAGATACAGGCATACCGCTGGACTACCAACTGTGGTTTAATAGTTCCTCCTCTTTCTGAACCTTGACTATGTGCTTTTTTCCTTTTTTCTTTTTGCTTTTTTATTTTAAACCCACATAAAACACCACTTATATCCGAAAACCAACTTAACTAAAATTTGAATCACCCGCACTTCACCGAGTCATAAAACACCGTAAATATTGTCTTTCTTTGGTATTGAGCTTGATTGAGGGCTCGCTGACGCACGTGGCTTCGTTTTCCTCGATGGCCAAGGTTTCGAGCATCTCTCGTGCATACTGGTTCTTGTGTTTTGCGATGATGGTAACTCTGCACTGCACGCACAGTTGCGGCATCCAGGACATGTATTATTCAATACCCCATGCAAGCCTCCTGACAATTCTTCGCAACATCATAGAAGAGCAAGGCACCATACCGTTCCAAAATGCGGTGTGAATCAAGGTAGATACCTTCCTGGAACTGCTCAGTGGATATCTAACATTGACAGTAGTTGCGCACCAAGGCCAACACTTTCTACAAAAAAGTGGAGTGTGCATTGGGTCTCGCATAGCCCCTCAACTGTGTGATTTGTTCCTGGCAGCATGTGGAAGGAGCATCAAGGATAACTTAAAAGACAAGAGAATCATGGCCATCTTTAGGTATGTTGATGATTTTCTGATACTACATACCAAAGAGGAGGGGGATAAGACCAATGGATGCAAACAGACAGTCCTGCAGTGCTTCCAAGAATGCTGCCCAGAATTGGTTTTTACACACAAACTACCCGTGGATAGGGGTATAAAGTTCCTTGATCTGAAACTGGAATTTAAAGATAGGTACGTTTGCTGGACGTATGAACCCAGGTCAAGCAAAGGATTCCTACCGTTTGAATCAGGACATTCCAAAACCATAAAACGAAGTGTCGCAAACACCGCTCTTCTATCGGCCTTAAACAAATCATGTCACCATAATACTGAGTCCAGCTTTAAAAGATAAAAGACAAATTTCCCGTTTACGAGACTGGATATCCAAATGCTATCTTGGTCAGCGTGTGTGAAAAGATCTCCACAAAACTGAAGTGCAAGACATCGGGCACAGGTGGAACGCAGCAAACAAAAGATAAACAAAAGATTGCAATATTACCCTACATTCATGGGATAACACACAAGTTAAAAAAGATAGCTGCGAGGCAGGACATCAAGGTTGTGTGTTCTGCGCCAAACAAAGCCTACTCAATGTGCCATAAGGTAAACCAGGACACCAACCACATGAAAACCTGCAACATCGCTCACAGGACACGATACGCCCCATGTGAAAAGGGGGTTGTGTATCACATTCCTTTATCGTGTGGCAAGTGTTATATTGGCCACACTGCTAGGTGCCTCAACGACAGGACAAGAGAACATGCAGCATCGTTAAAAGGCACAAATGCAGGTCATCTACCGGCACATTGCCGCAACTGTGCGTGCAGTGCAGAGTTCAACAGCGTTACCATCGTCGCAAAACACAAGAACCAGTATGAACGAGAGATGCTCGAGACCTTGGCCATCGAGGAAAACGAAGCCACGTGCGTCAGCGAGCCCTCAATCAAGCTCAATACTAAAGAAAAACAATATTTACGGTGTTTTATCACTCGGTGAAGTGCGGGTGATTCAAATTTTAGTTTAGTTAGTTTTCGGATATACGTGGTGTTTTATGTGAGTTTAAAACAAAAAAGCAAAAAGGAAAAAAGAAAAAAGCACATAGTCAAGGTTCAGAAAGAGGAGGAAGTATTAAACCACAGTTGGTAGTCCAGCGGTATGCCTGTCTCTTTCTCTCTCTATCTTCTGTTTTCCTAAGTTTAGCTGGCCTTTTTAATATCAGACTCCGTACCGGCGTCTGCTTCCGATGTTCCTTTCAATGCGACTTTCGATGCGTGCTGTGCTGCTTTTCTTCGGTGCTGTAGTTTCGTGAAACTTTCACTGGGACCTCAAAGATCGGGCAACCGTTCACGCCGGGTTTCAGAAATATAGTTCGTCAAACAATTTCAATTAAGCACGAAATATCACCCACGCTATTTTGGTGGCAGCCTGCCACCACACCTGCCACAACGCTGTCTGCCATGGATGGATGATAGTGGCTGCAGCAGCTGTACCTTGGCTAGAGATAATATAACTCTACCAAAAAGATGGCCGCCAGTGGCCGCAATTGCGGAGCGGGCAAACGCGATCCAGCAATTGTCCTAGAGATCAGTGGTGTAGCCAACCAGCGAAAAAAAGCAGACGACACGCAGACGAAATCCGTTGGCAGCAAAAACGCCATCGTTATGCAAACACAATTTTTTTTACTTAAGTTTTGCTTTCATTGTTCACATTAATTTTTAAACCAAAAGTACTAAACAAAAATATTATGTTCATTTTAATAAACCACGTTGGTTGCGAGCAGTCTCGATAAGGAGGTAGCGCCATCTATCCATACGAGCGCCAAACGTCCCCCGCCAATCGACTTGGTCGTCTGCGTTGCAGCCCGCCATTGACCCTGGCAAGTTTCTTGGCCCTATTTTTTACAAAAAGGGAGCTACGCTTTCTAAATTTACAAGAAAAGACCGACCTGTGAAATACACCTTAGACAGAAAGTGTAGATTGTTACCTTGAGGCATCAATTTTTACGGTCCATTTTAGATCGAGCCTGGTGACTTGGGACACCGTACATTTCATCTCACCTTAAGACGAACCGCAGTAGATGCCCTGAGCCATCGTAGCCAACCCAACGCTTTAGACGTGTCACGTGATACACGCGACACTCTCACTGGGTTGGCTCTGATGGCTCGTCGCATCTGCTGCAGTCCATCCTAAGGTGAAACGGAGCATAGACTCGTTAAAGTGCCAGCTAAACGTTTTAAGGACACAGACACATTCAGCTGGCACTTTAACGAGCATGAACCAATTAGCTCAGCTTCAAGCCGTCACAGCCGTCATAGACTCAAACAAACGAGCAAGGCGCGCGACATACCCACGAAACGATGAACGCCCTGGCAAAGTGGTTCTTGGTGTACACACGTTCCCGCAGCAGTGGCATGAACGCGACCAGGTCAAAGGAGGCGCTCTCCGTCACTATGTCCTGCACCACAAGCAGAGGACACAAACGTCACGGGACAGACAAATGGTAAAGGGCAGCAGATGGCAAGTGCGCTCCTAAAGGCAGTAGTAAAAGCGAATGCACGTGACGGATGGCAACAAAGCTACCTCGCAACGCAGTCCACTGCCGATTGTAGACAAGATGCGCTATGGCATTCGATGCGGCAAATGCAAAGTGCACTTTATGGCAACTTCACGGTGGACGTCGGAGTATGAAGTTCCGATAGAACCTAGGTAATTTCATGTCACATCGCTAGAAGTACAGAATTACCGGTAAAATTTCCAGGGTCCCGTGACTTCTCGTAAATTTGTGATTCGATAATGCAAGCATCTATAGTGCACACCGAGGTGCCTCGTAAATTAGCAACTACTTTGGTCTTTCTCGCTCACCAAGTATGGTTGCTAGGCAGTGCGAGTAGGCACCGTTATTCAGCAACAAAAATGCATTAGGTGAGCCTGCACTTTTCCGTTTGCTGTTTGCTGATTCATGCACTTAGCAAAGTTTATTTGTTTCTTTGGTCCATCTGTTGTTTGCGGTGACCGTTGATTCATTTGCTACACGCTGTTCGATTCTCGCGCTGTATCGTCTGCAGGTTAATGGCTTTTGTTGCATCGTAGGAGCCCCGCACGGTTGCACCACTAAAAAAGCGATAGCGGTCTGTGGCATCTTCCGCAAATGCTCCTGCTGTTACCGTGCTGGCGTCGACATAAGATATAAATATTTATTCATTTATTTTTTTATTGATTCAATATACCCTTCAGCGCCCAAAGGCATTACAAAAAAGAGAGGGGGGGAATAGAGTGAGGAAAAAAAGAATAAACAAAATCTAGGTTAACTATGAAAAATTTGCGATGGTAGGAAGAATAAAAATATGATCATTATAATTTAACGATAGTTGACACAATCGGGTGAGCAGATGCAAGCACTCATCAATAACTCTTAAAAAAGAAATGCAGTTTTTCATGATATCCCGACAGGCGACTCGGGTAAACAGTTCCGTCGACGAGTGGTAATTTTTAAGGAAGGGGGCGGGTTGATGTATTGGAATTTTTTAGGGGTGTGCGAATATTCGCCATTTTCGAATAACGAATCGAATATTACCCTATTCGATTCGTTTCTCGAATCGAATAATAATTTTCAAAAGTTTCGAATATTTTTCGAATAATTTCCGAATAGTGGTTACAGTGTCGCGCCGCGATATTCCCTTCACAGGCGTCCCACAACGCGCCGGCACGCCTGCTAGAGGTGCCTACAAGATGGCAATACGTACCCTCTTCTCCTAGACAATGACTAACATCATCGGCAGCTACAGTTTCTCTGTATACGTACGTTGCTGTTGCCTCCATTAGGAACCACTGTATTAAGTATAGCCCGCGTGTAAGCGATTTGCCGAGAGACGAGGCAGGTGACGTCGACCCGCTTCGCTGTCGCTCGGTCAGTCGCGCGATGAGGCAAGCCGCATGAAAGTGACGTGAGCAAGCGACCAAGGCGATGAGGACGTTTTCTAAAAATCCAAACACCGAGCGACGTGACGAGCGACGCGACGAGCGACAGTGAGAAATCTCCGTCGCTGGCGCTTGTCTCATCGCTCGCTAAATCGCTTACATGCGGTTCAGCCTTTAGGGACCGCTTTCGCACGAGACTGCTCGTGCACGCTTTTGGAAAGTGTGTCGTGGAGACGTTTCAGAACTGGTTGCAAAGGTACCACCGCTCTGTATGTGCGAAGTAGAGATGGTAGAATCGGGAAGTTGTTCGAAGAAAAAGTGCGGTAGAGTGTGGAAGTTTTTCGGCCACTCCCAAGCAACCAATTGAAGAAGCCACAACAGCTGCTTGTGTCGAACCTTTCCCAACACTTTCCATGGTTGTTCCACTCTTTGAGTGCATGAAGCTGTTGCTTTTTGATGGTCGCAAGTGCCACAAAACAACGCGATTTCCCAGAATCTTCTCAGATCAGTGAAAACAAGGTTCCTGGACGTAAGCACACAGGCACATCACGCCCTTGCCCCCTGCCTTGATCCTCGATTCAAGGACATCTGCTACAACGAGAAAGAAAAAGAGAATGTGGAGTTCCTACTAAGTACAATGCTTCAGGATGTACCGGGCTCAAACGAACTGTGATTTTATATTCAGCATCCGCGTGAACCGTGATATCATGTTTAGTATTCTAATAGTTTAGTAGCTTTTGTCTGTATTTAATTATATATCGTTGAACTCCAGTCATTATCGTCTAGTCTGGTTTTTAAAACAATTTTCAGAAAGATTTTGGAACAATAAAAATAATTTTATAATCTCTTTGCTCTTCTTTAGTAGCTGTCTACTTACTATTCGGAAACTATTCGAAAATTATTCGATTCGTATTCGTATTCGATTCGGTGCCACAATTATTCGATTCGTATTCGATTCGGTTTCAAAAATCACTATTCGCACACCCCTAGAATTTTTATGTCATTGATATTCAGCCCAAAAAAATGATTTCTCGGGGGTAGGCGTTCATACGAGACTTTATGGTATACGCAATTTAATGCGTGCAATATTTTCAATACAAACGGCCAAACTCAATGCCACTGTGCAAAAAAAAAGATTAATGAATAAATAAACGACCAATTGACGCTTTAGTACAGCGGTTCTCAAGTAGGAGTCCGTGGAGGCATTCTACGGGTCCACGAAGCCCTGTTGTATCAGTCAAATCCCGCAATAAAAGTTGGCTTTTCTCAAATTGAAAAGAAACATTACAATTTTCGGGTGAGTTTTCTCACGTATATGTCAATAAGAGAAGTCTGTTTCGTGCTAGTCCTTAGTTATATCCATTTATGAAATCATTATCATAATTAACCTATACCTTACTCTTCTCCTCAAAACGGACGGGGTCCTCCATCATCTCTGCCGATTCACAAGGGGTCCACAAAACATAAATGGTTGAGAACCACTACTTTACTACTCCTGACAAAGCCACCTATGAATGTCCCATTATCGGAGATCAGACACCTCTACACGCCGTTGTTGGCTGAGCTGTGGCACTGACGGTACAATGCAATGCGCCCAGACAAGTGCTTCAAAGGCACAGGTACAAGGAACGGAAGTAAATACGCAACTTTTATTGCGTGTTGTTCATATTCGTCCAAATACGGTATATTTCTGAACAACAATAAAAGCATTCCTCGCGTTTGAAACGGACGACTTAAAAGAACCAATTCGCACGGCTCTCCCTCGTGCTGCTGGCACCTGGTGACTCACCAACATGAGATTCATGAAACGAAACGGAACACTAAGTCTATTCACCTGGTCCGGAATAAATCATGATCATTCTCGTTAGATGAATAGGCACTTGCCGCGTTTTCACTAAACGATAGTCACCAGCTTCAATGCTGACACGATCATATCGGTACATACAGGCACTTAGCCAGGGGGGGAGGGCCCATGGGGCCCGGCCCCCCCCCCCCTCCCCCCCCCCGAAATCTTTCATTTTGTTGGGACCTCCTCTCCCCCCTCCCCCTCATACAGCATTTTGTTTGGGCGGGCCCCCCCCCGAAACAATATCCTGGCTACGTGCCTCGGTACATACTAACATTGCTTCAGAATTATCTAGACAAACACAACACAGTAAACCATTGTGGCCAGCGAAGAAGAGTAACCCAATAAATATGTAATTAAAAAGAAAGAAAATATTTTTTTTACTAGTTTCGGCGCAACATTTGCACCTATGAGCAGGATGGCGCAGCGAGAGTGGATTGGCACACAATGGCACAACTGGCGCAGCACTTCCACCCCTGGGTCCAGGGCCACTGATTTTGGAGAACGCGTCTCCTCACCTGGGGAGCGGAGATGCGTTCATTTTTGTGCGTTTAGTTTTCATGGGCTTCCAAGGCTACGGGTTCGGTTTGATTTTCCCTGTCTTGGGTTTGCTGAAACTGCTCCACTCTTTTGGATTACAGGGTGTAGGTTTTGTCCACCTCGCAGTCGCAGAAGGTGCCCCGAAAACCTTGCCACTTCCACAGCAAAACGCGGGGTTCTGTGCTTCTTTTCTCAAGTTCCGATAAGAGAAACTGAACTAAGCAACAAGACGAAGCTGCGCGCTTTTCAGGCGATCCAGAGACTGAAGTTAGTGCCGCGGCTACAGAAAACCATCAACATTCAATGTGGCCATTGAGCTCCTAGAAAATAATGAATCTCAATTACTCTTACTGTTACAGCATTTATTCACTTTGAAAAAAGGTGTACAAAGCCTCGATCCTTTCACTGATGATCACCGTTTCTAGCCTCGTCATGGGTCGTCCAACCAAAATGCACTGGTGTTTAAAAAAAATAAGAAAACACCAAAAACATTTTCCCATTATTTTTTAAATATTAAGTACCGGAAAATACACGCCCTAGTCACGGCCCACCAGAACTCACCTTCAGCAGTCGGTCCAGCAGTTCCGACCCATTCTTGACGTGCTGGTCCGAGTCGGCAGCCAACTGCAACGGGGCGAGTAGAAAAACAAACCTAGTCCAGCATCTAGCCAATCAAATGCTCGTTGCCAAACTCCAAACCCAGTGCAGAGAGAAAGAAACAGCGATGGCAAATTTATCGAGGGTCCTTCAAGCTCGAAAAGCTGGGTGCTTCGATTTAAATGCTGGGCAAGATTGCATAGTCAATTTTGTCGCCACAACTACGTAAAAGGGGCGGCTTTTTCGCCCGCAATGCGTGAAGAAGCAAAAGCGATAGGTGCAGCACGTTCACGCAATGCAAGGAAGAATGTGTCATCACCTACCGGAGGACGGAGGTGCCAACCGGTTAATGCAAGCTGCCGTCATGGTTGGTGTCGTGGATGCCAGTCACGACTACCACGAGTGCTCGGCGATCGGTAAAGTGAGTGGACAAACTGACCACCAACCTCTCGTTGGGGGTCAGTTTGGGTGCGACGCCAGTTGGCAGCCGCGGAAGCCTGTTGTTCCCTCCGCACTCGCTCCTAGGACGGAGCGCAGCCTTGGCATGGCGACGCCATTAGGGAGAGTCTGCGGCAGCGACGATGCAAGCGAACGCGCAGGTTTTTTTGGTGTTGCTGAGCAGTGAAGGGAGGGGGTAATGTTGACGTTCAGCAACGAGCGGAGATGGGGATACATGCAGAGAAATGAGGCGAAGCTCGGGGGAAGGCGGGTGGAAGGCGGGTGGAAGGCAACGAGTTTTGACAGAACATATTTTACATCTCGAATTGGGTTCGAGAAGTAGGGATGTTATAGAAAAATCAAATGAATTGGAAGTTTTTAAAATCTTCCAACTTTGTGCCTAGCTAGTGGATACAGCCAAAGTGGGATTTCGTATAACGCGAGTAATGTTTGAAAATGCCTGTATTGAAGTTATCGTTGGCAGACGACAGGGGAAGACGTTTCGCTGAGGCTTCCTCGTCATCGCGCCGTTATTCGCGGGTCGTCGGGGCTCTCCTCTCATCCCTCTTCGCGTGGCGCGGGCAATGGGAACACCCGACTTGTCTCTCCTCCCGGCCATGTGGGGAGAGAAGGGTTTTTCCGTCTCCCCCACGACGACAGACAACAAACGCCAACACCGAAATTCCTGAAAATTGTCACCCCTAAAACTATCACTTGAAATCATTGGCTGTCTCTTTGGCATTTCCCAAAGACTGTCTAAACGCATAGCCTTTACAACACCTTCACTCACGACTGCCCAAAAGCACAGTCTGTCACGTTCATCACAAACCGCTCCGAACGGATTGTTCACGAAGTGGTGCGTGAACTGCCAGTCGGACGCCACATAATGGCAACTGGCTTTTGTCACTACTAAGCTCGGAGCTCTCCTCTCGCAACTGCATCTCTTGGTCTTCCCTCTTGGCCTTCCTGTGCCCGCCACTGTCACCCCTGCACTGCTTCGTAACATGTGCAGTCCACTATCTGGCTGCCGAACATGCACTGAGGAAAGCGCCCGCTACAAGACCAAGAGCAGTCGTCGACGCATACCAAGCATGCAATTGAAGACTACACGTTCTATCGAGGCTACATCCCAGGCATAGACATAAAAGCATTAAGACCAAATCCTACAAATGCTAGGCACTAATAAAAAAAAAAAAACAGCAGACATTTTATCTAAAAAGTGCCTTTCCGAGTCAAGACTTCCACTAATTACCAAAATGACCCGTTGGGCTAGTCGAATTAAAATAGCAAAATACAAACAACCCTTTGGAGACGGGCGCATAAAAAAAAAGTTCCGCTCACATCTTTGACTTGT
Source organism: Ixodes persulcatus (assembly GCA_013358835.2). Classification (NCBI taxonomy): domain Eukaryota; kingdom Metazoa; phylum Arthropoda; class Arachnida; order Ixodida; family Ixodidae; genus Ixodes; species Ixodes persulcatus. The sequence continues at coordinate 297,033 of JABSTQ010009365.1, read as the reverse complement.
TCTTGTTCATAGCGCTACTGGCATTTTGTTTTGCTATTCACATGTTCGTTTCAACACCTACCAAATGCCCAGTAAAATATGATGTGATGACTCGCCCCGCACTGAATGCAACGGATCGTTTGAGACATTTCCAAGCTCGAATGAGCATGGTCAAAGTGTAGACACAAATGTTGTATGCGCTTGCCTCATCTGCAGGATAGAGTCGAAGCCACTGACTAAAATAAGGTGATGATGAGTGCCTGTGCAAAGTGAAATTTGTTTAAAATATTTGCTTCAAAAAATAATGTCCAGACTTTTTTCATGTTTTACATGTATGTACAGTGCATGAAACCAGAAACCCACCATGCTCCTTTCCACTTGAGAATTCTCGAAAGCAACCTATTCTTCAACTAAACCCCCACGGATAGAAAGCACAACCCAATTACGGAACAATAAAGGTTCTGGATGCATCCAGAGCAAAGACCTGCTGTCTCCAGAGCCTTGGTGCTTGTGCAGAGCACCCAGTATTCACTCCTAGTAAAGCATTTAGTTTCAGTAGGGGGTTCAAATGCAAATAGGCAAATATTAGTGGTGCTCGTGCTCCTTTCAACATCTCCACTGGTTGTGCAGTTTCTCGTCCGATTGGGCAGCCACCATTTCGTAGCACCTTTGAAGGGAAACTTAACTCCCCAAGAAAGGGCATTTTCCGGCAATATCCGGTGGCACTCGCACTCGAAAACCCATATGATTGCAGGGAGAGAGCGATAGTGCCGCCTCGCCATCACTCTTTCCCTGTCGCTGTCGCCCCTTGCACAAGCACGTCATCTATGGCAACACATACTATCGCTCCCTCTCTCTCTCTCGTAGACCACCACCCTCGCCGCCGCCGCCACTTTGGAACTCTAGGTTCTCCAGCGCATCTATTAAAAAAGAAGAAACAGGGTCCCCAGCGGCACTTGCTCAGTTCTCTCTCCCCTCTCCCTCCACCCACCACTGACCAGACATGGCCAGGCCACGCGATATTCGCTTTCCGTCTGAGGAGTGGAAGTGGCAAGCACACCGTGCTAAGCCAACACCACCTAGAGCAAAGGCCGCAGCCCTCGGAGTTGTGACACAACAGATTCACGACGAGTGGGCCGACCTGAGAGGAAGGCTTCTCCGCAACACATGCTCTCTTTTTTTTTTCTTAAATGTGTTTTCCCAAAGACGACAAGCGGCGCATGCTCCGACCTTTTTTCGTTTCTGTTTTTAGCTTTCTCCGAGCCCAAGGTCTCCCGGGGCTTGCGCAATGGACAATTTTTGCCTCCTTTGCGCACGCCGGCTTGCACAAGTGTCACGGCGGGAGTATGCGAACTGCTCTAACCGTCTCTTTTGTGTTTGGTGTGCGTGGCGGTTTACGCGTGGTGGTTGTCAAGTTACGGGCGGCTTTCGGGCTAGCCATGTCTCATAAATGCTGTGTCCCTGGGTGTCATGGGAACTATGAAACGTCATCGAAGAAAGTGTCTGTGTTTAAGTTCCCGGAGGATGAAGAACTGAAAAGTATGGCTGCGGGCGATTCCTCGAAAAAACCTGGTTTTATCGACGCATACCAGGGTGAGAACTCTCATATCTTTTCACATTTTTTTTTTTTAATTATCGAATTTATTTTGTTGAATTTTACGCTGACGTGGCAGAGAAGGCGACAAGCACAGCTAGCTCTCGCTTTTAATTTTAAAAACGTATCTTTGTAGCGCAAACTCCCGTTTTCAAAACCACGGTCAGGAGCCTGTAGCCTTCGCTCTATGTCCCCTTCTTGTTCCTACATCTGTGGCGCATATTATTAAAGGAATCAATGACATCGTCGAGGTCTGGGAATCTGAAGGAAATTTTACCATGAACGCCGAACAAAGGAACGCGACTCAGAGACGACTTTCAAGAACCAGTGACTTCTGCAGAGGACAATCCTAATGTGCATTTTTCGTGCAGTCTTTTTGACTGGCTGGAAGCCTGGCTTGACGTATGGGAGAGCAAGAACCTTACCAGTGGCACGCTAACCAAGGAGACTCACGGAGCACTCCATCAATCAACTCGTGCACTTGTACAGATCACCGAATACTGCTTCACTGAACTCGGGCTGAACTGTGCCCTGCTGGGAAAGATTCAGATTGATAGCTTGGAAGACCGTTTCGGGAAGTACAGGCTCGCAATGTCGCGTATCTATAAGGCAGCGTTATGAAGGTGAAAATAAGCTGCAACTGCAGAGTACGTTGCCGACAATCCCGTGTGAAGACGAGCGATGGGAGCAGCTTGACAAACAAGTAACACGCCACGGCCCAGCTGCAACATATAGTTACAGGAGAGGCAGTGTCACAAGCGATAAATTAAGACCCTCCCAGTCCTAGTCTCCGTGGCAGGGACCAGGGTACACAGTTTATGCCGCTTTGAAAAAGCAGAAATGTCAAAAATGCAGGGCGGCGCTTACCGAAGAAGATAAGACGGCAACGTTTTCACTTGCGCAGGAGAACTACTCTCTTGTCAAGCAATTGGATCGAGGGAGGCTCCTTTATCCAACTATGTTCGTCGTTAATGCCATGACACACAACTACGTTGTTGCTCAAGAACTCTCCAAGCAGACAGAGTTTATGAAGGTTCCGATCCAGCGTCAGTTCGTCAGCGAGCTTACAATGGAACTGCTGTCTACCAACGAGACTTCTGACTTCGAAACATGTGAAGAAGGACACACAAGTGAGCTCGTGCTGAAGAACTTGTTCTGGTGCAGCACGAACATTGCGCTGAAAAACTATTGTGGAAAGGTGAACGAAAAGCTGATGAGGCTAATCCCAAGTCAAAGAAGAGAAAATGTGAAACCCTAAAATCTAAATAATTATTTTATATTCAGCGCAACAGTTGTCATAGCATTATTATTCTTTTACATTGCCGTACATGTGCTGTGTCTTAGTGTCGCGAAAGCTACAGAGCGGCATCTAAGTTGCTTGTGTTTGAATTGCGTCAAGATGGATACAAGAAGAAAGTATGGATACACGAGAATATACAATTTGAAGCTTTCAAAGGTAAGAGAACTTATATTCACAGCATCTATTCGTAGTGTGAATGAATGCGGGTAGATGTGCGCATGAAGCTCTCACAGCTGCATGTGTCCCTTACTGAAAATTATGCTTCAAGTTTGCTAAGTTTGCCTGCACTCGGTTAAATCAAAACTTGTGCGCTTTGATCTAGGCGGCGTTTTTGCCTGTTCTTTGTGTCTTTTCTGCGCTTAATTTTTCGTCTTCGTGTCTCAGTTTCAGATTAATTACTTTATGAAAAACATTCCCCAGTTCGCCTGCAGTTTTGTTTTTATTATCACATGTTTACTTCTGATAAAAAATACATTTAAACAGATTACATTTTTTCGTGTTCCAAAAGTCCACATTTTTTTAAAATAATCTCCTTTTCATTAGCTTCACATACGAATTCAGTAACCGCACATGTCATCACCAACTTGATTGCTGCTGTTATGCATTTTGGCGGGTCCCATCACTTACAACAATGATTCAGGGCATTTACTTTTTGTTTGTTTGTGTCTTCAAACTCCTAGAGCTAATTAAAGCACCCAAGATTTGGATGCCAAAAACGAAAACCCATCTCTCTCAAAACCTCGTTAACCTTGTTCTTTCGTATCATAACAATAATTGTACGTCCTAATATGCTGCCCGTGTAACAAAATTTGTTTCCCAGTCATACAGATATTTATAAATCCTTTTTACCAATTAACAAACGTTTGGGTCAATAAAAAATGCCATTCTACGTCGGTAAATCTATGCGCGATGCCTTCAGTGCAGCGCTTTTCCGCGGCGCTCGCCAGCCGACTCAGCGCTGCGGCCTTCAGCTCTAGGTGGTGTTGGCTAAGCACAGTAGACGGAGGGTCACAGCGGCACAAGAACAGCAAAGGGTGCAGGAGGATCCTGACAGTTGTGCACGAGCGGCAGCACGTACTAACTGCCTTTCAGAGATCTACTCAAGCACATTTCCTACAACTATCGTGCTAAAAGCAAAGCTCCCCTAAAACAAATATAGTAAAGAACATCTTTCAACAATGTATCCACTACCACTGTCATTTCCAGCACGCTTTGTGTGGTTGTTTGCAACCATTCCTTAAGGACGCACGTAACGAACTAGACTTCACCCCAGACAGACATTTTTAGTGCGATACTTATATAGGAAAACTCATTTTAAGTTAGCAGAGATTCCAGAACATGCTTCTATTTCGTGATTTCAGCCCTGAAACAGAAGCATGTTTGTAATTGCTTAGTGAGACCCATTTCTTTATATAAACAAATAGGTCTCACAAATCAAATCTTGTGCTTATATAAATATTTTTTTTTTTCAAGGTTCATTTTTTGACACATGTGTTTAATCTAGGCACTAAAGAAATAGAGAAGACGCTAGAAATAAATTTAGATGCCTCACAATTTCACAGATAAAGTTGGGAAATGCAGAATGTACAGCCATATTTTGAGTCCCTCCCACCTTTAGGAACCAGTTACCACAGTCTCCTGTAAAGAAAACAAGCTGCATTATGTTTTTCTTACGTTTCGTGACACTCTTGACTCGGAAAACAACCCTAAAACACGTTCCAAGTTAAAAAAGTGCTTCTGAGCACATAGCATTTGTAGGGCCAGACTTAGCATGTTCACGTCAATGGAAGTAGCCTCGATAGAGGGCACAGCGTGGAACACGCAGTTGCCGATTGCAAGCTCGGTACGCAGTCGGCGACTGCTCTCGGACTGGGAAATTTCCCCGGTGTGCGCTCAGCGGCAGCAGAGTGAGCTACTCGTACCACGAAGGCTCTTGCTTGCAGGCACAAAAGCACCGGGCCATGCCACTGCAGGAAGCCCACATGGCAGTCGATCGGCAGTTCGAGATCCAGTTCACGGACAATCCGCCTGGTGCAGCGCTTAATATGCGCGACAGAACCTGATTTCGGGTAGATGTGAGCAAAGGAGTTTCAATCGCTAGGCATTCAGAATGTATTTGGGAAATGCCAAAGAGACAGCCAATCATTTTTTTTTTTGGTTTTTACAAGTTCAGCGTTCCTTTGGAAAGGCAGTCTGAGCACCGCGAGTCGACCCACCTTGCTGAGGCAGTCGAAGATGTCGTTGAAGTTAGGCAGCACGGAGCCCCGAGCGACCTTGACCACGTTGTAGAGGGCCTCGCAGGCGTAGTAGCGCACCCTGCTCTCCGAGTCGCTCAGGCAGGCCAGGATGGGCTTCACCAGGTCGTCCACGTACAGAGACGAGTCCTGTTCCAACAAGAGACCCGACTTTGAACGGCATCTACTCGAGCAACGCGGCTTCCTTTCCGTTCTGCCTTCAATGAATCAACGAGCCATAAGGCACCACTCAAACAAAATAAAAATGATTTGTTGGGTCTTAAGTCTTTATGCTACCTGTTGCTTTTTTTTGTTTTTGTTTTACGTCATCGGCGGAGGAGACAGAGAAAAAGGCATGGTGCCTGACAGCGTCCCCTTTGCTACAGCAGTGTGAAAATGAAGAGGCAGCAAAGACGATTAGAAACCAAAATAAAACGACCGAACGACAATAAAACTCAATCGATCGTGACACGTTGAAAGAAGCGTACAATCAACACAAACTTGAATGTTCCAAGTTGATCCCACTATAAAAGCTTAAGGTTAGATACCGCATACACCACTTCGCATTTTTCCGACACGCAAACTAAAAAAAAAAAAAAAAAAAAATATTAGACGCTAAATAAACAGGTTAAATCAAAACAAGGATGTCGCACGATAACGTTAGAATGTGCGATAATAAATTTGAGCAACTTGTGCATCTGCAGAAACGTACCTGGAGCCCTAGACGCAACAAATACAAAATTGGGGACAAAGTAAGTACACGGAGCATGCCGATTGGACTCTCGCAACGACGACGTGGCGCTTTTTCCGCCAAAGTCTCACCGAGGCGCACCACAAACTTTCGGCTACAGCCTTGTGTTTGACGAGTCTAGAGCCTTCCTACTTCATATAACCACAGTTATTACAAAGCACAACTTCTAATATTACAAACGTGTAAGACAAAAACACAAACAACATTTAAGTGAGACTTGCTGCGAATAGATACCACACAAACCATTTCAAAATATTGAAATGACAGACATAGTATTCTGCATAATGGAAACAAGAAGTGCAAGTTCCAGCCTCAAGACATAAGTGTTTAGTGAACTAATGTGAAAGACTACAACAATCTCTCACTTTGTGTGTTTATTTCCATTACAATAAACCTAATACAGTCAAACAAATTTATAACGAATGGCTCTACCATGAAAATGCCCGTTTAATTAAAGGGCCCATGAAACGATTTTTAGGCTGGAATGAATCAATTTATATTGGGATTTTACTAATAGCGCATCGTTCAGTGGGCCAAAAGAAAAAAGGTAGAAAGTCAAAAGCCTGACTTTCGGTACGAAAATTTGAAAACAGAGCAGACTATTTCGTACCTCCTTCCCTTCGTAAGCTCTCTGCCTTTTCACAGTGATACATCCGCGGTTCCCGCAGCGCGTCACCGGGCCCCCGCAGCGCGTCATCGAGCCCAAACGCACGTCACACGAAACCGGACCTCACTTATTCCCTTCACCCCTAAGCTGACATTGTGGTGGAAGCTACGCGCTTGCCGGACCAATCAGCTGCCTCCCTTTCATCACCTGACCTCATTCTCTGCGGGTGGGTATGCGCGAGAGAGCGTGATCACGTGGCGAAAGTGTGGCTGGGGGCCCAACGAGCACGTAGCTTCTACAGCACTGTCAGCTTCGGGGTGAACGGGGTGGGGAAAGCAACTTTCGTTTGAATTTTGAGCAACAGGCTAATCTTCTAGGGGGAGAATGGCTGTGCCCGGATACACAAACGAGATTCCGAGCAAGAGGGGACTCCCCCTTTTCCGTCTTCTTGAACTGTGTGGTAGAATGCGCGATTTATGAGTTGAGGAGGAAAGCTAAACAGAAAAAAGTTGGAAAAGCGTTTCATGGCTCCTTTAAGTAAAATAAAGTCCCAGCCAATCTCCCATGTGCTCAATGTGTTTCTGTGACTACTACAGCAAATTCCTGTTTAACAAATTATTCTGTTTAACGAAGCAATTGTGCAGCCCCAAAAAGCAAAAACGACCGGCATTACAGGCTTTTTAGGTGAAAAGTAATAGATTTTTGCGTATATTGTTGCTCTCAAGTGGTGCACGTAGAGAACAGAAATATTGCGGCAGCGGCGACGGTTACAGCCGCTGCACCCCTCCGCCGTTGATGGGCTACACATTTTCGGGCCCAAAGAATGTTTTTGTGTGCATCCTTGTGCCTAAATGGCGCTATGCGACTACCTATGTTGCTACGTACATGGGTACAGGCCTCCTACTTTGTCACACAGCACCATCTAGACACAAGGTTGCTCACTAACAAATTATTTAGACCCAAAACCGAGAGTGCACACACTCGTTTTCTTATTTTGAGGTGCGTCGGTGAATTTGAAAGGACCCGCGCGAATCGACGTCACATCAGCCACCATTGGTCCAGACCGTGCTCCTGTGCCCGTACCCCCGCAGCACACATTTTGCACCATCGACTTTGTTCTTCTTGGGAAGTCTTGGCGACAGAATGAATTTGATGGTGCAGAAGAACAAAGCTTGCCTGAGAAAGACGGCTGGTACGGTGCCATGACTTCAATAGGAAGGCATGTACAGCAAATCCCCCCCTAAAAATTTTGTGTTTTTTAAATTGCGAAAATAAAATATGCAATGCCGAGTGCTCATTCTTCGCCCATATGTAGCGCTAGAGGTTCGAACCAGACGCCAAAGTTCCAGCATGAACCAATACCTTATTCAAAAGTTGCCTGATTTTTTTAAACTTTCATGGGAAAATGGGGTCCATTTTTGCTCGTTTTCGGTTTCTGGCACCATAGAGCTCCATGCATATTGGAGAGCTCCGTCAGTCACCATTTTCCCATTTAAATTTTCAGAAAATCACTTATAACTTGTTAATAAGATAAGGGTTAGTGCCGAAACTTTGGCGCCTGGTTCGGACCTCTAGAGTTACCTTTGGGTGGAAAATGCGCATTCGGTGATGCATAGTTCACTTTTGCAGCAAAAAAAAAATCATGTAAATCTCTTCTTTGTTTTTTTGTTTTTTCTTGGGGGGGGGGGTGATATTTTGAATATATAAAAAGAAAGTATCTTCATGGGCACAGACTTGGAACTCTCCCGCGTCAATTCTCGATATCGGAGGAAAAAAATTGCCGTTCATCGGGGCTCAAGTTGAACAAGACAGGTCACAACTGTGAGATTTCCCTACCTCCGAGGAACATGCTCGTGACCCGAATACTGCTCAAAAATCCTCCCGGTATCATTAAAACAAAAATGGAAAACGAGACAAGGGGTGTGGTTCTCGAAGAATCAAGCAGCCACACGGAAAGTTCATGGGGGGGGGGGCTGTGTTTCGTATCAAGACAAGATAAGGCTGCAGATAAAGATATCTTCCCCGTCAAGCTTAGGATTTTTTCAGTTTTCCCCCAATTGTGATAAAAACTGCATTGGGGTTACTTTCCAGAGTTTACCCATATGTATATATACCGAAAACAGAGGACCTGTAATATGACTGGGCATTTGTTTTCGGGGTTTCTTCTTCTTCGAATTCGAGGGTGTTTTATTGGGGTTTGTTTGTTCCAAATACCCTGCATCTTTCATTAACAATTATCGGTGCCGCACAAAAACATTACGTTTATCAGGGCTCGAGGAAAATGAGACACGAGCTTCCCCAACCTCCAGGGAACATGCGTCTGACCCTATCAAACTGTCTCTGCACCGATAAGATAAGGAAACGAGATAAGATGTTCCGGAACAAAGAAGTGGCCTTGTGGACAATTAAGTGCCGGTTGTGTTTCGGGTGAAAACAAAATAAAGCCCTAACCAAAGGTTTATTCCCCGGAAGCTCGGGTTTATCTTATCAAAGGTCAGCTCCGATTCGGGGTTTTATGGCTTGGCCAATTTTTATAAAACCGGCTTGCGGTCACTTTTAGGGGTTTATCGATCGGCGCATATTGAAAATATGCAGCAATAATTGCGCCGTATGCCGCCGATAAGAAACGGCCGAAGCCCAGGGCCGTACCTTGCCCAGGGCGATGGACATGGCCGCCAACCCGATGAGGCCGCCCTTCCGGCTGTTGGGGTTGTGGGCCAGGGTGAAGTCCTGGCCCAGGAGCTTGAGCAGCTTCTTGATCTGCATCACATTGTTCTTGCTAGTGAAGTCCTTCACCATCCTGAGGGAAACGGGCAAGAGGGAGGAACTCGTCGATCGCACAAGGCCGATGAACAAAGGACCACCCAAACGGCGCTACTGTAATCGTCCGAGATAACCGACCCCCTAAAGGCAGCCACACTCGAGTATAAATCTGATTATAGGAATTAAATTACTGTAATTCAATTACTTTCCGGGTAATTTGTAGTTGTTTTCATTGTATCACGAGCAAACAGTTCCGTGATCAAACATGAGTCACGGGATCTGTTTGTTCCACGCAAACGCGCGGGCTCTTTTACACCCTTGCTTTGACGTCGGGTCACGTCGCACATCTGATACGGTAATTTAATTACATTTTAGGATAAATACTTCCAGAACCTACATTACAATTAACAGTACCCTTAATGTGGCTCTGTCATTCTGAAGTTTTGTTCTATAGAGGCACAGACAAGTTAAAATACACTGAATATCTGCCTCATTGCCCTTCTACCGGCTCGTGGGGCTTTGAATGCTCCGAGACTGCGACAGTGGCACACATCTGAGCAACTGTACAAAGACACGACACCTGCAGACGGCTAGGAAAGATGCCCCACGTAAAGCGAGATTCTTTTTGATAGTAAGGATAAAGATAAAAGAATTTAAATGATGTGATTGCAATGTGTACATACATTCAATATCTTATCACAATTCATGTCAGCAATTTCAGAATTAAGTGATTTAGCCTTCATTAGACCATTCTGGAGCCTAAAAACAGTAATAGATAACAATTACTGTGAAATGCCAGTATAAAAAGAACACCAACAATCTTGGTGGTGTTTCAAAACAATAAAACTGACTTGTATCATACTCAAAAATCAGCTCCGATATCAAACCGTTAATGAAGTAGGTGAAAACAAAGGCGCAAAATGTGATGAACGTGAATCGTCAAACACTAAATCCTTCACGGCCAGAGAAGGAATGGACAATTACACCTCAGTGCAGGAAAATGCTATCGCGTCAAAATCACTGAAGTCAGGTAACCCTCAAATGAAAGCAATTGAAAAGTAATTGCATTACTTTCTGAAAGAAAGTAATACAAAATTATGAGGGATTCTTATCTGTGCACTGGTAATTCTAATTGTAATTAACTACTTTTAGGGCAGACTAGTCGTAATTGTAGATCCCTGGTGTCTGCCCAAGTTTCTGTTCCTGGAAGATAGCCCCCTCCTTGAAATTGCACCATGTGAACTTTGAGAATTTGTGCAACAGGTTAAGCGATCACAGTTTTGACCACAATCCTGAGTGTTCCTTAGGAAACTTGGAAAACAACTTAATAAGCTCAGTTTTCCCTTTATATTCTAACTAATGAGATTATGTAGGCGCGATCCAGGGCAGCTGATGGAAGTAAGAGTGGGTGAGGAACCCGATCGACTGTCACTTGTCCTGAGCATGTTAGGGTCGCACTCCTAAATTTAGTACCACCAAATTAGGCAACTCCAAAAAGGTTGGGGTATTCTTTTGGTATATGACAGAACATATTTTTTCGACATTATCAGAGTTGGGGAAAGACGAAGTCAAGCCAAGTTTAAGAGCTTGACACCTGTGGGGAAACTTGTTTTCATCTTTGTTTTTCAGGGAGGAAGGATTGGCTTTTGATTTACTGACACCGTGACTTGTCACAAGCTTATTGAGAATGGTGCTACCAGACTCTGCACTCTGACCACCGACAAAAAAACAAACAAAAACATCTGCTTTGCGGTGAAAGTTGTTCTCTGTAGCGACCAAATGACAGGGAGAATGCAAAGCACATCATGTCACATCTGTGTTCTCGTCGGCTTTCTCGTCAGTTGTGGCTTTCGCTCAGCATCTTGATAGTGTGGCATCATAAAGGCTGTCAAGGTGTGATGAAACAACAACGCTTGGACATGTACATGAACATGCCATAGTCCTGCACTTTATAAGAAATACATATGGTTATCACGTGCACCTGTGAGCAAACAATGTACACACACATCCCTCGGCATAGTCACTGCTCACAACCAGTTTATCATTCTTCTGCTTGTTTGTATGGAGACCTGGAACACTGCTGGGTGCAATTGAGGACATTCTGACATAAGTGTGCGAAGACCGCCAACCAAGGAAAGTTAGCAGTGAGATATGATCAAGAGTACAAAGATAGCAGGGCAAGTGATATTCTAAAAAAGGCTCTGATCTGCAGTGGGTAGAAAAGACTGACAACATCAAAGCCAAACAGCACAATGAGATATACCTGTACACATCACCTGAAACAGTCAAAAAGTGTGATATGTTTGTAGTCATCAATTTGTGAGAGTGGTTTCTTCCGAGGCCCATTTCTTTTACATAGCATGCACCATTACAAGGCTTCCTCGCACACTACGTCATTCCGGTACCGGAATGACGTAGTGTGCCGGTAGCTATTCCTATTTAAGGCACCTGTCGAATTTCCGTTTCTAGCATGGTAAAATACCATAATTGAGGGTACGTGTACAGCAGAAAAACGCCAGCCTGGCAGATGAAGCACTGTCAGTGCAAGCAATCTAAACTTGTACCAGGAAGAGCATGAAACAGTTCGAAATAATTTAGGCGATCTTTTCAGGTGTCAGCGCAAACAAGAAGCATTATTGTTTTGATGGATGTCGGACAATGAGCTCCAAACTCGATCTGAGGTGTCAGAGCTCCGAAGTTGCTCATACACGCAAGCAGTGCTGACTCGGCGGATTGACCTTCACGCACCTCGACAGTGCTCAAAGATCTGCGTCTCTGTGCACCGATGCATTCAACAGTACATGGCGTAACGAAGAAGGAAAAGAAAACTAGAAATATGTGATCTGCCAGAAACCTCATGTGAAAAAGCACGTCTGTAATTTCCAGTTGGCGGCTTATAGTTCCGATTAAACGTGGACCGTAAAGGAAAAAAAATTCGGTGCAAATGAACTCATTATTGGGCGAACGCAATGTCACGATTATAAAGAACGGTACACAGCATGCGAGTACAAGTAAACATGCCTGATCTAAACACAGCTAGGGAAATCGCCGATGATTGTCAAGAGGAATAATGTTTCCTCGGCACGTCCTCTTGGTCACTGACTGCCGAGACGTAGTTTTCTTAAGAACTATGATTTGAACAAAACATCCGTGAGATAGGACGTGGAGGAAAAACGCCCCAACGCTCTCAACTTACTTCTCGATTTCCAGAGCGGCTGTCTTCCGTTTCTCGTACAGTTTGTCGTTTAAGGCGCGGACACAAGCCGCAGTCAGCGGTGCGTAATCTTTCTCGGTCAGATTTGCCATTTTGACGAAGTAGATTCGTTCTTCTCTTTTTCTCCTAAAAGGCACTCGCTCCCATGCACAACCCCATTAAAACACGGACGCCGACAATTTGGATTGGATTGGATTGCGCCGGCTAGTTGAACTATGCGAGTTGCCAGACTTCACTAGGACTCAGCCACCGGCTATCACCGGCGCTTCCTGAAGCTCCGCAAGTTCCTTGGTGTATGATGTCTATTAGAGCCCTTCGGAGCAGAGTGGGGTGGCTTAGCAGAGTAGCGCAGTTTGGCCATACATTGGTTTGAATAGGCGAGCATCTCGGGGTAGACTAGAGCACTATATAGCTCCTTCGGAGCAGAGTAGCGCAATCTAGAACGCCGTCTCTCGGCGACTAGCGGCGAACGCCCGGAGGTTCCAACTCCGGTCAGAAATGCATGGGGAACATGAGAAAATCGTTGTTTCTTCAATGTTGTGGAGATGTACGGAACGACAATAGTTTTTGACATAATAAAGGAACATTTTAGAATCATTTGCGCTGAGTTTTGTGCCAAGTAAGGACGTAATTTGTTTTTAAAAATTGCGCGAGCGGCATCATGCAGCAGACGACGCGGCAACGTCACAGCGTCCACGTGACCCGCTCCGGCCAACCCAAAGAGCCCATCTCCGCTGCGTGCAAAAATCGTCTGCTTCAAACGCCATTGTCTTGGAAATTGCCTTCTCAAAATTTGCACACGCATCCGATATTATTAAAACTTTGATAAAGTGTTTAGTGCATTACCAACTTCACGACAGACTAGTTTTGAAAAGTGTGATTTGACCTGTGCGCCGCCGCGCCGCGCCGCCGCCGCCGCCTGTTTTGCTCTCGCCGCCCTGCCGCCGCCGGAATCCCCAGAGCCAGCACGCCGCCGCCGCCGCCGCGCAATAAATCCGGCGCGCCGCCGGCACCGCCAATCTTTTTTTTTTTTTTTTTTTTTTTTTTTTAGGGGGGGGGGGGGGGAGCATGTGTGCGTAATATTGGTGTTTTTTTTTTTTCTTCTGCTTCTGTATGAGTCTCACCTACTATATTATGCATAAAAATGAATAAATACACTGGTGTCCGTATGCTTTCTCCCTTTTTTACTCCTGTAAATATATCAATAAATGTAGAAGTTCCATAGTAAACGAAGACACGGAAGGCTAAAAAAAAAGGACAAAACAAGTCTCAAACACAGTTTCTAGTTTATTTGAATAACGAACGCTCTTATATATGCCTCAAGACCTTCACCGCCGAAAAAGAAACACATCCTCTTCACTAGGTCATCGAGAGCCGGACACTCGGACAGAACACATATGACTCATGATTCAGACAGACAGATCCAAATGATTCACACCAACCAGCCACACTGATGACCTCGCTTGAGGGCTGGCAGCTCCAGCTCCAGCACAGCCCTTACAATTCTTGGAAAACCCACAAAACAAGACCTTATAGAGACACAAAAACGCTTCATATCACTGTCCAATGCCAAGGACGGTCTGCTTACACAATTACCAGAGGTACAAATACGCATGTTCTCCCTCAGAACTCTCCTACCATTGCTGATTGTTGGGCGAGTTGCTATTGTACGTGAGAAAACATGATTGCGCTTTAAGACATAGACAGGAAGAACACCACAAAGCGCTTACTTTCAACTTATTTAATCCAAGAGCCTCAGCGTAGATAAACACTGCGTCACCGCACCACATCTCAACCAATCCGTGGTCCCGCCGCGGACCGCAAATACACTATCTTTTTCTGCCAAATCAACTGAAGCCACGCATGACTGCGGGTGCAAACCATTATTTGCTTCTTCCACTGTTCTCGCTAGGCACAAAGATAAGACTGTTAGAGTGATAATTGAGGCGGACGCCATCAATAGTTCCGGCACTTGTTGTACACGCGTTTTTTCTGGCACCCCTGAGGACCACCCGAAACGGAGATTAACCTTTCTAATTTGTGCTGAGCTTTGAAAACTAAATTTACACCGAACCTCTTTGCCACTGATATAAAGTTATGAGAGATTCCATGGTAGTAACTTTATATCAGTGGCAGAGAGGTTCGGTGTAAATTTAGTTTTCAAAGCTCAGCACAAATTAGAAAGGTTAACCCCCTTTCTGGTGGTCCTCAGGGGTGCCAGAAAAAAACATAAGAACCCAGATGTAACTTTTCAGCCAGGAGTGGTTTACGGGACCCTCTCATTTCGTCGAAACTCGTTTCGTGTAATTAAGTACCGCAGACAACTTTCCATCGGCACACGTTTCACGGACACGCGTTTTGTCAACACGATCGTTTCATCGAATTGCACGCTGTAGGGGCATGTCGTCCCGCGTGTATCGTATTATAGTAAGGGTTGTGATGGAGTTGCCTGTTATCGCATGTGGCTGGTCAGTCTTCAAGCGAGGTCATCAGGGTGGTGGGTTGGTGTGACCATGAATCATTTGGATCTGTGAGTGTCCGACTTTCAGTGACCTACACTCTAAAAAAAGGGTGTATTATTACACCCTTTGTCCCATATAATACACCCCAAAACTTTAGTTCGACGTACAGCGCACTGACGTCGATCTGACGGTACTACCTTTCACGAGAGGCTTGATGGCCGTGTGGTACAACTTATTAAAATAGCTAATGTACGTGTTACAGACTACAAAAAAAAAAAAAAAAAATCGGGGTTTTCTTGGTTCTATCGTAAAACCTCAGTTTTTTTGTTTTTTTTTTTCTGTGGTCTTTGATACATACTTTAGCTATTTGATAAGTTATATCGCACCGTTATCAAGCCCCAAGTTTTGGGGTACATTATATGGGACAAAAGGGTGTAAGGTGATACCCTTTTTTTTTTAGAGTGATATAGTGGAGTGTTTATTTTTTGGCGGTGAGGGTCTTGACGTATATATAAGAGCGTTCGTTGTTCAAATAAACTATACCCGTTTTCTCAAAGGAAAAAAAAAAGTTTTGAGCATTGTTCGATCGTATACGCGACGCGAAGTCTTAGGAGATTTGGTTGTCGGGAAAAAAAAGCGATGATTTTGGCGCTGGAACGTGTACGTCTTGATAATATATATAGTAGAATTCACGTACATATATCTTAATTCTCCACATAAAGGTGGAAATTAGTAATGGTTCGCGAGGAGTTGGACTTATTTTTACTAGGGTTCTTGACATGAAAACGGAAATAGAAGCTGTGTTTGAGACTTGTCTTGTCCGTGTTTTTATCGTTCCGTGTCTCCGGTTACTATGGAAGTTTTTCACCAGCTCGCCTGTGTTTTTAAAGTGATATAACGGAATGAACGGTTTCGTAGACTGCAAAACGATTTAATGAAAACTTTGTGAAATAATTTGATACAAGAGGGCTATATTCGCGTCCGTTTTCGTTCCTGTCACATCGTGTTTCTTTCTAGGGGTCCTCCTTTCTCGTTCCCACGCCGGGATTCAGCATCGGGGGTCGAAGTCGAGCTCCCATCCGGTCGAGGCGGCGAGGCTCTCCTTACGGGTCTATGCCGCCGGCGTATTCGCTTACACTCCCGGGCTCAAAATCTTTGCGTCCTCGCGAATTTTGTTAACGTGATCCTCTGTTATGCGTCTAGCCATCGTGGAAGGCGGCATGAGGCGGCGTCGGCGTGAAGCGCGTGTAATCGGAGGATCTGCCGCGGTGCAAGGCGAGTTCGTTGAAATCGATGTCGATCGCTGCAAGTTGTTCGTAAAAAATAAAGTAATAATAATAATAAAAAAAGCTGTTGCGGGGCAGCTTGGCGGCCATCCGGTGTGCCTTGTGGGGTAAACCAGGAAATGGTGTGGGTTTGCTTGCCCACGTTGGTGAAGTGACAAACGGTCCGTGGAAAAGCGGACCAAGTTTCGAGGTGAAGGCCTTTCGTATACCATACCCTGTCCCTGACGCTGTATGGAGCTGGTCGATGTTTTGCATCGTAGGAACGCTTCATGCCGTGAAGGTAAGCGAGGTTCGCGTTTGCAGCATCGCAGTTCGCGTGGACGTCGCCGACCTCGTCGGGAAGCGGGGAAAATTCCATTGGTCGACGTGGGACAAAGTTGAACAGGAGTTCGAACGGTGATGTCTGGAGTCCGGCGTGCGGCTGCTGGTTCAATTGAAAGCTGGTTGCCTGGAGATAGTCGATCGCTCCAATGGTCGATGTTGCCGCTGACGTTCTTTCGCAGACCTAGAAGGAGTTTTCCGTTGGCGCGTTCGACAAAGCCATTAGCTTCGGGAGCGTAATGTATACTGTTAGGATGTTCTGAATGTGCCTGTCAGCGAAGTACCGCGAAGCCGAACGTGAGGTTAGGACCCTATCGTTGTCGGTGATGACGGCCTGCGGCGTACCGAATGAGGGTACGAGTTCTAGAAATCGAAGGACGTGCTCGGTCGACTTGTCAGGCACGGGGCGCGCGACAAGCGCGTGGTAAAGTCGAACGCAGTGATAAAGTACCTGTTGTCGTCGCTCCTCGTCTTGCGGGGGATCTTGCGCCGCGGCTGCGGCCGGCGGCATACAAACGAGAATAAACAAGACGCCGAAGTACCCGATTCTTCTAACGGACGCACTCTTCACAGCGAAGGCAATGTAACTCTCCAGAAAAAAATTAATAAAAAAAGCGTGTTCCTTTGTATGGTATTTTCATCTTGTTTTCCAAATTCAAACGACTCTCTTCTCACTCCCTCTCTCCCTCATTTACTACACCCCCTCCCCTCTTCCGCGCCACGCCGCCGCCGATCCGTTCACCCCCGCGCCGTTTACACGCCGCCGCCGCCGGCGATTTCTGACCGGCGCACAGGTCTATCTCGGGGCCAACCCCAGGCCGCGGAACAGCCCCTAGCGGTGGTCGTGAGCTCTAAATTTGTGACACGACCACTGATCTCCAGGGGGGTAAAGGTGGGTGAGGAGGAGTGGCAAATCCCGTGCGCCGACACCCGGGGTCCCGAGTGAAAGATCACGAAAGAGAGCGACAGAACACGAGAGAAAGAAACCAATGTTGCCAGCTGAAGGATGACAGTCGCAATGGTAATCGCGAAGACTGAAAACCCTCAGCAATATAAACAGTGATAATTTAATGTTGTAAACTAAATTCTGAGATATTCTAATGCTTATAAAAACCAATATACTCATTACGTTGCATTAACTTCCCTTCTGACGAAATCTCGGAAGTCCGGTGCTTGCGAGGTTTCGTATTCCTCGGCCGCGGCCACTCGCGCCCCACCCGCGAAGTCGGTTGTCTGGTTTAGTTTAGCGTTGACGCGAGGCCGGACATCTGCGCGCTATGCAAAAAGAAAGCTTCGAAAGGAACGCGCATACCTTTCCACCGGTAAGTTCGTGGATTGTTGAAGTTCATTAAATTGAATGCTGTCGACGAAACTTCGCAGAACGAATGGTATGGGACTCCCTTTCCGGAGGTGCGATCGGGGATAGTGGGGCTTCGGTTGCCATGGTAACCATGTGTGGGACCCCGAAGGTCTGCCTGCATGCTCCGCCGTTTGCGGCAGCCAGAATGCATGGGAAAATGGCGGACCTTTTCCTCTAGAGTTAGTATATGATCTCTATGACTGATCTCAATGTCAGTCATTGAGATCAGTGATGTCAGTGGACACGACTAATTTAAGCCGTTTTAGCGTCGCTACAGTAAGAAGGTATAACTCTTGGTGACTGAAAACTTGGCGCATGTTAGGGTTTCGTCACGTCCATATTCAACTGTAGAATAAACGAACGTGCTGTCCGAACTATAATAGGGCCGACTTGCTAGAAACGGCGTCTCAGCTGAGACGGGGAAGGAAAGCGCTGCCAAAGCCAGCGCACGAGCCGTGCGGGACCGTCTCAAACTTGCTCAAACCGAGCCGAGCAAACCGCGTCTCAAGACGCTCGCGCGCCCCATCCTTTGCACTGTTTTAATAATAATAATAATATCGTTTGGCTCTGGAGAGTGGCGGCACCGCGGAAAGGCAACAGCCCGTACCATGGAGGCCCGCGGTGCCGTGTCCAAGGAACATGATAATGCGATGAGTGTGTCACAAAAGAAAATTTACAGGGTCTTTTTTACCGCAAAAATAAACTAGGCATCGCCGAACGCTCATTCTCCGCCCAAAGGTAGAACTACCGGGTGAAACAAGGAGACGGCAGGCTCTTTAAAAAGACCGGAAAAAGTCGGTTTCTTAACCTATCGCGCTACGACTTTGTGCAGCGTTGCCCACGGATGGTGCATTTTTTTTGTAAAATTTGCAAAGAGCGAACTTACCTGAGAAAAAAGTAATGAAAGAAAAAGGCTTAGCTCCTATGGAAACGCAGCGACGCCACCGGTCTTCAAAGAGCACGGCGCCGTTTCGCACGGGACACAAGAGATGGCGCAACGAACGCCGCCAACGAACGAGTATTCGGCGCCGAGAGCCAGCGTCTTTAGCAGACAATCTTTTCGACTCAAAAGCGGCGCGCGTTCCGCAGGCGGCGACAGTCGCAGAAACAAAAACAGGCGCGGTAACAAAGCAGCTGCAGTTCCTTGTCTGCTAAATACGCCGGCTCTCGGCGTCTGCTCGTTCGGTGGCGGCAGTTGGCGTCGCGACCGCTTGCGCCATCTCTTGTCTTCCGTGCGAAACGGCGCCGTGTTGTTTAAAGACCGGTGGCGTCGCTGCGTTTCCATAGGAGCTAAGCCTTTTTCTTTCTTTACTTTTTCCTCAGGTAAGTTCGTTCTTTGCAAATTTTACAAAAAAAAATGCACCATCTGTGGGCAACGCTGCACAAAGTCGTAGCGCGATAGGTTAAGAAACCGAATTTTCCGGTCGATTTAAAGAGCCTGCCGTCTCCTTGTTTCACCCGGTAGAGGTCACAACCAGATGCCAAAGTTTCAGCCCGATCTGATAACTTAATCAAAAGTTATAAGTGATTTTCTGAAAATTTCAATGGGAAAATGGAGCCCATTTTTGCCCGTTTTCGGTTTCTGGTGCCATAGAGCCCGATGTATTCGAAGACTCCGTCGGACGCCATTTTCCCATTGAAATTTTCAGAAAATCAGTTATAACTTTTTATTAAGTTATCGGATCAGGCTGAAACTTTGGCATCTGGTTGTGACCTCTAGCGCTACCTTTGGGCGGAGAATGAGCGTTCGGCGATGCCTAGTTTATTTTTGCGGTAAAAAAGACCGTGTAAGTTTTCTTTTGTGACACCTTGTACATGCACGATGATGACGAGATGTATTGTAAAAGCTTGGTCTGCTGGGCAAGTTGGTAATGGACATTCATATTAAAATAGCGCAAAAAAAAAAGACGGGACAAAAAGACGAAGACGCACACAGGATAGCGCTTGTCCTGTGTGCGTCTTCGTCTTTTTGTCCCGTCTTTTTTGCGCTATTTTAATATGAATGACG
Organism: Ixodes persulcatus; assembly: GCA_013358835.2. Lineage (NCBI taxonomy): Eukaryota > Metazoa > Arthropoda > Arachnida > Ixodida > Ixodidae > Ixodes > Ixodes persulcatus. The sequence goes on along the minus strand of JABSTQ010009365.1, from coordinate 277,154 downwards.
AGATAGATTCTTGCTATTGCGGAGGATGTCAGTCCAATTTGAGGATGTCCACATTTCGTTGAGGCGGGTCAGCAGCGGGCCAAGGGGATCTGCAGCCTGCCGTTCGATCGGTGCACGGTAGCACAAAGGAGCCCCAGGAGCATGATGGTGCTGTCGCTCACTGGGGGCGAAGCATCAGGCTCCAAGGGGGTAGCCCAGTCAAAGCAGAAAGCTGCCGCCTCCGAGGTACCGAGACCCATGGCTTAGATTGAGGCACCGCGGACGTCCGGTGTGGCATCCTCTAAACGTCGTCGTCGTCGTCGTCGTCGTGCTGCTACAGTGTACTAGAATACTTGGGTATACTCCGTTTCACCTTATGTGCGAGCGAAGGCAAAGCTGGAAGCGCGAGCACGAAAGCTCCGTGCCTTCAGGCTTTGCTCGAGCGCGCGAGCTGGGCAGAAACGCAAAAAGCGCTGGTCTCGCGCTTCTACCTTTGGCTTCGCTCGCAGATAAAGTGAAACGAAGTATAGTGTTGGGACCGGAGCGGCTCGGCAACGGGAGCTCGTGAGGGCGCGTGATTGACAGCTCGTGGCGGCGCAGTAGTCGAGCAGCCTTTTCTGCGGTACGACACAAGGTGAAACAGAGTATAAGGAGTATTCACTGGGCGCCATAGTTGTGGGTGCTGTCTAAAGCGCATGCTCAGAACGAGCCCACATTAATAGGCTGCTAAGACCGGCCAATTTTGACGGTGTGGAATGCACGTTCCAAAAGAATCCTGGAAGCTAGACATCAGCACGCGCTCAGCAGTCGCGCACACAGCTATGGCCGCCAGTGAATACTTCCTATAGCTCCGTGTGTTTTTTACTTCGAGCGGTGCGCGTGTCGGGACCACGATTTCATAGTTCCATGTGTTCGATCGTAATATTCTTTGAATCTTGTGTTCTGATTTTGCGGATGGTGAACGCGTAAGGAGTGCCGAAATGCCGTCGGCGAAACAGCGACAGAACTCTTGCTCTTCACCTGGTTGCAAAACGGGCCTCATCCGAGTGAAAGGAGTGAAAACGGCGTCCCTTTTCGGCGTTCCAAAGGACAGAGACAAAAGAGATTTTTGGGAGAAGAATCTGCAGCGATCGGACAAGCGTCTTGAAAAACAAGCGCTGTCTTCGAGCTGCGCTTCGAGCCCCGCTTCATCCTTCGAGACTACGTCCACATCATCGGCGGAAAGGAAGTGAGGATTGCTTGTGGACACCCCCCGCTTACGCCAGACGCGGTGCCGACTCCGCTGCCAAGTTTACCCCAGGACCTGAGTGGAGACCCTCCCGCATGCAGGACGAGAGAAAAGGTTGTGTTGTCTCGTTCCTACTCTTCGTCCCTGTCGTGAAGCACTATTCTCTTCTCCAAGAGAGGAAAAGAAGAGGAAGGCAGGTCCACCAGAGTCCACCAGACAACGGGTCAGTTTCCCGAGCGAGCCCCGAACGGCGTTCGGGGCTCGCTCGGGAAACTGACCCGTTGTCACCATTGGTGAACAGCAAAGCTCCTGCCGTGATCCCACGAGGCATTGATCGTGACGCACTAGGCTCCCTGAATATGCCAACTCAACACTGGGCCGTTCACAAGTTCAGCAACTTCGACGGTGTTGCTTATTTAGAGACTGCTCTTGAGCCGAAGTCTAACAAGATCAGCACCGAAAAGGCGGTGTTCATTTGTTTCTTCAACTTACCTGATGTGGTATGCCAATACCTTCAGGGCTGCATATTGTAACCATGTATGTGCTGCACATTGTAACCATGCATTTCAATGCCGTGCTATAAACTATTAGACTAACAACTTTTACCTTGCCATATTCACGTGTGCTTTTGCTTCCTGGTCTAAATGATGTGAAATAGTTGCTTGTTTTCTTCTTTGAATAATCTTCAGCCCACGTTGTCTCAGTTTTTGAACTTAAGTTCAATGTTAGAACCCGTGAAAAAGAAATTGTCACGGTTTATAAGCCATTTCTTACAAGTGAACGTCGGGTGGTCCTCGGATGGTCGTGGCAGCCATGAAGAAATATAAGATTCCCATCTCTTTGCGATCGTCGCTTGGGTGATTTGTCGCATAAATGAACGTAAAAATGAGTGACAAGTGAAGCGAACTGATTAAGGTCAAGAAGAAGACGGGAAGAAAAAAAGAAAGAGAAGTTAACCTCCGGTACTTAAAAACAAACTAAAAGAAGCTCGGGCTTTAGTAAGTGCCGTTTCGTTGCACCGTAAAATAAAATAGAAAAAAAAAACTGGTTCTGAGTTTTAGATATCCCCGCCAAATATCTAATGTTTGGCCTTTTGTAACAAAGGCAATGGGCATTTCACACAAAATGCTCACCTTCCCACGAACCGAAAGTCGCAGCTAATTCTCCGCTGAAAGAATTTGCAATCCGCTTCTTTAAAGTCGCGATTGTTTTATATGAAGGTAGAATAATGCAGCTTATACCGTCCAATACATTGAAGCATCATGTTGCCAACGATCGTGCCGCAGCGACCGCTGGCAGGTCGTAGCTGTATCAGAAATCCTATGTGCACTCCACCAAAGCGGCACCGAAGATTCATATTTTCGCGCGTGCAGCCGCGCATGCGCACACCTTCTGGATAACGCGCCGGTGTCGACACCTGTCGCGATCAATACCACGCGCTTCAGGCGAGCCCCTCCGGTCCCAACACTACCCAAGTATTCTAGTCTACTATAGTGCTGCTGCGAGATAGAACACTTCTATTTCACGCTTTAAATGTCGTTTCCAATATTGTGACGTCGCGGTTTGCTGATTGGTCGACGCGTTGTCACATATTTAGTTTGCGCTCTAACCGCGGGGGGAGTATTCGGCACTGGCGGCGGCCTTTGCTCCGCCTATTGGCCAAACTCTCCCAATATACGGCTCTGGAGTAGCGCAGAGCCAATACCACCTAGAACACAAGGCCTGCGCGTTTCCTCCTCTAAACGTCATCACTAGTAGATCCTCTCAGCGCCCCCTAGGTAGCCCGGATGAGCACCGTCGTCTGCTACATCATCTGCGACATCGTCTGCTCCATCGCCTGCTTCAGTGGTTTGTGTAGCAGATAATGAAACATGCTCACGCCGAGTGTCTGTTGCTACAGCATACGATGAAGTTAGACGTTCACGTGGAGCGTCAAATGCATGAGTGAAAATGCCTTACTGCTGTGCGAAGGGCTGCAAAGCCCTTCGCTGGACGCTGGCACTGGACGCCATTTTCGAGGGCGCTGTTTATACTCCGGGTCGCTGCTTTGAAGCGTTCTTCCGCAGAACGAGCGCGCGCGCTAGAAATGCTCGTCTCAAAGCAAGGAGCGCGTGCTAGCTCGCGCTTGTGGCCGAGGGAGTGTTCGCGTGCGCGTTGCAAGTGAACTGGAAGCTCGCAATCAGCTCGCGCTCAGCAGTCACGCACACAGCTGTGGCCAACGTTACTAGATTACCTCAGTTGTGGAACTCCCGCGGTGGGGGGTACCCCCCCTCACTCACCTCAATCCGCCTAGAGTCATTCGAAGCGCCATCTATATTTTGGTTTCATAACTGTGCATTCTAACGAGCACAGCTGAAGCGCCAAATGGCGATCACAACGCCGCCATTTCGCCCGCAGCGGTCACTCTAGGAACTGCACGTGACATCTATTTTTGGCTTCAATCGGGTTACAGGGGTTCCACCCCCGTCTCCCTAGCGGACGCGCCGCGAAATACCCCCACAGTTAAAATGCGCCTAGGTCGGGACGCGCTACCTGAAATCCCCGCTGAGGCATGGTTGTATAAAAACAATATTAATTGTGCTGCAAAACCTTGAAAACTAAAAATTTTAGAAAACATCACCCGCCCCCATTTTGTACTAATCTCCAATAAAAGTTACTACAAAAAGAGTTTTTTTCGTTGGTTTTTACGTTTCTAGTGACGTTGAAACGAACGTATCCCGATTCAGTTACCAAAGCAGCCGTCCGGCGGCGCGTCGAGCGAATCTGGGCGAGTCGTGGTGAGTGAGGGGGGGTACTGTTCGTGCATGCAGCGTCTATGAACAGTTCCATAACTGAGTTAATCTAATAACGTTGGCTGTGGCCAGCTGTGGCCGCAGGTGAATGCGACGTAGTTGCGACGCGGCCCATACTCTCGTCAAGCTTCAGCCTGTTTGCCGCTTGGGGCGGGTCGGGGATCTACTAACGAAACGTCATGCGCAGGCCTTGTATTCTAGGTGGTATTGGCAGAGCCGTGTATTGGGAGAGTTTGGCCAATAGGCTGAGCAAAGGCCGCCGCCAGCGCCGTATATTCCCCCCACGCTTAGAGCGTAAAATAAATTTGTGACACAGCGTCGACCAATCAGGAGACCTCTACTCCATCTCACAAATGTCTGCAGTGAAGACAAAGGCAAAGGCGCGTGAGCCTAGCTCAGCGAAACGCTTTTGTTTGTACGAGACCTCGTTCATAGGAGGCACTTTCCAAAGCCACGCGCTCGTGCCCATGCCTTTGTCTGCACTGCTAGAACAGCGTCCTGAGACTGGATGAAAGAAAACAGTGCAAAGGGTGGGGTGCGCGAGCGTCTTGAGACGCGGAGTTCCGCTCGGCACGGCTCAAATTATACTTCGTTTCACTTTATCTGCGAGCGAAGCCAAAGCTAGAAGCGCGAGACCAGCGCTTTTTTGCAATTCTCCCCAGCTCGCGCGCTCGAGCAAAGCCTGAACGCACGGAGCTTCCGTGCTCGCGCTTCCTGTTTTGCCTTCGCTCGCACATAAGGTGAAACGAAGTATAGTCGTGTCGCATATTTAGATCACACGACCACCGCTAGGGGCTGTTTCGCGGCCTGTGGTTGGCCCCGAGATGCTCGCCTATTCAAACGAATGTATGGCCACTCTCAATAAACGGCTCTGGAGTAGCGTAGAGTTCCTGTATAGGCTCCCTACGGGAGCCAGAGTTGCGTGTTCATGCATGGCATGTGGATTCAGCTCATCGAACGCGCGCGCTCAAAAGCCGGGGAACGTACGCCGGGGCGCGTGCAACGTCCACTTTGCTGCACGACACTTGATACGGCTCCTCACGTGATCGGATCTCGGCAAATAGCGGCGAGGGCGGCACGCGGCACGTGGAATCAAACGCGCAACACTGGCTTCGCGACTCCAGCAAAACGGACGCCACAAAGCGGGAAAACCGGGAACCAGCCGGTCCAAGTCGCTCCGCGCCCCTCCGCGTCTCTGGTGGTTTTCGCGGCGGACACGTGTTGTCGGCGCGGTGACGAACAATGTAATTTGACGAAGGTCCGAAAATTTCTTAAGTTTGCCTGAGTGTTCATTAGTGTGGTGAAGCCTCAGAGATTGTTTCCTTCCATCACGTGTTTGAAAGCCCGTTCACTCCACAACACACGGTCGCGTGCTTTCGATTTCTTGGATGGGGGAGGAATCACGGAAAAATGTTTTGATTTCTTGTCTGTCTCGAATCACATTCAAAGTGACGACTACTTGGTAACTGATAAGTGGTTTCTTTATAAGGATGTAGAACAGTGAACTAAGGACGACAGGCGAGGCGTTTCACTGGAGGGAACACCAATGTTGCAGTCAAGTAAATGGGAAGGTTCGATAGCTGCTTTTCTTAAGTTTGGTTGTGTTCGATTAGCTTCAAGTTTGAGCCACCCACGCCGGTCGGTGCGTTGGCTACTCATCTTGACTGCTTTTCGCCAAAAAAGCCTCTGGACCACACTGAAGGAGTTGGGCTGATTTCGCAATTACTTGGTTCAGGAAAACCTGCTCGCTGCATATGATTAATGAGGGAAATTATCTGCTTTCAAAAGGTGGGGATGCGTCTCGCAAGGTTAGAAACTGTCACGACATTATTAATATTATTATTATTACATAAATATTACATTAATATTATTATTATTACATAAACCAACAGCAATAAACGTCTACATTGCTCAGGTTGACCGGCCACAAAAAAAAATACTCATTTTATCCATTCAGGGTTCGAAGTCAAGTTCAATGCAGAGAGGTTCTGCGTGAATCTTCGATGAAGACTCTCTTCAGTTTGTCCGCATTCGTCTTCGTGCTACCGGCTAGAACCATTTGGCTAACTTTAACAAGTAGCTCTCTCTCTGTCAAATATACTTTTATTCAGCAGCTCACCTAATAGATAGTCAACTAAGCTCATATTTCAACAAGAATAATATACTAATATCGCTTTAGTGGGACATAGTGCGTAGTATAATACATAACCCGCTCGTCAAAATGACCTTTCGATTGCTACTAAAACCTGAATTGAAATACGAGTATCAGCTGCTTAGAGGGGCGCCAGCGGGTTAACATGCTCCTTGGCTCAAGAAGCGCTTGCTTAAATTTCGTAATTTTCCTGCAGCCTGTATTGTTGACCGAGCAGACGATTGGAGCTGATTCTTAAACGCGGATACGCACAAAAGCTCGATTTCACGTTCAGATAAGTCGCATGGTCGAGGCATGCGAGTTAGCTGAAAATTGCTCTCGGTGAAACAATTCTGTAGTCATCGCCGCTTTCCTTAGATGATCAAAACTGATTAGAGTTTATTACCGTCTCTCCGGAGCCCATAGTTTCGGTTTTGAACGAAATCTCCGAAACAAAAGTTTGACATGAAAATAACAAAACAAACCCGGGAAAACAAAACTATGGTCTGTCAGTTTATGTGCACCGGTTACACTTAACCGTCTCAGTTCAAATACCTATAAAATTGGGCATTAAACAAAATAAAATCTGTGAAATTGAATGCTCCACCCCTGCAGGCGGCCGGGCCGAGCCGACGCGACCTGGACTCAGCCGCCATGTTTGTTTGGTGGTGGCGCCCCCTATAGGTCGCTGGAGTCGCGATATGAACTCTAGAGTAGCGCAATCTAGAACGCCATCTTTCGGCGACTAGCGGCGAACGCCCGGGTGTTCCAACTCCGATCAGAAATGCAAGGGAACGTGAGAAAATCGCTGTTTCTTCAATATTGTGGGGATGTACGGAACGTCAAAAGTTTTTAAAATAATAAAGGAACATTTTCAAAAAGTTTGCGCTAAGTTGCGTGCCATGTAAGGGCGTAATTTTTTTTAAAAAATTGCCTGAGCGGCATCACGCAGCAGACGACGCGGCGACGTCACGCAGACGTCGCATTGTCCACGTGACCCGCTCCGGCCAACACAGGAAGTCCATCTCCGCTGCGCACAAAAATCGTCTGCTTCAAACGCCATTGCCTTGGAAATTGCCTTCTCGAAATTTTCACACGCATCCGATATTATGAAAACTTTGATAAAGTGTTTAGTGTTTTACCAACTTCACGACAGACTAGTTTCGAAAAGTGTGAACTTGGCGTTTATTTTTTAATCAGCCGTGTTGAGTCGATCTCCATGTATTCTCCCATAGGGCGGGCCGCCTCCTGGAACCCTGCGTACCACGTGACTCGCGCCGCGCTGCTCTGTCGGCCATGTAGTCGACGAAACACGCGGATCGAAGGATTGCGCTACTCTGCTCCGTAGGAGCTATATAGTGCTCTAATCTCTATGTTCCTTGACGAGCTTGAGCTGGAGCGAACGCATCGGCAATTGTTTTTTATTCTTTTTTAGGTAATTGTGAGCAACGTTACTAGATCACTTTCCAGTTGTCAAACTCTGCCGCGAACCGCCGCTAGAAGTGGTCCCTTTCAGTTTCCGCACGACCAGTACGCGCTTTCCACTTTTCCCTCGTTTCATCCTCTCCCCCTTCTACCCTGTCCACCGTTGCCTCTTTCCTCCTCCCCCATGGTGAGGAGGGTGTTTTGCCTTGCAGAATCTCGAGTCTAGTCGTCGGCCTTTAACACCATACTGTTACGTCACGGCGCGGTGGTGGCGCGTCAGGCGCACTTCCAGTCTGGGGCTGTGGGCGGAAGCCCCCATGTGAGACGTGTATTCCTGCGTTCTTTTGAAAGGAACCTGACAAAAACCTGCCTTCTCGTCAAAAGCCGCGACTGGGACTGTACCAAAAGAGTCGAGAAAGCTTTGAAGATCAGTTTTCATGTGCTCGGTTCGTCCGAGAACGTGGATATGTGCCGTGGACATGGAAAACCAGACGCCGTCGGACCACGATTGCTTGGGCGGGAACAAGGAAGATAGAAGGGTAGGAGAGGGCATGATGTGAGCCGCGTAGCCTCCACAAGCCATGCTTCCTTGACGCCTCGTCTCTTTCTCATTCTCCCCCTTACTCTCCTCACTTATCAGCCCAACACGTGACCGTAGCTAGCCTTCGTCTAGCCTTCGATCTGATAAAACTTACCGGACGGAGCGCGCACAAGCCTGCAAGAAATCCTTCTACAATCAACCATTCATCTCGCACGTGATATGTCACGCGCACCAATCGCCAGAGAGATCTGCGGTCACGTTGGGCACAATATCGTTTAAACGTTTTATGACTAGGCTTCACCAATGTAGTGCCCCCTACTAGTACTTATAACCTCCTTGGGCGGGAAGCACTTTGGGTTGAATTCACGGATACTTGCGGTCATCAGATTTTATTTGTTTTGTTCCAACATGAACGCCGGAAAACCGTCAAGTTGTACCGACCTACCTGCGGAGTGCGTTCGGTGCGTCTTCAAGTTCGAACGGCCGCCTGGGCCTGATCGTTCGAACTGTCGTGCTCTTTCAAACGCTTCTGCTTGTCGTCTGCTCTTTTAGACGACACCGGCCCGTAGACCAAATGTTGGCCCGGTACTTGCGATAATTAAGAAGTAAGTGCAGGCCTCAAAAGACTTCCCAGATAACACACAAGCTCCCTGGGATATACTCAACAGCTCCGAATGTACTCATCCCGAAAAGCAAATTCCAGGGATATCCATCGAACTACTCCGTGAGAATATACTTTTGGCTGTGTCTAGAGTGCCGTCCGACGGCACTCCAATAGCGCCTACAAGTGCCGTCCGAAAGAGAGTTGGACGGCGCGTGTATCACTGGGGAGCTCGTTAACACCCCCCCCCCCCCCCCCCCCCGCCTGCGTTCACGCCGCTTCGCGGCGACAGTATGCGGCTGCTAATTACAAAACTATTGACCCATTTGGCCCCGTCGTACACGCCGCTTCGCGGCGTGTACGACGGGGCCAAATGACTGGCCGACGGGGCCGGTATCTTCGTACAAATATTTAGGCGTACATATAGCTTCTAACCTTTCATGGAAAACACATATTCAGCATATTTCAGCTAACGCTAACCGCATGTTAGGTTACATCAAGCGAAATTTTTTTCATTAGCCCCTGTCTCACTGAAATTAACTCTTTACAAAGTTTTAATTCGACCCAAGTTAGAATATGCAGCTTCTGTCTGGGATCCCGGACTAGTCACTCTCGTATCTACATTGGAAGCCGTTCAGAACAGATCCGCTCGTTTCATCCTCACAAACTATCACCGCACCCCTAGCGTCACCTCTATGAAAACAACTCTCTCATTACCACCTTTATCATTACGTCGTAAAATTGCTCTTCTTTCCCTATTCCATAAAATGTATCACCATAATTCTTTCCTGCGCGACAAAATAATTGCTCGGCCTGTCTATGTTTCCTCCCGTATTGATCATCATCAACATAAAGTGGGCATTCCTAACTCTATCACGACCACGTTTTATTCATCTTTCGTTCCCCGTACATCCCAGGAGTGGAACCACCTTCCTCGGTGGATCGCCATTATCACGGACTCTGAGCTCTTTAAAAGTACAATTACTAATTACTTTATTACTGAGTGTGTCTAATATGTATTATGTTATTTGCATTACCCTTCTTGTTGCTCTCCCCCTCTGCAATGCCTTCGGGCCCGGAGGGTATAATAAATGAAATGAAATGAAATGAAATGAAATAAATGAACAGTGCTTGCACTGCATGAGCGCGCATGCTTGGCAGGAACGCTGAAAGCCCGGAGCTCGCGCTTGTAGTATCGATTGCGTCTGGACCTAAGCTCAAACGAAGTATAGCGCTTTTGAATGTTCACCGCGACATCAAAGTTCAAGCGGAGGACGTCCTGGATATTTTTTTTTCCGTGAACGCAGGCGGCTGCATTTTAATGTGTAGGTGCTTGTCATAAATGAGATGATCAAGAGAACCTGTAAATTGCTTTCTAAAATAACTAGTCACAGATACCTTTTTATTCGCGCTAATTTCTAGTCGAAAGCACGTAATTCTGATCACAAAAGGTGTGCGTGAGCGCAGTGCCATCCGCTGGTTACAGTGCAATTGTTTTTTTACAATTTATTTATTATTCCTTACACCACTGGCATTTATTTATATTATCACCGTGTGTTCGTTTTATTATGTTCACTTTGGTTTGATTGAACTATGTATTTCGGTGAGGATAGTTTGTTATACTTTGCCTTGAAATTGCCATCCTTGACCCAAGAAATGTTTCGAAATATCCATTCTCTATATATCTGAGATCAAATGCCACACCCCATCAAATAAACATGAATGAAGGAAGGCTGCATATTTGATTAATTTGAGCATTTTCTACCCCACAAACAATTTTCCCGAAAGCATTGAAGTTGGAGATGGTCCGCGCTCCCTCGTTGTTCCGTGCCTCGTGCGAAACCCACTGCCTGAGCAGGGGAGCGAGTGGGCCCCGTGGGGGGGGTAGCTTTTGTATTTCGGGGTGGGGAGGGGTTTCGACCCCCCAAACCCCCCCTCTGCCTGCGCGGAATCGTAACTGCTTTCGCATCCTGGCACAAAGCAACGGCATTTTTGAAGCGTGAGCTACACTTGCCGAGGTTGAGTAGTTTCGCGTGGCTCTCATAATTAGCCGTGCTCATTATGCGACCCGTGCTCATTATGCGGAGCGCGCGGCACCGTGCGCCGTGCTCATTATGAGAGCCACGCGAAGCCGCCGCCGCGTGCCCTGCCGCCGCTGCGCCCGCCTCGCCCGCCTCGCCGGTCTGCGCATTCCAGAGGAGTGACGTCATAGCCGCGGCAGACGCACTGGCGCCACCGCGTGCCCAGCTGTGCACCTCCGTTGCGCAGTAGCCAAGTCTGACGCTGCACCGGAGCCGCTTGATAGCGCCTCTCATTTTGTGCGCATAAGCTCACGCTACGTATATCCTGGCATAGCCGAGCTAAGCCACCGCAATTTTTTTTTTCATATAACATCACTGGCATAGCACATCAGCACATTCCTGAAGTTCTCGATGAGAATGGGCACAAACTTGGTCATATCTGACCGAAACGTACAAACAGCGGGCAGCGAGTCGGGCTAGAGATCGGGCGGGCAGGAGCAATCCGGGCAAACTCCGTCGAGTGCGCCCCTTGCGGCGCGCCACGGAAAGGGTAGACACGCCACGCCGGAGTTTGACAGTGAAAGGGATCTAAAGTAACCTTGATTGTGAGTGTGACCAACGACAACGCCACTAAAAGTACTTCGTGAGATAGTTGCGGAACTTCCCATCACTCCAACCCATTGAGAATGGGCCGAAGAAACGTTGCAGACGTTACATCAGCCGCCATTGCTCCGGACCACGCTCCGGTGCAATGCAGATTTTGTTAGTACCTATCATTCGTATCATTTGTGCAGATTCTGCTAGTACCTAAGTTAAGTTGTTGGTCCTCCCGGTGGTGTGGGAGGCAGGTTCCGCTCCGATGGTCTGGAGCGTGGTGGCGCGAACGTCGCTGAATGGCGGGTCGACTCACTGCTTGTAGAGACCTATATGCATTTATTCACACTAGTTACAAGTCCCAACTTGGGAGACCATCCCGCCTCGTCTCGGGTCTCGACCGCAGTTTCCCAATTTCTCTCCATCGAATCCCATCCAAATCCCCCCTAAAATCCTCTCGGAACTCCTTTTGTAGTCCCGTAGGGGCCTCCTTTCCTCACAAGGACCGACCAATCACTTCAAATTCCGCCACTCCCACGTGGTACACTTTTACCCAATGGTCGGCGAGCTGTCAGCCTGGCGCTCCAACCGCCAAAACCAAATTCCTTGTAAACTCGTTCTCTGCATTTTCCCCAGTCTGACTGGCGCCAACAGCTAAATTATTACACCGGGCAAAAAGCGACACTTTGACACTAAGCGGCGAAACCCTCTATATACAGGCACACTCGGTTAACAGCCACAAGCAGCTGCAAGAACGGGCTGTCCCAGGGATCTGTCCGAGCAGAGTCCCGAAACCCGAGACGTTTCTTAATGACCGCGGGGGAACCACTGCCACCTCTCGGCCGCTCTGTCCCCGCAAACGCTCCCTCCAAAACGCCGACACCAACATAGAAAGCTAAAAAACAAAAACAATGCCGACGCAACTCTGGAAAGTTCTAACAAAAGAAAACACCTTAATTAATAAGCATGATTTCTATATACTTAACTACCTATCATTGGCCTTAATGTGGGAGAGTTCAAAATATCGAAGATGGTCTTTTTTTTTAATTGAGTTTCAAAATATTTCGTAATTATTAAAATGGCACCATTTGAGCGTTTTTCATAAATTTACTTTGCTGCCCAGGAGAGCCACATTTAGCGCAAATATTAACAAGATACAAAACAACACGCTGGCGAAGTTTGAAAGTTCTGGTGTCTATATATGCGAAGGAAAGAATATATAAAATGTAAGTATCTTTGTGGAACCTGTCAAGTTTGCGATTTTGTTTTTTAGAAATTAAGCAGTTTGTGAGTAAATATTTCTAGACCCGTAGCCATGACAGCTGTTTTGGGAGCGGTGCCCGAAATTCCAACTTCGCGCAATCCGCGGAAAGCTCTTCGCACTGAGAGTGTGTTTCTATTCTTTTTTTTTTTTTTTGTTCTGCAAAGACAAGACATTATTTTTTTTTCTTGCAAAGTCGATTTCGGTTGTGTTCTGATCGGCACTGAATCTACAAAATATATATATATATTTTAATAAAAATTAAAAATGGTCATCGAACATGGTCGGCCGTACTCACCTGAAAACACCCAGCTTTAAAATTTAAATAGTATAACATGAATGAAGAGAATGTAGCTAATCTGAAAAAAAAAATCCATGTAAAATTACATTAATTGTTGGTAAAACATATGGTGCTATTAAAGTTGCGACTTTTTGACAACCGGCAAATCAACCCAAGCCGCCGCCAATCTTTCTGGACCAAATGCCTCCCCCCCCCCAAAAAAAAAAAAAAATATTTCGTTTTTTTTTTGTTAGAATAATTTTCAGAATATTATTTTCTTTCATTTTTGTACGCCGTCGTTTTCTCAATCTCAACTTTTCCAGTTTTAATGAACGCCTACCCGCTTGAACGTCAGCTCACTGCAGCACATTTTCAAAACAAAATTAGCAGGATTGTAGGAACATACAATGGGTCCTAGCAGTACTGTTATCTCATATTTTAGTTTCGGCGTGTCATAACCCCTTTAAGCAGCAGTGAGATTTAGTATTGCGTATGCGAGCGAACGCAACCACTGCGTGTTTGCGTTAGCGTTGCGTTTTCCACACTGCGCGTGTGCGAGGCTCAAAATTGCGGTCTTGGATCGGAGCATGGCGACGCCGCGTATGCGCAGCTTGGACCACGCAACCCTTAAAGGGTAACTGCAAAGAAAAAAAGTTTTTTTTTTAACAGCCTAATTGGGACAAGCATGTAAAAAAACAATTTTACCGCGAAAAATTTTTTTTTTCACAGCAATATTTATTGCGTGAGACCGATTTTAGTTTGCGGCTATTTCGTCTGTTTTAAATCGCGCGCCACGAAGTTGGGATTTCGTGACGTCACAATCCCAATCGGCTGCTATACTTCTCATTGGCTAAGAGTTTGATTGACAGCTTAGATTTTGGTTGTTAAACCTTTGTTATATGTTGCAATTTCCTTTTGAGCGGCATATTTTTACGTTTAAAGAATAACCCATGTGAGGAAAGTTACTATTCTTTACAAAAGGTTTACAAAACGGGCACTTCCGTTTGGATTCATACCATAACAAACAAAAGCTTCGCCATTCTTTCATGGCCGCCGAAGTCTCTGCTCCCGTCTGTCCTGCCTGCCTCGACTAGTCGTTTCGCCGAAGTGATCAGTGTTTCGTGCTGACCCAGGTGCTTGAGTGAGACTTCGTGAAGTGAAGTAGTGTGTGTTTAGCAGCCGCCGCAGGTGTTAGTGATAGGAAGCGACGCGGGGTTTTGGCTTTCATAGCGCGGTTCTTTCGTTTTCCTCTTTGCTTGCTTAGCGTGCTTTTTTTTTTTTTGCTTGCTTGCTTGCGCGTGCAAATGCCGACTTTTCAGAGATGTCAGATGAGTGATCCCGACAGCGAGCCTTCCAGCAGCCATGTCGCCCCGAAAAGAATGCTATTTGGCTGGAGGCAGTGAAGCGTTCGCGTAGCGACAAACGTGTCCAGTTACGTTCTCGTCATATCGCTCCGGAGGCCGTCGAGATTCGCACTGGGTGCATCGAACGTCCGCGACTAGACACACAAAATAAAAAAAGCACTGTGTTCACTACGTAAAAAATGGTCTCAGTTCATGCACCTGTGGGCAGGTACGAAATCTTGCCCAAATTTATTCACACCGCACGATGAGCGCAACACGTCGCTGTGCAAACGCAGTCCAACAACACGAAGCATAAAAACGGCAGATTTAGGACAATTCGGAGTTCATTGTTCAATTAAAACGACGTAATTTTGTTGAAAACGCCCGCAGCTTTTTACTTGCGGTATGCGTCGGGAATCTTCCACATTTTGAAACAGAACGAAGGAAGATTTACTTTTAAAAAGGCTCGCTGCGTCCTCCCGGACCAGTTTGACTGGATCAGCTGACGACGACGAGACTGAACCCATTAAACATCAACACCACAATAACCAATTTGCGCTCCGTGTTAACGTGGGTGTCTACTTCGAAGCACCGCACCACGCACACCACGAACGTTTCAGTTCTTTGTCGCATCGCCGTGTTGCACCAAGCAGAACGAGATCGCCGAAGTCAACGCAGCACTGTCGTGACCTTGGCTTGTGGTTGCGCACTCGTGGACCCTGTGACTCCCTTCGCTTTCAAAGCCCACACGACGATTACGAATGATACTTTCCGTCTTCCGCGAACATCACAGGGGCACTTCTCCGGTCACGTCTTCGCTACGAGCTCGCAGACCGCGCAGCCAGCGCAGCTTCTGGGTTAACGTGCGTTGTTGCCAGATCTCACCGGAAGTCGAGACTGAGAGTGAGGGGCGGGGCGTACTTCTCCTCCGCGGGAGTCGAAAGAGCGGGAGTTTCAAATGTGGAGAAGTTCTGACTCCGACTAAATTACGTCCTGTGGCGTAAATATTGCTAAAAAAATATTTTTTTTTCGCGGAACATTTGTTTTGTGACATGCTTGTCCCAATTAGGCTGTTTAAAAAAACACTTTTTTTTTCTTTGCAGTTACCCTTTAAGGCTCGTTCACACAGTTGCGCTTGACTGCGTTAAGAATGATTGCGTCGAGCTGTTGCTATGGCGACCCTTACGACGAGCCAATGGGGAGGCACCGTTATGCATGACGCAACGCAACTTTTGAAGGGAAAGTTTGCCAGTAAAGAATAAAATAGGCCGCGACAACCAAGGCGATATAATTTCGCTAGAAGCAACTGATGGCTGACAGTGTCGAAAGCCTTGGACCCATCAAGAAAAAGAGC
This sequence comes from Ixodes persulcatus, assembly GCA_013358835.2. Lineage (NCBI taxonomy): Eukaryota > Metazoa > Arthropoda > Arachnida > Ixodida > Ixodidae > Ixodes > Ixodes persulcatus. The sequence goes on along the minus strand of JABSTQ010009365.1, from coordinate 261,604 downwards.
ACATGCAAACAGGTCACTTTCGAATGTTGAATATATGTAGTCAGAAAAATCATCAAGGGCCGGTTGCGTGCCTTAATGAATCCGTACTGGGTAAATGAAAAGACTTTGTTCTTATCTAAAAAAAAAAAAGCTGCTCATCTTCAGAAAGAGGCGTTTCTCAAACATTTGTCCTAGAATGTTTAGAATCGAAATAGGGCGATAATCTGCAACATTGGATCGCTCTCCTCTTTTGAAAAGGAGCCGCACAATAGCAGCCTTGAGCTCATCACGTATGCTGCCAGGCATAATGAAGCCGTTCAGCATAGCGAGCAGAACATTCTTAAATTCGGGCACGTAGCCAGGATTTTGTTTCGGGGGGGGCCCGCCCATGACAAAAGGCTGTATGAGGGGGAGGGGGGAGAGGAGGCCCCAGCAAAATGGAAGATTTCGGGGGGGGGGGGGGGGGGGGGCCCGGGCCCCATGGCCCCCCCCCCCCCCCCCTGGATACGTGCCTGTTCTTAATAGATGTGAAATTCCTCTGAAGATCGTACGCTCCAACACCATTAATACCGGGAGATATGCAAGGTTTGAAACTAAATAAAAGGGAGTGCAGAGCTTTTTCGTCTAAGCAAGGAAGGAAAGCTGACGTCAAAAATGCATTGCTTAGAGTGCATGAGTTCACGTCAGTGGTCTTTGGCACGCCAAAAGTATTTGGCAAATAAGTTGTTAAAGTCGTCTGCTAAGGTTGAGGTAAGTGACCCAAAATTTCGTTCAAATGTTTCGTCAATAGAATTTCAAGAACCAGCGCCTTGGAATTGATTAATCAGTGACCATGTTTTGGCTGAACTAAACTTTTATTCTTAAAATCGTGATTTGAAAATCTGTCTCTTTGCAGAACGAATGACAGCGTTTGCTTTAATCCTTAACTGCCTGAATTTATTTTGTAAATATTTGTTGTTTGAAGATCAGCGACACCGACTCCACAGGACCTTTGCATCTTTAATCATCTTAATATTCATTCATTCGTTCATTTGTTTATTTTCTGTGCTCATGAACCGCTTGACGCCTTGATAATTATTCACAACAGATTGAGCACGGGCAGTTACAAACGCCAGACCATGAAGAGGTCTGCGGACAACTTTATCAATAATCTTGGATTGTCTTTAAATCTCACATTTAGAGTGTGACGCCCCTGTGCGTGTTAGTTGAGACCCCGTACACGAAGTAGTGATCGGCTAATTTTTCCTGAATCACAGCAGATACTTGGTGCTCATATTTCTACAGCAGATTTCACATCTATAGATATCAGGTACTCATATTAAAATATTGTCAATGCAGAAAGTGACTTTGTTCCTAAAATGTTTTCTCGGGTTGGGGCAGCAACGACGCGTTCTAAGCCAAAGTGCGACAAAACGTTTAGGTAGTCGCATACTTTAGATTTGGCTGCGTTTATTGTGTCTATATTAAAGTCCCCTGCCAAAGGCCCATCTGGGGGGTAAACAAACGCACGAGGTGCGGAAGCAGCAGACACACTGGCACGCCCTATTGCTTCTTGCGGTGGATCATAAAATATGTAACCTTTCTTTACAAAATAGTTCGACGCACATACGTGTTCATTTAATTTTTTCCCCATATCTTGATTGCCTAACAAAACGGCACTTCGAAGAGCTCATATTACAATCATTTACAAGAAATAAATTCGGCTGCTGCTGTTTCCTGCAGATGTCAATAGACCGCTCCCGAACTTTATTGCCATCTGGTGGCTGAAATGGCGGTTTAACTTTTGCCGCACTAATGGCGTCAATGAACCTGTAGTATGCAGTATGTTATCGGGCACCGACACTTTCGCAAGTCAACGCAAACGAGAATGTGTACTTAGCTGTACAGTTCTTTCTCAATCTCTTTCAGTCGAAGGCGAAAAAGATGCAACCAGTCAGAACGAAGTGCCAACCCAGATAGACGCCTTGATAAAGTTCTAAATATCAAGGGGCTTTGAAGTCGATTCTGTGATACGAAAAGATTGACTGGGCCCGAGTTATAGAAATGAACGTTTACGCAGCTCTGGCATTCAATTCCTGCTCCGCAACGTGCTAACGTCTCGAATATAAAGGCCTTGAATCCTCAGCTTAGGAGTATCTTCAACATGTACCTTCATCAGAAAACAGAAGGCCGTCATTAGTACGGCACATATGCCATTTTTCAGAGGATGATGATAGTGATCAGAGTGGCAAGACTGAATTTCGGAAAGGGTCTAATACACATGGTGGACCAGATTTTTGTAGTCGCAGTTCAGATTTTCTTCGAGCTAGTTTAATATATTTTTACGATGCTTAACAAAATCTAGAATAAAAACTTAATTGAATGCAAATAATTAAACTGTGCAGTTGTTTATTACATATAATGTATAAGCAAGGCCAAGTGCTCTGCCTTAAAATACATTATTAGTTCCGTCTGTTTCGATTTACTACTTAACCGTAAAATACCTCGGAAGCGCCCACTTCGAACAAGTGCCCACTACTAACATCTTCGAAACTTGGGAATTCTGCAAATTATACGTTAAGCGCGCATCCCCTCCAAAGCCCCGGCATCAGCCAAAAAAATTTCCCATTGCCGTGGCTACGAGACACCAGTAGCAATGACAAGGATATCATATAAAAATAAATGTTTTTTTCGATGATTCCGCCTACCCTGCCTTAAAAACACTTTAGTGACTGTCATATCGTTTTTTTTTTGTTTTTTTTTTTTACCGATTTGACCGGACAAGCGTCCGTGTCTAGAGATACCCAGTTCTCAGTGAAATGGGAATGGTCGCTTCCCCGCAATTTTATGGTAATATTTTTTTTTTTCAGGACACTTCCGACGATTTGCAATAAAGTTGCTCTTTCTTAAGAAAGTGTTTTATAAACAATGTCTCACTTACGCCAACAGACGTTGCTCATCGTCACACTTTTCTTAAATTTGAGGCATAAATTGACATACTCACCTAATATCTTCACACAAGCCGTGACTAACAAATGGAGGGTGTCACTTTCCGTTAGTGAAAAATTAAGAATTATGTGTACTTATTTTACGTCTTGTGTAAAAACAAAACAAAACAAAAAAAAAATAATAATAATAATAATAATAATAATAATAATAATAAATGTCTTTATTTTGCCAACAGTTTACAGTTGGAAGGTGAAAAGGGAAAAAAGCTGTAACACAGCTTGACTAGTCCCCAGCCACCTAAACAGCAGTTGAGACGCGGGCACCAAATTATTTACATATGATAAGGACATAAATGAAAACATGAAGAGATTCTTTACACAAGAGAAAATTGATTAGTGTCATTATATAATGCAAATTCAGATTGAACAGACTGGCATTTGTAGACAAAACGGGGCGAAAAACAACTTCAACCCCCAAAAAAATTTTAAGATGAGTATATCAACACTTTGCTTCTATTAGGTTTGGTTTGAGATGAGTATGATTAATTCCCGTAAGCTGCTCACCGATATATTGTTGAGCTCTATATATTCTCTACTGAACTTATTTAGTGTACTCGGAAGGGTGTATGATGCAGTGTGTTGTCCGTAATTAGTTCTAAAAAATGGTACTTCCCATGGTTCTACAGTTCGCGTTGGATATACATATACCTTTTTTGTTAGGTTTGCTAAGTCTTCGAGATAATGCTGAGATTGTTTTTTTTCTACCATATATTTTGAACATAAACGATATTTGTATAAATCAAAAATTTTCATTACTCTAAGTTGAATTGAAAACATTGTTCATTGGATAATCCAGCGTAACATGAGAAATGCTTCTTAATATTTTTTTTTGTAATATAAATATCTTTTGAAGATTGGTATATGTAGTGGTTCCCCATATAAGATGGCCATAATTTATATGCGAGTAAAATAATGAATTATATAATAATAACTTTGTTTTAAGAGGCAAGATGTGTTTATGACGATATAAAATACCAACGACGCTTGATAGTTTAGATGCGATGAAATTAATATGATCGTCCCATGACATGTTTTCCTGAAAAAAAATACCTAAAGTTTTAAAGGTGGGTACAATTTCAATTTTCGAAGAATTTAAAAAAATATCTTCGGTAATCGTGACATATTTATTTCTTGGTCGAAATAAGACTGCTTTTGTCTTATTGGCATTTATTTTTAGGGCATTACATTTGCTCCAACTATCAAGTTTTTGTAATATTTCGTTGGCGTCACGTATAAGCTCTGTGGCGTTTTCTCCAGTAAAAAATAAACTAGCGTCATCAGCGTAGATAAAAAAATTCGTTGTTAAACTTACGTTTACGATGTCATTTATGTAGATATTGAATAATAAAGGCCCCAAAATACTTCCTTGGGGAACGCCAGACTTAATCGGTTTTATTTCAGATGACTGACCATTTATATCTACATATTGTCTGCGGGAAGACAAATATGAATTTAAAAGAAGTGACACTTGGCCACGAAATCCATACTCATTTAATTTCCTAATTAGCAAGTTATGATCTAGGTAGTCAAATGCTTTAGTGAAGTCGACGTATATACCGAGAGTAAGTTTTTTATCCTCAAAACATTTAAGTATATGTTCTTTTTGGGCTAAAAGAGCGAGTTCGGTAGAACGATGTTTGCGGAAACCAAATTGACATGAACTTAATATGTTGTGTTTATCCGCAAATGTTGTCATTCTAAGGTGTATAATTTTTTCTAGACCCTTAGAAAATACCGGTAGGATTGAAACGGGTCGGTAATTACCTAGGTCATTTTTATCACCTTTTTTATATATGACTGTTACCTTAGCCAATTGCATTCGACTGGGAAATACTCCGGCTAGCAAGCATAGATTAAAGATGTGCGTTAAGCAAGGAGAAATGAGATCGATAACATGCTTAACCGGCGTGATCTGTAATCCATCGGAGTCACAACTTTTACCATTTTTTAGCGCATTAAAGACAGATATGACGTCTGTATCAATGATAGGCGTAAGAAACATTGATGCATCGCTTTGAAAATTTATATACTTGCACGCATCTGACTCGGGACTTTCTTTAACGAGGTTAACAAAATAATTATTAAATGCATTTGCCAACGCTCGACCTGATAACTCCTGGCCATTGTTGTTTATATTTTCTATTTGTTTCGGCGCACGTGAACGACCCAAGACAGAATTTAGTTTTTTCCATATAACGTCAACTTTGTTACTACACCTTATAAAGAACTCACAAAAATACACTTCTCTAGCATTTCGAAGTTCTTTGTTTAGTTGGTTTCGATACAGTTTAAAATATTTCAGTTTTTCACTTTCTCTGGTTTTTACGAATTTATTATACAGCGCATTTTTGGTACGAATTTTCGTGAGTAATTCCTTTGTTATCCATGGTTTACGACTCTTTTTAGAAGTACGTAGTGATTTAAGTGGAAAACAACTTTCATACAATTTTTGAAATTTATTCAGAAACAAGTTATATGCCGCATCGGCGTTCGTTTCTTGAAGGACATCATTCCAGTCCAAACAAGACATTTTCTGTCTAAAATCGTTCAAGCTATCGGGTGTTATGTTTTGTATTTTAATTGCCTGATTATTCTGTTTTTTGTTTACAATTTTATTTTGTATGCACAAAAATATGCCTAAGTGATCACTTATGTCGGCTATTACGACGCCAGATTTAGTGTATGACTCATCATAACTTGTGATAAATAAATCAAGTAGTGTCGATGATTCAGTAGTAATCCTTGTTGCCGAACGTATCGTATTAACACATCCGCTGCCCCTAATCAATGCATTCATCTGTTTTTTACATGACGTTTCAAGAAGCATGTTTATATTAAAATCGCCCCCTAAGATTACGTTATACTTATTTTCATTTGCATACTCAAGGAAAGACTCAAGGTAAGTAAAAAAAGACGATAGGTTCCCACTTGGCGGACGGTAACAAACAGCAATAATACTATGACCTATCACTAAGGAAAGTATCTCGTAATCTTTATGAACACAACAATAATCAGTGAGCATCTCACAGGAAATGTCCGATTTAACCAAGATAGCTACGCCACCTCCCCGAGACGCCGTGCGATTCAAAAAAAGCTGTTATACATTGGTAGCTTTAACACGTCAGTGGTATTCCTAAACCACGTTTCTGAAAACATAATTATATCAAACAAAAATTTGAATTGATCAAAAAATAAGTCAAGCTCATCTACTTTGTTTCGCGCTGATCTAGCGTTAATGTGGAAACACTTAAAAAAACTGCAATATTCACTTCCCAAAAAGGTTTTCACATTTGACGGAAGAAAGTAGTCATCATCTGACGGAAAATTCATAGCATCCATTTTATTATTCAGCAATAAATTGGCGTTGTCATCCATTGCAAAAGAAAAAAAAACTAACTAAGGCTGACATGAAAAGCATCACACAAGTTTCTGTAAATCATCCGAAGACTTAATCACGTGCACACGCTCACGTTCCTTCTTCCGCAAGAGGACGTTCCCATTTTTATACCAGACGTAACGATAGTTCGCTGTCTTTGCCCATTCCTTGGCTTCCCAAAGAAGTGCCCTTCCATGTTTAGTCAAGTTTTCCTGGATGTAAATTTCATCTTCCGATGTTCTCAGAGTCAGCCGTTTCCTCAGCCAATGATCCCGGGTCGTCTGATTAGTAAAACGAACTATGATGCCTGGAACTTTATCAGATCTGGATGCTAGCCGATGAACAGCGGAAACTTCATTCAAGGCTAAGTCTGGTACATCAAGCTTTTTGGCGACTTCATTTACTTTTGCTAGCAAATCTTCTTTGTCTGCCTGGGGGATCCCATGGATTTCTAGATTTAGTTTCCGGCTTCTCCATTCTAGGTCATTGACCTCCTGCCTTAGTCTTTTTATCTCCCCGTCGGCGTCACTTTTTTCAAGCGTTTCTACTCGTTTCTGCAGTTTTTTTGTCTCCTTTTTTTGTTCGCTGATATCTTTTACCACTTCGTCGTATTTGTCTGATAGTTCCTGCATAAAATGTTCAATGCCAGCCACAGTTTCCTTCAAGTCCAAGAGACTATCTAATTTCGCATTTATGGTAGCGAACATGGCCGCCATCCCAGGCTCTATTTCTTCTTTGCTGTTCAAACTGCCACCCCTGGATTTCACAGTTTTGCACGTTTGGCATCGCCATGATTTACGGATAGCACTACCCTTTGACCTAAAGGTCGCATCGGTGACACCGGAGCAAGGGCTCACGTGATATGTGTATTCACATCCTGTACATAGGAGCCCCGAGTCAGCTTCTGACACTTCTTCATTGCATTTTGGGCAAGCAGTGTCCATCCTTTCGAAAGTACAGTCTCAACAAAAGCAGCAGCGGCAGCAGCGGCACGAGAAAGACAGAATACAAGCGTAAAGAAATCGAACCAACCTGCAACAATAGTAGGTGCGATTAGTCCTCTGGCTGTACGAACGTTGTGAGCGCTGCCGCCACTGCTGTGTGCCGCTCAAGCAAGGAGCAGATCCTTTTCACTGCAGTAGTTGATGACGTAGTCTTGCGTTGCGAACCTGGACCAACTGCGGCCCGGCGATGCTCGCACATGGGCTGGTGGCGGCCGCAGCACAAGATGGGTAGGACGGCGGTTCTTGACTCTTGTGTGACGAGGCCTTTTTCCGGCTGCAACAATAGTAGTGCGATTAGTCCTCTGGCTGTACGAACGTTGTGCGCCGCTTGCCGCCACGCTGTGTGCCGCTCAAGCAAGAGCAGATCCTTTTCACTGCAGTAGTTGATGACGTAGTCTTGCGTTGCGAACCTGGACCAACTGGCGGCCCGGCGATGGCTCGCACATGGGCTGGTGGCGGCCGCAGCACAAGATGGGTAGACGCGGTTCTTGAATCTTGTGTGACGAGGCCTTTTTTTCCGGCTGCAACAATAGTAGGTGGCGGATTAGTCCTCTGGCTGTACGAACTGTTGGTCGCGCTGCCGCCACTGGCTGTGTCTTATTACATATAATGTATAAGCAAGGCCAAGTGCTCTGCCTTAAAATTCATTCTTAGTTCCGTCTGTTTCGATTTACTACTTAACCGTAAAATACCGCGGAAGCGCCCCCTTCGAACAAGTGCCCACTACTAACATCTTCGAAACTTGGGAATTCTGCAAATTATACGTTAAGCGCGCATCCCCTCCAAAGCCCCGGCATCAGCCAAAAAAATTTCCCATTGCCGTGGCTACGAGACACCAGTGGCAATGACAAGGATATCATATGAAAATAAATGTTTTTTTCGATGATTCCGCCTACCCTGCCTTAAAAACACTTTAGTGACTGTCATATCGTTTTTTTTTTTTTTTTTTTTTTTACCGATTTGACCGGACAAGCGTCCGTGTCTAGAGATACCCAGTTCTCAGTGAAATGGGAATGGTCGCTTCCCCGCAATTTTATGGTAATATTTTTTTTTTTTTCAGGACACTTCCGACGATTCGCAATAAAGTTGCTCTTTCTTAAGAAAGTGTTTTATAAACAATGTCTCACTTACGCCAAAAGACGTTGCTCATCGTCACACTTTTCTTAAATTTGAGGCATAAATTGACATACTCACCTAATATCTTCACACAAGCCCTGACTAACAAATGGAGGGTGTCACTTTCCGTTAGTGACAAATTAAGAATTATGTGTACTTATTTTACGTCTTGTGTAAAAACAAAACAAAACAAAAAAAACTTATATATATATTTTTTTACGTTTTTAGTTGCTTAGATTCAATGAATTGCTTTTCCCAGCAGAGTGGGCCTGTCACTAGCAACCAGTGTTTGCGGTAACACGCTACAAGTAACGACGTTACAAGAAACTCGTTACTTTTACGTCGGTTACGCGTAACGTACTCGTAAAATTTTTCAAAACAGTAGTGGGTAATGTATTTACGTTGCCTATTTCAAACAACGGGTGACGTAGCTCCGTTATCCGTTACATATTCTTCTCAAGACTTAAAACAAAAAATTACACTTCATTTTGTTTTGTGCTTTGGAGACAAAGCCACGTCACTTTATGAGTTTTTTTTTTTTTTGCGGTTTTCGGTGCGCTTTTTGTGAGTACGTATTTAGATGAGATTGTAAAAATATAACGTAATATATGTTCAGTTTGTGCGTGGACATAATGTTTCTTGAAATGGGGCGCTTATGCATACATCTAATGTCGAAAAGTGCAAAACGTGTTAATTCGTTATTAAAAAAAAGTAACGTAAAAGTAGCGTGCGTTACGCTTTGTCGGTAACGCTAACGGTGACGCGTTTCTTTTATTTTGAAGTAACGTAGATTGGTAACGCGTTCCTTTTATTTTGCAAGAAACAAATAACGTATTTCGTTTTTTTTTTTTTTTTTTTTTTGTAACGCCTACAACACTGCTATCAACATAGACTCTTAGTGTGCAGACTGGATTTGGCACATCCAAGTTAGGGTCCAGTCACATATGTTTCCAGTCAAGTCCTGTACAGCTACATTTCCAGCGAAATTATTTTCAATCTGGTCAAGTTCAGTGAAAATCCATCATAATTTAGCAGGATACGGACATCAGCATATATTTTCGGCTTGCAGTAACTGGAAACCTACTTCCAGCATCAGATCTAGTTTAGTTTTGCTGGCTTTGGAGTTTCCAGCACCATTTCCAGTCGGATCTCAGACTGTTTTATTTTATTTTTTTCTAATAGGGGTGTCATCCCCTATTTCATTAATTGCCCCCTAAAAAAAAAAAACAACAACGGCGTACTTGACTGATGTACCTTAAAAATCATCAGCACTTTATTGGCACTTGATTTATCTTGTGCCAATAGATCCTCACATCGTCCGCAGAAATATGACGAGAAGATGCTTTCTTTCGCACATGCCAAATAGAGGTCGGTCTTTGAACACTGAAGGCTTCGTCATGAACGACATCGACTCTAGCCTCAGAGGCGCAGAACCCGGTAAAGAACACGTCTTCTAGCCACAAAAATGTTGCTCTTTTCGACGCTTCGTAAATCAGGTCCACCTCTTTCCACCCAATTACGTAACAGGCGCCTTCAGTGAAATCTGGGTAAGGATATCCCTTTAAACTCTTTTTTGGATACAAACCATTTCGACTCAGGGTTTCTATGTGGCCCTTGATTCCTTGTAAACAAAACCATCAATAGTATTTCTTCTCTTATTCTTCATTGTGTTAAGAAAAACGGGAACGCTCAGGTATGTGTCGTCGTCAGACTTAACGAGGAAAGTAGTTCGAGAGCAATGTTCTAGTGCCAACTTAAGCATTATCATCCCCTTCAGAGTTTGGTTCTTAGAATTGTCCACGTGTGTCCCTTGAGCGATGTCAGTGTAAAGGTGTGCTTCTGCTTCAATTGTCTTCTGTAGATTCGCATCGTCTGTCTTGGCGAGAAGGAAAACCACTCGGCTACTTGTCATGCATTTGAGTTCGGATGCCCAGGTTTCTCGAACAGCGTTTCGTCGATGAGCGTGCATTGGTCCTGAAAATATCATCACAAGGTAGTCAATTGGTTCCTTGTTAGGAACTTGCTCGCAAAGGTGTACTGGGTTGATGATGTACTCTGCGTATTTTTGCGAGAGCTTCGTTTGCTTGATCGGTTCCACTTGATGGTGGTACCAAAGTTGAGATAGGTCGAAGTCGTTTGCAAACGGGACATACTTTTCTGGAGGCTCGACGAACAATATAAAGACTTGTGCCAATGTGAGAAGTAGACCCGTGCAAAGAGGAAGAGTTTTGACGGATCGCATGGCTGAATAGGGCTGTAAATGAGTAAAAAACATACATAAGACTCGAACATTTTCACGGAGGACATTCTACAAAACATACACTACAATTACCTAAGGAATTACTTGCTTCTTATTGAGCAAAACACACAAAAAGATGAAAAACCAGTTACGTCTATGTTAAAGCATGGGATGTTTTTTCAACGTTACCCCAGCTAATCACAGACTCTGTTCGTCCGTGCATTGATTTCCCGTGACCTGACGTCACGTGACACTATGACCTGACACCGTGACGTCATAGGGCGGGACCTGACGTCACGAGAAACTTCTCCGCTAAATTCAGCGAGGAAATTGACATCACGTGACCTGAGGTCACATGATTTGACGTCACGCGTTTTTTCTCCGCTAATTTTGGCGGAAAAGTTGACGACACGTGATTTGCAATGTCTCCCCCCTAAACCTAACAAAAGAATTCCGGTCACGTGACCTGGTGTTATGTGACGTAATGGTATAACGTGATACCCTCTTGAATCCCGTAATGTCCCATCAAGTAACCACGTCGCGTGACGTCAGGTCGCACTCCGTCAAGAAGCGAGTTGTGGGCTGGTGCAGCAATTTAGTTGATAAAACTCTTAAGAAAAGCTAACTGCTGTTATAATTTTTTTTTGCTTTACTTTTAAAATATATTTAGTCGCCACACACCGTACCTTTCTTACCTCGCGTTCAAAACTTCAAATTTTTATTATTGATGTATAGCTCCTAGAAGTTCACAGTTTAATATTTTCTATGAGTGATTTCGCCATCTAGTGGTACTTCCTTTGTGGTAAACTGAAGCTTGGTGCCGTGGAAAGCAAAGCTTGTCTGTCCTTTTGAAGTACAGGTGACATATTTGGTCGTCTACACATACACTTCCCTACGGTTCCCCCGCGACCCTTGTGCCTGTTGTGTTCTAACCAGCTCAATATGTGTGGAGGGCATGTGGTATGTCCTTGGTCACGGATGCTCGACCTTGTTTCATCATATGCCCAAGCGAAGTCGAAGGCACGAATTCATACAACCACGAATACACATACTAAAACCGCAAATCATAGAGCCTTTTTTGTACATGATTGGTTTAGCGATTAGTGAACACGTACAGAAGTATGAAGAACACAACGGCGTCAGAATTTAGACGCTGTTTGGCTTGTCCCATAGGCTTGTAGTGTCGGCTGGGCCTTGACTTAAGACCAACAGAATCGTCTTCTGCCGGGAAGGAAACCGGTTACCAGTTTCCTTTTTTCCATTCCTTCTCGAGCATTTCTCCCTTCCTCCTTACACAGGAGCGAGTCTCTGAGCAACACCGCCTAGAAGTCAAAGCCGTAGTGCTGACATGTTTTTGTCGCCAGCTAAGGCCGACGCTGGACACATATTGGAAACGAGTGCTCCGTCAGCGCTCGGCTTCGAGTCCAGTCTGAGTCGAAGGTTGACGCAATCGTCATGTCCAATCTGTGCCCAGCGTTGGCCTTCGTTGATGGCACCATCTCATTGAGCACTACGGTTTTGTTATCTGGGAGGTTGGTCTAAGCTACTCCCCGCAAGAATGAGAGGGTTGTAGATTATGAGTTGAGCAAGAAGCAGGACGAGAAAGATACAAGAGGTTCATGAAAGAATAAAACGACCACCAGAGAAACGAACGTTCCTGGGTTCCTTCCTCAACACAATTTGGTGCGGAAACACGTCGAGAGGACATGGATCGTCAACGCACAACCTGCGGCGTTGTCCGCACCGCCGTGACCCACCCACTCACACTGATCGACATTCTGCTTCAGACACAGGACTCGGCAAAGCTTGATTTGCGGATTAACATGATTACCAGACCCAAAAGCAAACTAGCCTGGATAACCTCGACCGCGACATTCTGGCTTCGACCACGGATGACGACCTTGAAGACGAGCTTGAGAAAGCCGAGGACTACCGCCTGGGAATCAGTCATGGGATGACGCGTGTTCAACACGCACTGGAATTCATAGTCAACGTACCTTCCCCCCCTCTCGAACGCCAACTCGCGCATGATGGACATCCCACCTAAGACCGTACAGCCCGGCGCCCCCCCCCCCCCCCCCTCCCCCTTCCCCCCCAAGATAGCGACCTCCAACAACGTCCATCCAGTCACTACTCCAAGGAGGCATCGGACAGTCACATTTCCGAAACTACAGGACCAACCTATCTTGAAAATATCAGGGATTGGCAAGGAATTTGAGACCATTTCGATGTCACGATTCATGCGAATTCCGTTCTCAGTGCCATTAAAAAAATGCAAATATTTAATGGCGTATATAACAGGCAACGCAAAACGAGCAGTTGAATGAATGGGACTCTGAAAAAAAGAATAGTGCATACACTTCTAAACCCTTTTGGACGACGTGACATTCTAGTGAACGATCCAATTGGTCAACTTTTGAATTAGTCTGCGATCAGCACTTCCAGAAACGTGGTGAAAGTTCGGGAACTACAGGATACAATACGTTTCCGCACCACGTCTCTTGAAGTCTTGGACCTTCCACCTAGCAGCTAAGCCGTCGTGCTCCACCGGATTTTGATGTGGTGCATTACCGGTGTCTTGGCTGTTCTTTACCGCCTGAGCACAAAAGAACAAGTTAATATCATCATGAAATTTATGGGGGCGCAAGTGTAAATCTGAGAAGATGGCCAAATGGATCGTGCAAGTCGCACTTCTTGACGTGGGTTATCTCGGATAAAATCCCAAGTATATAACCTGGCCAATAACCCTTAAAGACTGAACCAGCCGGTCACCGATCAACTGCGTGCTCTTCGCGCCGCACTACCGAGCGCGAGGTGCAAAACTGTCACGCCCAACTTTCACCACAAGGTAAGCAAACCAAGTTCGCATGTGCGCGCTGTTGCTTGAAATGCGGCAAGCGAAATCATCGCTCGCGTTTGCCATTCATGTAGAGGCTTGTCGTGTTCCAGTTGTTTGTGTCACCACGGAACGATGACGAAAAGGCCATGACTGCGGCGCCGAGTCTCACTGCCTTATTGGCACCGAGGATTTTTTGTGACATACAAAGTGATGATAATTCGATTTCTGCTGTTTCATGCAAGATCCAAACGCATGATATGCCAAACTTGTCATAGGACCGTAGCAAGGAAGGCTGAAGCGTCCTCCAGCGTGCTTCTCACCTCAAATATAATGATCTATTGGCTAAATTACCCGAGAAGAAAGAAGCATGCGGGGAACGCAGATGCGTGCGCTAAGCCTACTGGTCTGTTCTGTTGAATTACAGCAAAAGGGCGTCGCCGAACGCACGTGCAAGCAGGCAAGTGTGTTAGATTTTGCTTCCGAAAAGTTACTGCTGCAAACTCCAACACGTGCAGCGGGCGAAACTATACTCGTTCTGTGCACATTACTGCCTGTGTAATTTTGTAAAAGGTTTATTAGAGAGCACAACTCACCCGTTGGAACTAAAGAACAGCAGTTATAAATATTCTTTTTTTATTTTATCATTCGGTTACTGCTGTTATTTTCTTATCAAGTTTATCAAACGTATTGTCTTTGTTGCTATCTTTAAGAGTATGTAAATAAGTCTCATAATTCCGCAAGTGATCAGATAATGACAGTTTTAATATGAGCGCACCTGCTCGTGTTCAGAGTGTCTACAAATGTCTGTGTCAGTACCAGTGAGAATGTGGATAAACAAGACAAAATGTCCACACAGGTAAAAATATCTAACGAGACAAAATGTTTTTCGAGTCAAAATGTCCATCCAGGTCAGAATGTACAAGGAGATAAAATGTCAATCGAGTCAAAATGTACAGCGTTGTCAAAATGTCCCACGAGACAAAACGTCCGTTGGGTCAGAATGTCCAATTTTGGTATTTTTGTCTCGTTGGACATTTTGTCCGCTTCTTCCCAAAGTGAGCCGTGTCTCGCATTTGGTTCAATAGTACCTGGGAAAATGTCGCGTGACTTCATTGTTGGACCCCGAGATGCGCAGAGCTCAAGGTCACGTGACGGTTCTTTGATATTCTGGTAGACCAAGAGAGCCCGTAGCAAGCGTTGCGGTTCATTCTACATTAAAGCTGAGTAGCCGCGAAGGAGGGAAACGGGATGGGGAGCGTTTGCAAAAAAACAAACGGAGAGAAAAACAAAAAAAACTGGCAGGTTGTTTAGGCGTCAGATGTTCGTGAAATTGGCGTTTTAAAACTCGAATACGATGATGTAACCTTCAGAGAGTGATAAATATCGGGTCAATATTATTGCGTTCATTCCGCTCGCTCTCTACGCGAATCGACTGTCCCCGTATTATGTGGTGTTCGAGACTTGCGTCTTTTCTGAAGCGCCTTATAGCAAAACCTGTTCAAGTAATGCGGCCTAAGAGGCAACATATTTGCCCACTTGTTTCCTTTGCTGCGTTGTAATGTTGATTTTGTTGATACGTGTAATTGCCACGCCAACCTCATCATGCCGTAGGTCATTTGCGGAACAAGAATGCTCTTGATTGTAAACTAATGCCAATACTATGTACATAGACCGACACTGTTAATGTCGAAAAGTTAGCTACTCAGTAGGTGGGAACGGAAAGGAGGAGTTTCAGCTGTCTCGCCTCTAGCGCGAGCGTCATACATTTAACAACGCTATGGCGTCTCTTGCACCTCGAGTGTGCATGAGCTGTCAAAGCACGTCGGAAGGCATGGAGCGCGTGCTGGAGACATGGCATTTGAAAAACACGCCCTGCTGTTGTCACTCAGTCAATTACTATAGTGCTTTATGTCCCTTCAAATAAAAACAACATATTTTATTAAACTTAGCAGCTAGTTAGAAAGCAAACGCAAGAAATCTCCGATGTGGTATTCATCCTAACAGTGTTCCTCAGTAACTGTGCGACATTGTTAGCGCGAAGATGACATCGGCGCTGTTTTTGTGTTTTTCTTTCAACGGACAATGGCGGGCATCATATTTAAGCACATCTGTTACTGTTCCAAATAAGCATTCTGCAGCACAGTAGTAGTTTAGACAGCATCCTTTCGGGTACAAAAGAACAAGAAAAACAAAAAAACGTCGATCGCCTGTTGGAGCTGACATTGTCGGGCGATGCACGTACTGGATCGTGACGGTGCCAGCAAATTGACGATGATGCTTTGTTAGCTGCCCGTCGTAATGAAAAAGTTTGGTCAAGCTGATAAACGTTTGGATTATGGGTGTATTGGGGGGGGGGGGGGGGGGCGTAACACCGTCGGGATGGCGAACTTACCGTCGCTTGTTTACATGTACTGTTCCTGATCCCAGCCCCTACCTCCGAAGAACCCATATCATCGTCCATGCTGGCAACGCCTGACACTTTTGACCAACACCCAGCACCGCAGCCTCATCCGACGCGCCTGCCAAAATTGGACACACCGCACTTCTTCCACTGGCTACCCACTGCAACAGCGTCGATAACAGGCTGGCTATAAAAGGAGGACCCGCGTAGCCTGCCTGCTGGGGCGTGACGCCGTCGGAATGGCGCACTCATCGTCGCTCTATTTACAGGTTAGTTACTTGGATCATTGTACTACCTGTCGTCGGTCGAGTGACTACAGTTTGTTTATGGTATCATGCCCCTTCTACCACCGAAGTGTTAGAAAGTGACTTCGCGCGTTTTTTGTGTCGTTTTTCCTCTCTTGTCTATCGCAAATACGGCTTCTAGTGGCAGGTGACGTTGAATTAAACTCTGGCCCTCATTCCCGAAGCACCGATTCTCAGACAACAATCTTACCATCTGTGCAAAGAATTGAAGAAGGCCGGACACAAATCCTTTCCGAAATGAAACTACTAAAAGATAGACAGAGAGGTACGGATTCCAAACTGGTGCAGTTATTAGATAGAGTAATTGCAATTGAAGCTGAGCTTACTGAGTAAAAGCCCAATTCCTCCCCCCCCCCCCCCCCTTTATCTGCTGTGGCTATTCCATCACTCGAATCCAAAATCAGTCAAGTGCAGTCTAGATGTAATGACGCAAAAAATAAACTTCGTCGTTGTAATCTTCTGTTTTTACGGCACCGCAGATTCAGGAAACGAAACGTGGGATATGAGTGAGGCTAAAGTTTAAAAAATTCTGTGCACAAAATCTTCAGGAGACCACAAGTTCTGACTGTGTAGAAACGGTTCATCGCCTAGAACGGTTTTCAACGGAATAAAGTCGGCCAATAATAGTGAATTTCTCTATATTCAAAGATAAAGACCGCATCCTAATGTCTGGTCTGTCGCTTAAAGAAACGGATTTACTGTGGGAGAAGTCTTTTCCTTAGAAGTTCGCCTTGCTAAAAGGAAACTTCTTAATTATGCAAAAGGAAAAGTATGCCTTACAAGCTGTCGTTCAAAAAACTAAAGATGAATAACAATACATTTGTTTGTGATCCTCTGTCGGATAGTGTGGAAGTGCTGACAGCACAGCAAAGGTTAAAGCAGAAGTCGAAGCCTGCCTCTTTCAATCACGTTATAAAGGATTCAGGTTAATAACTGCCCTTTTTTAGTACTCTTTACTAACATCCGAAGTGTAATTCCCATACATGAGACACTTTCTTCCTCTGAGTATGATAGCAAGACGAACATTGTCATGTTATTAGAAACCTGGCTCAAACCTGGTATACTTCATAGGGGAATATTTGACTTTTGTACTAACTTGAGTGTTTATCGCCAAAATATAGAAAAACGGAGCTCGGGGAGGCGGTATCTTCATCGTCCCCAAGAAAGATATTCCTTCGCTCATGATAAAAATTGATAAAGAAATCAAAAGGTTATGAATCTGTCTGCTTATACTTCATTAAAAGATTAATATTCAGTGTCTGCTATCGACAGTGACTCATCATTCTGCGATTCATTTCATGATAACTTGAACCTGATTCATCGCTACTATCCGAATGCTGACATATTTGTATTTGGTGATTTCAACTTAATGATTAGTCATCATTTTCATCCCAAGAAAAAAACTGAAACCAATTTCCTAGATATATGCCTGAACTTCAATCTCACACAAATGTTATTCGCTAGCACACGCGGTAACAACCTTTTGGATTTGGTATTATCATCTGCACCCGATATTATAACTTCTGTAACATGTGGCGATGTCTTCAGTGACCTCAAACTTGTTAATCTAAAACTAGACCTATCTATCCCACAGAATTGACATACTGTTAAGCTGATAAGGAGTTACAGCAAGGCTGACTACGGTTTAATTAGTGAGAAACTCCTGCACTATACTTCTTCATTTGTTTCCGACTTCTATACTCGCACAGTAGAAAGTATTTGAAATACATTCAAAATAAATTGGCTGGACTAATTGATTCTCACATTCCCCTTGTTCCTATTCGTTCCAAAATCAACCAACTCTGCTTTAATAAACTACTAAAAGTACTTCGTATTAAGAAAAAAGCGCCTTTTTAAAAAGGCTAAACAATTCAGTTCTGACGAAATGTGGGCGAAGTGCTCTAGATGCCAAAATGAATACGCTATTTGTCTAGAAGATTCAAAGAAAAAGTATCAGAATTGTGACTTGCCTGCTCTACTTATAAACAACACCCCAAAATTCTGGAAAAATCTATCACCGAGCGAGCCTCAAAGTAAAATATCCCTGATCAGCGACTCTGGCCAAAGAAAACTGTACCCGATTTTAGCTGCCCAACGGTCCTTAATACTTTTGCAACATCCATTTGCACAACTGAGGATCTAATCAGCATTCCGTATGTGTCAGAGGTTGACTACTGTTTCATGAAATCCATTTCAATCTCGCCCGCAGTAATGTTAAAACTAATCGATAACCTCAAAATTTCATCATCTGCTGTCACTGATAATATTAACTCTAAAATATTGCGAAATACTGCTTACACGTTGTGACAGTGTCTAGGTGGTGCTTGGGCGCAGCCATAATCAACATCATGATTATCGGCCATCGCACTAACCCGACGGCCAATAATGCCAGAATGTTAGAAGCGCGAGCCCAGCGCGTTTTCGTGTGCCGGCCCCTCACGCGCGCTCTGCAGAAGCAGGAACGAAGCAGGAACGATTTGGCCCGCGTTTTGTGGAACACTGCTTCTGCATCACACTGGACTGCTGGTCATCTACATACACCTCGGTTCCTGTACTGGGCAAACATTACACTGGCGACGAGGATGTTTACGCACTGAAGTTGCTGCCGCCGACGCGTACGGCTGATCCAGAATGCCATCGGTCGGCAAGCTCGAACCTTTCGACGCGGATTCTAGCTGGGAGGAGTACCGGGAACGAGTCTAGCAATACTTCATCGCCAACGATGCCAACGAGGACAAACGGCGAGCCGTGTTCCTCACCTGTTGTGGCCAGGCCACGTATTCAGTGCTGCACAGTTTACTGGCTCCAGTGAAGCCGTCAGAAGCCACCCTGGTGACCATCTTCGATGTGCTTGGCAGGCACTTCTCTCCGAGGCCGTCAGAAGTCGTGGCGAGTTTCAAGTTTCATTCACGGATACGGGGGAGGCTGCAGCAGATTTTTTCGCCGGGCTAAACAAACTTGCTGACGACTGCGGCTTCGTCATGTCCCGTAACCGGATTTTGCGAGACCGTATAGTCGGGGGGATCAACGATGAGGCGATACAGCGGCGGCTTTTGGAACTTCCGGACCTGACCCTCGACGTCGCGAAGAAGACTGCCATCGCGATGGAAGCAGCGACGAAGGATTCGCAGCTGCTATCGACACCGAGACTGCCGAGCGTTGCGGCTGAAAACGCAGTGTCACATGATGCTTCTACCACCTCTACTGCTGCCGCTGCATCGAAATGGAAACAAAGGACTGGCGCCATTTCCTGTTTTCGCTGCGGGGGCGAGCACTTCGCCACCCAGTGTCGTCACACAAGTAGCATCTGTCACAAATGTCGGGGAAAGGGCCATCTTTCACGAGTTTGCAAGGAGAATGCGAGCTTCGGTGGCCGAGCGCCGCCAACCAGGCCACAACGATCGGTCCACGCCGTGGGCGAAAGCGTGAAGGGTGTCTCGCCGCCGGAGGTCTACGAGATGTGGCAACTGGGGGCCCCTGCAGTCGATGGCGAGCCGTTCCGGGTGGAAGTTTCGGTGAACGGGATTCCGTTACTGATGGAACAGGACACAGGGGCCAGCGTGTCCGTCGTGTCGGAAGAAACACTTCGCCAACGATTCCCGCCGTTGCGGCTCGACCTGTCGAGCGTCATGCTGAAGAGCTACTCGGGTGAACTATCTCCAGTGCGTGGAAGCCTCGCTGCAACCGTACAGCTTGGAGACCGCCGGTGCCAGGACATTCTGTACGTCGTGCCGGGTACCTGTCCGTCCCTACTTGGGCGGGGGTGGATGAAGGGTCTCGGCATTGAGTTGCGTGGGGCAAAAGAAATAAACGTGGTGACGTCTGTTCAAGATGTCATCGCTAAGTACTCGAGTGTTTTCAATGATGGCCTAGGAACTTTCAAGGGCGTGGCTGCAAGGATAACTATAAAAGACGACGCCAGGCCAAGGTTTTTCAAGCCTCGGCCAGTCCCGTTCGCGATGCTCAACAAGGTTAACGAGGAGCTGCAGCGTATGGAACGGGAGGGAGTCCTGCGTGCCGTGAGGACGTCGGAATGGGCCGCGCCTATCGTTCCAGTCCTGAAGCGGAGTGGACAGGTTCGCATCTGTGGGGATTTCAAGGTCACGGTAAATCCTGTGACTGTGCCTGAGAAGTACCCGATTCCTCGGGTAGAAGACCTGTTTGCCAAGCTGAGTGGGGGCAAGAAGTTCAGCAAGCTGGACTTGAAGGATGCCTACCTACAAGTTGCGCTGGATGAAGAATCCTCAAAATTGGTGACCATCAATACTCCTCGCGGTCTATACCAATACACGCGCCTGCCATTTGGTGTGACATCGGCACCATCGATTTTCCAGCGTGAAATGGACAACCTGTTGCAGGACCTCAAGCACGTCGTCGTGTATTTCGACGACATCCTTGTGACTGGCGAGAATGACCAAGATCACCTGCAGAACCTAGAAAAGGTACTAAATCGTCTGCAGGAAGCTGGGCTGAAGCTTAAGCTAGACAAGTGCGCCTTCTTGACTCCCAAGGTTGAATATTTGGGTCATGTCGTCACCTCGGCGGGTTTCCAACCAAATCCGGAGAAAACTGAGGCTGTCCTGAAAGCACCGAGACCTACAGATGTCAAGATGTTGCAAAGCTATCTGGGACTAGTTAATTTTTACCGGCGGTTCCTGCCAAACTTGTCCAGTGTGCTGCACCCATTGAATCGTCTCCTGGCGGCAAAGACGCCATGGTCTTGGGGTGCTGAGCAAGAAGAAGCTTTCCGTAAGAGCAAGGAGTTGCTGCTCTCTGCCGCGGTGCTGGTGCATTATGACACAAAGAAAGCTGTTGTGCTGATCTGCGATGCATCACCGTACGGAGTTGGGGCTGTGCTAGCTCATCGTGAAGATTCAGGCGCTGAGCGGCCGATTGCGTTTGCTTCTAGAACTCTCTCACCAACTGAGCGCAACTACAGCCAACTCGATAAGGAAGCCCTGGCCCTCATCTTTGGCGTGACCAAATTTCGGCAATACCTCTGGGGACGTGACTTTGAAGCTGTCACAGATCACAAGCCTTTGCTGGGATTGCTTGCTGCGGACAAGCCTGTGGCCGAGACCTGTTCACCGCGTGTCCTGCATTGGGCGCTGATGCTGTCTGCATACCGCTACAAGCTGCTATACAGGCCTGGTACAAGCATAGCGAACGCAGACGCCCTCAGCCGTTTGCCACTGCCTGGCCCTGCACACCCCATCGAGCGGCCAGCCGAGGTGTTCATGCTTGAGAACGCCTATCCCAAGGTGTTACTTGCGTCTGTTGTGGCCGAGGCTACATCAAAGGACCCGACCTTGGCGAGGCTTCGAGATGCGTTGTGGTCTGGAGCTGAGCTGCACGACCCAGAGTTGAGACCGTACGCAGGCCGAGCCACTCAGCTGAGTGTACAAGAAAGTTGCATACTCTTGGGGTCGAGGGTAATCATTCCCGGAGTCTTGCAACCAGATGTGCTGCGACTCCTGCATGAAGGCCACCCAGGAATCGCTAAAATGAAGGCCGTCGCACGTAGCCATGTCTGGTGGACATCTTTGGACGATGATATTACTGCGACAGTACGAGGATGCCGTGTATGCCAAGAGAACCAACGTGTTGCGCGGCCAGTACCAATGATGCCATGGCCGTTTCCAGAGAAGCCTTGGTCTCGGCTGCACATCGACTTCGCAGGACTACTTAACAACCGGTACTTGCTTATAGTGGTCGATGCATACTCGAAATGATCGAGGTCGTTCCACTGTCTACGCCGTCAGCAGAAGCCACAATTCCTTGCTTACGACTTATGTTCGCAAGTCACGGGCTGCCGGACCTTATCGTATCCGACAACGGGCCAGCATTTGTCAGCGCACTTTTAGGGACTTCCTACAAAAGAATGGCATAAGGCACGTTCTAACGCCGCCCTATCACCCAGCATCGAATGGTGCTGCGGAGCGTGCAGTCCAGACCATTAAGTCTAAGTTGAAGAAAGCCGCTAGCGGTAACTTCACCTGTCAGCTGGCCCGCATCTTGTTGAACTACAGGACTACACCGCACGAGACCACAGGATCTACACCAGCAGAACTGCTTATGGGACGCAGGTTGAAGACAGCGCTGACGTTGCTGCATCCAGACATGAGGTCATCGGTGTCAGAAAGGCAGCTTAGGCAGAAGATGGCGCATGACAAGAGCGCTCGACTGGTACCACCTGCCCAGATAGGAGATGCAGTTTATGCGCGCAACTTTCGTCCGGGTCCACCATGGGTCCCGGCAGCGGTGATCGAGACGCCGAGCGACCAGATCATAGACGTGACACTACCAGATGGCCGGTGTTGGAGGCGTCACCAAGAACACCTGCGTCCGGATCTCGCTCAAGTCACTGGAACACCACATCACCAGGAATGTGAATATCCTGATCTTGCTCTAACCGCTTCATCAGCAGAAGCAGCGCATCAGGCCACATCCCCTGTCGAGGCTGCACCGCTTCAAGGGTCTCCTCTGGAGGATTCACAGCCTGCCTTGGCCGCTCCTGACCAAGCTACATCTCAAGGCATGGCTACCCCTAGTACCCCACTACCAAGGAGGAGCACAAGACTAAAAAAACCCGTGGTGCGTTTCTCACCATGAACATCGGCAGAACATCATCTGGCGTGTGCGGAGGGGGGAGGAGTGTGACAGTGTCTAGGTGGTGCTTGGGCGCAGCCATAATCAACATCATGATTATCGGCCATCGCACTAACCCGACGGCCGATAATGCCAGAATGTTAGAAGCGCGAGCCCAGCGCGTTTTCGTGTGCCGGCCCCTCACGCGCTCTCTGCAGAAGCAGGAACGAAGCAGGAACGATTTGGCCCGCGTTTTGTGGAACACTGCTTCTGCATCACACTGGACTGCTGGTCATCTACCTCGGTTCCTGTACTGGGCAAACATTACACACGTCATCAAATATACAATGCCTAATTTTTGAACAATCATTATATACTGTATAAATTCGTCTTAATTGGAAGATTGGGAAGGCCGTTCCAGTTTTTAAATGATGTGACAAGAGTTCACCTAACAATTACCGTTATATTTCATTAACAAGTGTTGTCGCAAAGCTACGAGAACATCTTATATATTCCCATGTCATGTGCCATCTTGAAAACCATGAACTTTTTACGGATACCAGTACGGATTTTGCTGAGCGTTCTCATGCCACCGCCAGCTCTTCGAATTCACGCACGATATTCATAATAACATGGCACTAAACACCCAGACAGATGCCATTTTTTAGACTTTTACAAAGCGTTCGACTGCGTGCCCCATTGCCGCCTAATATCTAAACTTTCCTTACTCCTCATTCATCGGCGACCTAACCCTTTCCTGGATCCGGAACATCCTTTCCCTCAGACTATAGGCATCCGTAGCCGGTAATTTCACTTTTGAGCTTCCTGGTATAACCCCTGGGGTTCCGCATTGTACTGTCCCTGGCCCCTTTCTATTCCTAATTTACACTAACGACCTCCCACAGTCACTAACATCAGGCGTGCGTCTATTTGCTGACGATTGTGTACTATGCAAAAAGATGAACAATCCTGACGACCACCTGCGTCTTTAGAGCGATGTTGATCAAGTAGTACGTTGGTGCTCTAAATGGCAAATGACTCTTAACACTCCTAAATACAACTTGTTTCATTCACCCGTAAACGATCTAACTCAAACTTCACATATTCACTTAACGTGTTGCCCGTCGCCGCTGTTTCTTCTTACCAGTACCACGGGGTTAAACTAACCTCAAGCCTTTCTTGGGTACCGCATATTAATACGATTACTGCTAAAGCATCCCGTACGCTAGGTTACTTGAAGCGCAATATAAAATTTGCACGCCCTCACCTTCGCAAACTATCTTACAAAAAATGTGTCCGGCCGAAATTAGAACACGCATCCTCCATCTGGTCCCCTAACATATCTTATCTCTCTTATTGATCAAACCGAATATATTCAAAATCAAGCTGCTCGTTTCATTTCATTATCCTACTCGCGTTTCGGCAGCATATCATTTATAAAACAAAATGATTCGATTTTCTTGCTGAAAACGCGCTGTACAATTTCTTTTCTATACTTAATTCACATACTGTGCTATAGCCCCGGTTGAACATACTGCTCTTTTCTAGAACCATCTAATAAAGAATCACGAAATTTTAACACCAATAGCTCCAAACGTATTTTTGGGACAACATTAGCATTAAACACTTCGGCTTTACCAAGTGCCATCAAACTTTGGAACGATGTCCCCGAAGCCATAGTGTATATTTCTGATCATACTTTTTCGGTCAGAAATAACAACCATTTTTAGCATAAATAACACGCAGGTCCTTTAACCACTCATTTCGCGTAAGTGAAATCCAGCTCATTATGTTCTTGACTGAATGTTGTACCTCTGTTTTTACATCATTTGAGAAAATAATGTATATATGTAAGTTTCCTTTCTACGTTAACGTGTTTGGCTTAATACCTTCGTCTGTAATAACTATGACTTATACTGATACTCGTGATATTGTACTGATACTAATATGCAGTCTGGTATGTGCCCTACCTTTTTGTTCGTGTTTTTATCTAACTGTATTGCCCCCCCCCCCCTCTTCATGTAATGCTGAACGGCCTTTGATGCATTTTGAATAAATAAATACATAAATGAATTTCACCATCACACCCATTTTAGACATTCAGGGTGCAGGGTGACACAAGTATCCTGTACACTCTTTTAAAACAATTTTGATTCCTTGAGAGTATATGAATGGTGTAAAAAGGGCGTTATGTTCATCTAGAGTTCTAGACTCTAGTTGTACCTCGTAACCCCCTACAAAAGCTGATATCGAGTTAACAGGGTGTATAAAATGTGTTCTTTCTAAAAAAACACCCTTCTTGCACGTATATGGGTGTAAAGATATTAATTAAGTATACCATACAACCATAGTTCAATATGGCACGTACACATGGCCGTTAAATTCGTAAAAAGGAAACCCGGTCTGAATTATTGCTTAAAACACGCCCAGTCAGATTTTTTGAATATGCACCGAGGTGAATGCGATGAAAGAGGGACCTGAGGATGGTTAGATTCCAAAAGGAGGGGAAAGTGACCACTTTCATATAGATTTGGGATGACCTCTCATAAGAGCAATGGTAATAATAATGGGTGACAAATGAATAGATTTATAGAAGTAAAAGTATGAGTGGTAGAACTAAAATATATAGCTTAATTTGGGTTAGGTAGACACAATCCTGTGGAAAGAAGAAATCGTCCAACGAGAGCCCCTCTGGGATCCCGTCTGCCACTCCCCGATCAGGGATAGTATGCATTAAAATATCCAGATCATTAAAATAAAAAAAGGTAGAGGAAGCTGACTAACAAGGTCTTCAAGCTCTTTAATGTTTAGCTGATAACTGGGGGTATATATATAAAAAAACTGCAATTTTACGATCTAACAAAATGCGGGCTGCGACTACCTCCAGTGAAGTCTGCAGGGTCACTTCGCTACGTGGAGTTGCACGTTGCACAACAACTGCAACGCCTCCAGATGAACAAGCTATTTGTATCTGGTCCTTGCGAAACACTGGAAGTGCATTAGTGTGTTAGTGTGGCTCGTTTTTATGTGTGTTTGCGGCAAGCAAAATGCAATGAAGCCGTGATCATCTAGCAGCTGGCTCACGGCACATCTGGCACTTTGGAAGGTGTGGTACCCTCTTGGAGGGCATAGGACCCTTAGAACTTGAAGGTAATAAAGTGTGCGTCACCTTCAAAGGTTCAAAAGGGGACCCCTGTGGAGAGGACAGATCTTCAACGGGAAGTCAGTGTCTTCACAGATGCCGTTGACAGTGGCGATCCCCTCTGCACTGCCTGTGCAGTAGAACCACTTGCCTGAAAGGAAAGCTGTTCTGTGGCTGCTTGCTAGCTAAGGTTGTTTTTTATTTTGAAAGCCACCACTTTGTTATGCTCTCTTTATTTAAGGCTTGAGCAAAAGAAAGGTGGGTGGGCTCCACTACTGTTTTCACATTTGGGTTCGTTTTCGCAGATGTCCGCTACATGGTAAGTACCACCACACTTTCCACACGTTTCTTGGCCATGACAGTTTTGAGAACCATGCTCAAAACGTTGGCAGCGAAAACATCGCTGAGGATTTAGAATGAAAGCGCGGACTCTGCAGTTAAAATGCCCTGCCTTCACGGTGACCGGAAGAGCATGGAGTTCAAATGTAAGTATCAGATGTCGAGTTGGTTTCTCTTGTCCATCACGTTTTAAAGTGAACCGTTGAACAGCTACAACAGCACATTTGCGCAGACCTTTTAGGATCTCCTCTTCGCTGCATTCGAGAAGGTCATCTTCGGAGATGACACCGCGAACAGTACTCAGGGTATGGTGTGATGTCACTGTAACGTGGTAATCTCCCAGGCTCGTGAACTCTTGGAGTGCTGTGCTCTGTGGCTGATTTTGTACCTCAACAAGGAGGTCTCCGGCTAGCTTTTTGATATAACATATTCTGATATCTTTTTCTGAGTGCTCTGTAATAAAAGACGGAGAGACTTTAGACAAATGCACAGTGACATTTGTAGAGTGAACTTCAAGAAATCAAAGATGCTTTTCCGGTTCATTCGCTTTTACGAAAGTAAGGGGAGCAGGGCAGCCCCTTTTCAGGGGTCGCTCCGCTCGGGGTTTAGGAGCTCGGAAATTTATAAAACGACAAGGATGTTTGGAATCCGCGGTGCACCGCCCTCTACCGAGCCAAGCAAGGGGTTAGGTAACGCACCATAACAAAAAGGGGTTTGCTGGAGACGTTACACTAACAGTGCTGCCCGGAAACACTACCCATGTGTGAGTCCAGACAGAGGTCCAGAGCCCACTCAAGGTTAACTCTTGCCTCCAAAGAAGGTTAAAGAAGAAAGAGGGGGAGAAGGCGAGAAAAACAAAGATAAAAAGGGTGAAGAGAGGTGACTGACTGAGTGATCCTGCGTGGGCCATTACCAGGACTCCCGTCTACGAGAAGCGGGGCCGAAGAGGTGTATTGCCCTACCTGGGGGGCCCGAAGGGTCCAAACCTACCCCAGGTCACCATGATGCCCTTTTCCCCGGACACTGGAAAGCCACGCACAGCCAGGCGTGGGTGAGCGAAGCCGCATGGCTGGGGGTCCGTTGTGACGCCAATCACCAAACACCTACGCGCGTGAATGTCCCCTGCTGGGGGCATCCACGCTCGTTATGCCACGCGTTTTTGCAGTGTGAAGTTATGCCACGCGTTTTTGCAGTGTTTAAGATAATGTAAACGTGTCAATGTTTTGGTTGTCAGTGGCACTGGTTAATACTTAATTCGTTCTGATTTTGATTAGTGTGATATCCATTAACCCTTTTGAAGCCCATGGCGCTTGCTCGTCACGGTTTTTATTAAACTAACTAGGTCTGCTTTAAGAAAAAAAGTGCTTTACTACACAATTTTTGTTTCTATGTCTCGAGTAGTAATTTACATGTTAGTAGAACTCTCGTTTACGTTTTTATTATACTGAGCAGGCTGTGTAAAATTATCGCCATCTTAGCATTAATACTATACGAGGAAAATGAGCACATGGCAATTTTTACTCGTTCATTATCTAATTAAATGTTTAACCTACGACTATATTAGTTTGCCCTAGAATTCCCAAGAACATATGAAATATGTTAGGAAAACTATCTGTGAGTAATTATTTTTTTGAGTTTTTAAAATAAATTAAACGATATATTTAACCAATCCAAATGGCCATCATGAGGACAGAGCTTCAGGAAGAATCGAAGTATAGACGGTCAATGCTCTTTTGTATTGATGGTTCTTATTTAATTTTGCATTGTAACTATTTGCACCCACTAGCGCGAAACATACGGGTGTAGGAAAAAATGTCCCCGGAAAAAATGTCCCCAGAAAAAATGGCCCCGGAAAAAAAGTTCCCGGACAAAATGTCCCCGGAAAAAAAGGCCCCAGGTGGAAAGTAGGAAAAAATGTCCCCAAAGGATTTTCTATCTCTGGGTTTCCCTGATCTTCATGGCCTTCGGGCGGTCCGGTCATATGTCCTTGGGGAAAAAAGGCACCGTGTGGCAAGTAGGAAAAAACGGCCCCAACAAATAAGGAAATATACAATTCTGCGAAATACTTACACATCGCGACACTGTTAGCTCGAACACGACATCGGCGTATTTTCACATTTTACTTAGAAAGAGTATTAGTGGGAACGAAATTTTACCGTCTGCATAATATCCACAAATAAGCACTCTTAATGACAATTAACCTTTAGTTTCTATAAGAAAAATATAAAAAAAGCTAACGATCGCTTGTTTGTGTTAAGTGTCGCGCTTTTTACCTATTTGGAAATGGCACACAAGTACTTCTCAAATTTCCCAAACACAATAATTTGGTTTTGGCTAGAAGTGCTTATTTCACAATGGAAAGCAAACAAAAACGTCGCGCTCTTTACCTATTTGGAAATGGCACACAAGTACTTCTCCAATTTCCCTAACACAATAATTTGGTTTTGGCTAGAAGTGTTATAAATGTTCATTTCACAATGAAAAAACAAAGAAAAACAGTTGAGATGCAATGTTACAAAATCAGGAATGAAATGACACACTCTAGATTCATACACAAAAGTCAAAAGCGGATCGTACGGCAGTGGAACAAATGTCCCTTTGGGGCCATTTTTTCCTACTTTCCACCTGGGGCCTTTTTTTCCGGGGACATATTTTCCGGGGACATTTTTTCCGGGGACGTTTTTTCCGGGGACATTTCTTCCGGAACCCGAAACATACTGCTGTTTGTTTTTGCTAAAAAAAACAAGAACAACAAAGAAGTGATCCTTTTGGCATTTTAAGCAATTTTCTGAATTCCGTTTTTTTTTTCACGAAGATTTAGTTATGTATAACATGGCGCCGCTATATAAAATATGGTTCATATTAATGACACTTCAGCCATATTGGTACAATGTTACCAGTTTCAACCGGCTTTCCTCCAAGTTACAGGCGAAAGTTTGAAAATCGCAGTAAAATGGACAGGTGGCCTAGTCGGTACATGTTTAACTTGTGAAGCGCCTAAAAAGACGAGGACACGAGGCAGACGAGACAGAACCAAGCGCTACAAGACAACTGAACGTCTATTGAAACACACTTACTAGTTGTGCAGATTTTCAGGCTCCCGACACAAAAAAAGGAAAACTCTTTCTCAGTTAAGTGCACTGACGGTGCACTCACGCAGTAATCCTCGCCCTTTACTCTAATGCAGTAGGTCTACTGCATTAGAGTAAAGGGAGAGGATAGCTGCGTTAGTGCACCGTCAGTGCACTTAACTGAGAAAGAGTTTTCCTTTTTTTGTGTCGGGAGCCTGAAAATCTGCACAACTAGTAAGTGTGTTTTAATAAACGTTCAGTTGTCTTGTAAGTTAGCGCTTTGTCTCATCTCGCCTTCCTTGTGTCCTTGTTTTTTCAGGCGCTTCACAAGTTACAGAAATGTGAAAAGAAGTGTTCCCAGTCTTCCTGGTTTTAAAAACATTTCACGACAAGGCGAAGCGATGCCGCGATGGTTTATTAGCGCTAAAAGTGTTGCATTTCAGAACCAGAACATTTGCAAGCGGCACTTGTGCTTGTAGGCAGCAAAATGGCGGCCCACTAGCCGCTGGCACGTAAACGAGGGTGACGCGTGGGGAACGGACGAGTGACAGCCCGTCGCGACGTCGGACAATGGGCGGAAACAGTGACGATACCCTGATCGTACCTTGCAAGTAATTCTAGCAGAAAGTTAAACAGACTTGGACTTAAATAAAATTTTGAAAATGTATATTGACATGCTTTAAGTTTTCTCGCTTTAGTAGTGCCGTCTACCTGCCAGTTTTGTGAAAGCAGCATTGTGTGTAGTGCCAACTTTGAAACTTTTAAGTCTTTAATGCTGAATAGTGAAATGATATGATTCCCAGAAATATTAGAATTAAAAGCAGCGGTTACAAACCTAATGAGAGGGGCCTCTATCTCGAAGCGACTGACTGCAGCACGAAGCGAATTCCGGCAGCACAAAGCGACTGCCTGCAGCACGAAGGGTTTCTAGTAACGACAGTAAACGGACGTTTGGAGCTCACAGGCGGGGAGCGCAGCAAAAATAAATAAAGGCGAAATAAAGCTTACAACATCTGGGCCGACATGCCACATGGTATCTGCTTCAAGCTGTGTCGATGCTTGCGACTAGAGACATTTTATACACCCTGTTTTAAGTTTAGCTAGCAAGAGTCGTGCATGTTAATTTACGTTTTGGCGCTTTTCGCCAATATAAACCAATCTTTGGTATTTATCTGTCCGGATATATCTGGCAGCATTGTTTGAATACAAGTATCTTGATCGTTGACTAACTTGTTTTTCCCGCTTAGGTTGTTATATATTTATTATTTTACTTCGTTTAACCTCAAAGGAAGATGCAATGGTGAATGAAGTGGATGAAAAAAAAAAAAGAAACCGTGAACTATAGGACGGAATTGCAATAATACAAGGATAGAAACTAAATATATATAGCAATAGATTTCTGCGTATATGAGCGTTAAAATAGCCTAAAAGTGATAAATTCTTCTATTGATGGTCTCTCATTGATGTAATGTAGGTGAAAGGCAGTTACATTTATTTCTAGTCTGGACAGTGAAATAGTTAAACATAACAATTGCAGATCATCGCGTACTGTCATGTTCGCCCGTAATGTTACACGAAATCAGTGGAGGCGAGTCACAACCCGAAGGAGAAAGAAACATTGATATTTATGACATATACACACAAATAAAGAACTATTAGAATAGTAAAAAAAAAACAAAGGAAAGTGAAAAGTCAAACCATTTTATTGCCGGTTACACAAACGCCGCTTAGCACAAATCAAAGCTTCGTTATAATTCTGAGTTTCGGTTTTGTTCTGTTGCAGCAGCATCGCTTATTCCTAAACCTGGCACTAAGCCACGCCTGAAATAAATTTTACACATTGAACGCTTTCCTTTTTTGTTCTTTTTAATTCTGGATTTAAAATATAACGACTGATTTGCGGTGGTCGACGCCAGTTGACGCATGTACAAAGGCGATTCTAAGAAGTGTTTCTAACAACAACAACGTGAAAGGTTCTAAAAAAAATCGCTTTCAATTTATTCAAGGATGCCAAATATAGTCACGCGAACTGTTTATCGACCTTTGTTTTCAATTTAGTACTCCACTCAGATTTACTCTTAGTTAACCCTAACCCTGACCTAACCTAAGGAGAATGAGAGAAACGCGAATCACAGAGCCGGACAAAAAGCGAGGTGCGTGCCTCGAACGGAAGGTGCCACCGTGACGGTGTACAACCGCGCTCCTCTGGTAGGAAGCGCTCATTAATATAGAAAAAAATACTTGAGAAAAATTAATAAATTAAACTTGGTTTAGCACTAATTATAACTGCATACTATTTTCCTAAATATTAGTTACGTATAATTACACCAAAAAAAAAAAAAAAAAAAAAAACCGCGCGTCTCCTTTCACGCACAACACTGGGAGAGCCAATCACCGAAACTAACGGGGCAGCTCAGAGGATGACGATGCCGAAACATACGTTTAGACCAAAAAACGCAGCCCGAGTTGTGACATATAGGCAATGCAAAACGTCACGTTTGCATTGCTTAATGTCCCAACTCAGAGTGCGTTTTTTGGTCTAAAAATATGTTTCGGCATCGTCATTCGCTGAACTGGCACCGTAAGTTGCTGTGATTGGCTCACCGAGTGTTGTGCGGAAAAATAGACGCACGGGCTTTTTTTTAGAGTACAAAAACAAAATATTTGTAAGGTTTGCGTAACCATCGCACTGCCTACATTATGTTGTTCTGAGCACTTAAAATAAAAAAAAAAAAAAAAAAACGCTTCCTGCGCACCTGCTCGTTGCATGCCTCGAAACCTGTGGACCGTTGCGGTGACGTTTGTACGTCTGCTGTGTGCGTTTGCTCGACCTCAGTACGTCAACGCGTCGATCCTTGCTCAGCGCGAGCCTCGGAATTTTCGGGCGAGTGTAAAGTTTTTTTTGTGTCCTGAAAGTACTTCATTCGTGCGTTAGCGCAAGATGGTGCGCAAGTAGCGCACAATCTTACAAGAAGCACCCATTCGTTCGGATCCCAACTGACGCCTGGTGAGTTTAAAAGTTTGTCTTTCAGCTACAAATTTCACCAGTTGAGGGTTATGTACTGTTTTCGGTAATCAGAGATATCGCTTCATTTTTTTAGTTCACGAGGTGCCACCGTGATTTCATTGCATTGCACACATTACGGCTAACGTCTTCAGGACTTGGTTGTAGGGATGAAGACCGTCCTGGAATTATTTTATGATCCACTGGCGCAATCCCCCTTCCGATGCATACCTCTCATCGATGTAAGTCATGACGGTGTAAATTCCTGTCGAGAAAGTTCTGATTCGTCTATAAGTTTTGGTTTGCCAGTTTTAATACTTTACAGTACCTTACAGTATGTGCCTGTCTTTTATTTTTGACTTGCCTCAGTTAGATATATTGACAACACTGCGACTGATTTACC
Source organism: Ixodes persulcatus (assembly GCA_013358835.2). Classification (NCBI taxonomy): domain Eukaryota; kingdom Metazoa; phylum Arthropoda; class Arachnida; order Ixodida; family Ixodidae; genus Ixodes; species Ixodes persulcatus. Next base: position 228,811 of record JABSTQ010009365.1, on the reverse strand, counting down.
AGGTTTCATTTCTTTAAGAAGTGCATAAAAATTTGGATAGTGAAATAATTTGATTTCGAAACGTTAAACTCACATTTGGCGTTTTTTGTTTGTTGCACATAAAAGTACAACACGTGCAATATGTTTTTGTTTTTGTATTAATACAGATCCCTGGGGCATGGAAATCACTCCAACAAACACCAGGGACCCCCGCAAGGCAAAAGGTGGTGCCCGTGGTCAATTTTCTTTGTTTTTTTTGTTTTTGTTTTTAGGGTTAGCGCAGACAACAAAGTGCGTTGTCTGCACGCTTCACCTATTTCAATCACATTAACAATTCTGTCATAGTCAAAAACAAGTGGATCTATTTGTATAAAATTATAATCTGGATACATTGCACAATCAGAGTTACTTAAAAACAAGGAAGATAGATATAAAGGGGGGACGGACAACAATGACTTCCAACTAGCAACAACATTTATTGACCCGAAGTTTGCATATATGGGTGAAGGAGGGGAGGGTAAAAGACGCCACCCTCCCTCCCTTCACCTATACATGCAAACTTCGCGTCAATAAATGTTGTTGCTAGTTGGAAGTCAATGTCGTCCGTCCCCCCTTTCTTTGTATCTTCCTCATGTTTAAATTCTGTTACCAGCCCGCTCGTTTTGCACTTAATCAGAGTTAGTATCATTAATAAACGGCTTAGCAAAAATATTGTTCAAAACAGATGCGCAGTGCTCTTTCGAATCGTCGAGACCATCAATCTTTGTGAGCGAAAAAACAATTCTTTTCGGTCGAGTACGGGCTCGCTGGGTCACCTTGTGCCGTCCACGTTATCAGTTCCGGATGGGGTGGCAAACTTCGGTTTGGGAAGCTGGGTGGATCTTGTCGGAGATGAAGTAGATTCTCTTGGCCGTCGATGACTAATTCAGTTGAACTTGGTAGTTACTGTTCACTACCGCATTTACTCGAGTAATCGCCGCAATATTTATGAACAAGGCCCTTGCGTCTGCTTTACCGCAGAGCTTTACAGCCAATCATCGCGTTGCGCAAAAATAACATAGCGAATAACGAGATCGAGAACATGATTCACCATACAAATGCAATCTTCACAGATGGTATCCTCGCGCGAAGACGTTATCTCTGTCCTGTTAACCGCTGCAATCATACTGCTGATCGCGGTGATTGGCAAGCAGCATGCTCCGCGGAAAAGCGAACCCCCAGGTTTTCCTCATAGACAGTGTGGCTATTACTCGAGTAAATACGGTAAACAATTTAATACTTTTGTAGCGAATGAAAATACATGAACGAAACCATACTGCGAATGGTAACTTCCCCTCTACAGGGTTGGGAGAGAGGTGCTCAGGTGGTAGCTTATCCGAGCTCGGTAGTTGGCTGGCTCGATGGATTAAGTTCCGATTATGAGACATTATCCCTCGGAGTCCCTCGACCGGGCTCGATTCTGGAGCATTCGCTCTCAAGCTCCAGCACAAACTAAGCTCACTTGCTGCGTTTCGACTCAAGATAACTCGTTGGTCCAACCCCTTTTAGTGGACCGGCGAATCCTGGACGCGTCGTCAGAGGGGCGTTTCCCATTGGCCGAAAGGCCGAAAGGATACAACCAATCGGCTCACTCTCTCATCATGGGGCAATTGCTTACATTCCCGCGCGTGACCCCGCGGTTGGCATGTACCTCACGGCCAAAGGTCAGGCGGGTTCGGATGCAAGCAGACTACATCTAGAACTCGCAAGGCGAGTCAGACAGCCGACTCCGGCGTGGATAGCGCCGAATGCGCCATACCGTCATTCATTCCGCCAGACGCTGTTTGACATTGACTTTCTACCGTGCCCCCTAACACGGGGGCGATAAAGGGTACACCGATGAAGACAGTGCCTGCCAGAACCACCGCGTTCTCCCGGCCCGAGACGCTCGTTCCGATTCTCTCGGCAGTAAACGAGCGTTCCGAGTCCCGCGTCTTAAAGTATACGCCTGTTTCTCGAGGTCGCCCACCACTGGAAGTGTTTATGCCAACGCTTTCCTAACAGCCAAATCTTTCTGGTGCTAACGGCCCACCCAAGGCGCCGTCGTCGTTCCTTATACCTCCTCCCTTGCTGGACTGAAGGAATTGCTAAAGGTCAAACATAGAAAAAAAAGGATGGGAGACATAATTCGCATTTTGACATATAGGGAAAAAGAAAGAATCAGCGCTCTAAAAAAGTTTTTTTCGTAAAGATATGTGCAAACCAATGTAGATAAAAACGTATACGCATAACCGAGCACTTCAACGTAAATAAACTAAAATAAAAAAAAAAAAAAAACTTTGAGCATTTTTTTTTCTGGTGAAGAAGGAAGAGCAGCAGAGCTGTAGCTTCTATTCTCGAAGGTGGCTTCCCGGGCGAGCCATCTGTTTCTCCTTCGCAAGGAAATCTGAAGCGCTCGACGCAGTGGATCTTTAGGTGATAGCGGCCTCGCGGCGGTTGCGGAACCATTCGCGCTGCTGCGCACATCGCCGCTCATACCGCTCCCGTTCTTGTTCCTCCGAAGAGAGGTTGCCGCCATCTATGAGCGACGGCGGCAACCAATTGTCTGGTCGCCATCGTCGCTCATAGATGGCGGTAGCTGTCCAGAGTTCGGTGTCATCACTTCTTTGCTGGTGGACACAATCCTGGGGAACCTAGCCCTTAACAGCTCCGCTCTAAAAATGCCATAAGACCCGCGCTTTTCAATGTCCGCATATTGAATGACAGTACGTCACTATAAATGAAAATACGCGCACATGTCGCAAAGCACACATCAACGTATACGCAAAGAATGCAGAAGAAGGAAAGAGAAACACTGTGCAGTACACGCCCGCTGCAAAATCCGCTCTTGAAAAAAATCGACATCTTGTAAACCTTGAGATGGGGAACAATAAAAAAAAAAAAACGCAGTGCGTACAAATATAAAATGCTTCGCAAAACAATTGTCTCTTGGCTCGTGTACTGGAAATCTCAAGTCACAGGGGTCACTAGGTTTGACGAAGTCTCTTCTCCACGCACGGACACAGCAACAAGGCCACACTCCCGAGATACATGAGCCAGGCCGCGTGGCAAGTGGAACCACCATGCACTCTGGTGCGCTCAGCGCTGACTCAGTGGTACCCCAATATATGTTCGGCAAGCGAGACAATGTGTCCTCGTTACCATTAGTGGAATCCCATCTGTGGTCACGATCACATTATAGCGCTGTAGGGCTGGAACCCACCTCGACAGCTTTGCCCTGTGAGGGCAGCAGGACGTCAGGAAGGACAAAGGGTTGTGGTCCGACACGATCTGCACTTTTGTGCCGAAGAGCCAGTTATCAAATTTGCCGGGCGCCCAAATTATAGGTAACGCCTTGCGCTCTGTGGCGGACCAGCGTGTTTGAGTCGGAGTGAACTTATGGCTGGCGAACGCGATCGGCTTTTCAGCTCCGCCACTCCCAATCTGGGCCAGGCATGCCCCTGCTGCCGCTGCTGACACGTCTGTAAAAAGCAAGTAAGGCTCCTGCAACTTGGGAATAGAAAGGCTCGTCGCCTCGCAGAGCACCTTCTCGAGCTGCTGGAACGCATTCTCTGCCTGCTCAGCCCAAGGTATCTCGTTCGGCACACCCTTCTTGGTAAGCGCCGTGACGGTTTCAGCGATAGTCGTGTATTTTTTTCGTACTCTCGTAATAACCACAGGGTCATAGGAGGCTCCGCAGCTCTTTCTTACTATGCGCACGATCCAAGAACCCGATCGCATCTAACTTGCTTGGGTCGGGGCCGTGTAATCCTGACCCCACGATATGCCCAAGGAAAGTGAGTGACCCTTTTGCCACCTGGCAAATCTCCTTGCTTACCCTCAGCCTTGCCCGCTCCAGAACTCCCAAAATGGCGTCGAAATGACGAAGGTGATCATCCCACGTCTCGGACTAGACGGCACTGTTGTTTACATACGCGCACGCGTATGACTGGTGACCGGTCAACAGCTGATTGACTAACCGCTGGAACGTAGCCGCCCCATTCTTTAGCCTGTACGGCATCACCCTCCAGCGTGAACTGCACTCATGCGTTAGAAAGGCTGAGAGGTGCTGTGATTCAGTGGCCACTGGCACTTTCCAATATCCGCAATGGAGTTCGAGGACCGTAATGAATTTCGCCCATACTACGTGGAGGATGAGCTCCTGAGGGTTTGTCATTGAAAACAGGTCCGGTATGGTCGCGGTATTCACGCGACGGTAATCGACACAAAGGCGGATGCTGACATCTTTTTTGAATACACACATTACCGGGGGCGCGTACTCGCTTTCGACTGGGTAGACGAGCCCTGATTCTAGTAGCTCCCCCCCTGCCTGCTGACTTCCGTTTTAAGCAGTTCCGGAATTCGATACGGATACGATCTTTTAGGCTCGTACCCCTGTTCTAAGTTGATTTCGTGTTCGCCCAACTCCGCGGCTCCCAAAGCGCTTCGGAACGTGGAGTTATGGTCTCGGAAGACGGCCTGCATTTCTTCGCGGCGGTCAGGCGTTAAGTGACCAAACTTTTCGGGGTGAAGCTGGCCCGTCTGTTCAGTCGTGCTGTTTTTCCGGGCTGCGTAGGTGACCTCTCCGGGCTTAAGTCTTCGTGAAATATAGCCGCGCGCGCAGCTGGCCAAGTAGGCAGCGCGCCCATATCCTATCGGTTATCGTGCTTGCCTTCCTCGCGAAAAGTCGAGGTTCAATGCCTGCCGTGGGTACACCTTTTCGTTGTTTCTGCAATTTTGCGTTCCGGTGAACTCGAGAACCTTGTTGCAGTGTTGCTTATTCGAGGTTAGAATGTTCTACGCGCCGAACTTTCTACGCCGATTGTTACAGAATCCCACGAGTCTTCATAAGAGACTCCGCATGGCGAGCCGGAGTTAGTCTCGCCCCAGCGCTAAATCTTCCTGTTCCGCCGACATCGACGCCTGCGACGCTAGCCTTCTTCTATTTTGTTTTTGGCACAAGTTCGCCCCATTGAACGTTTACTTTCCTTCAGTTATTCGTCGCCTCGTCAATTGTGATTCATGACATTTTGGTGGAGGTGCGGGGTACCGCATTCTATGCCAGTTAATCGTACCCTTGACACTCTAAGAAATGACTGCGTGTCTACTCACCCGCAAAACACTTACACAGCGTATCTCTGCGGTCCACGAAATCAGCTCAGCGAATGATGAAGCGGAACATCTGTTTAGACCTAAAATGAAGTCTGCGCTGTGGCATTACGCAATGCAAGCATGACGGTTGGCATTGTAATGCCACAGCGCAGACTTAATTTTGAGGTCTAAACAGATGTTCTGCTTCATCATTTGCTGAGCTGATTTCATAGATCGAAGAGATTGGATCTTCGAGTGTTTTGCGGGTAAGTAGACGCGCAGGGATTTCTTAGAGTGCAGAAGATCTATCGGGCTTTTTCACTTTTTCCGAAACTTTTTCAAGTTTCGGAAAGTTGATCTCTGTCGACGAGTTCAAACCCGGAGCCAGCCATCGCACCCAAGGAGAGCCCTTGAGTTTAGACTTCTACCAGACAAGTCGAAGACCAAGACGAGGACAATGTCCCAGCAGAACCCGGCCGCCCCTTTTCTGCTCGTCGCACCACGGACGGCTGCTCCGTTTCACGGCGAACAATACGAAGACTTCGAGGACTGGATCGACCAGGACGAACGCGTTGCCCGCCAGAATAGTTGGACCAACGAGCAGAGCCTGCACAACGTCTATTTCTCGCTTGAGGGGACTGCCAAGCACTGGTACGACAATCATAAGTCGTCTTTGACATCACGGAGTGTTTTCAAGAGCGAGTTGAAGGGCACATGTGTCAATCAACACCGCCGAGAAAGAGCCGAAGACCTGCTTCAAACCAAAACCTAGGGTTCCAACGAGAGCGTCACCGGCTTTGTGGAGAACGTTCTGCACCTGAGCGTGCGCGCCGACTGTCAGGCTACAGAAGAGAAGTAGCTACGAATCCTCATGAGGGGCGTGAAAGACATTTTCGGCGGCCTCGGTCGCAGCCCTCCGACAGCAGTGGAAGATTTCGTCGCCAAGGCGACGAACATCAAGCGTGCTCTGCAAGCCCGAGTCAGTCACTACCAGCGACTACCCGGCCTCACTGCACTCAGACCGTCTAGCAGCGACCTTTGCTCAAGCATCCTTGGCATTCGCGAGGTCATTCGCGACGTCGTCCGGGAAGAGCTCAGGAAGCTGCTGCCTCCTGCATTCCATCAGGCTTCGCTGTCAATAGCCGAAGTATTCGCCGAGAAAGTTTTCTTTTTTTGTATTTATTCGTTACCTGCATTTCGGCCTGGGGGCATTATTTTAGGGGGGTAAGTTACATATAAACGCAAGAAACGCACAAATGTAAATGCAAAGAAAATATCAATAGATACTGACATCTGATACAAGTGATACAATACGCAATCGCAAAAACAAACCTGAACACAACATACACTATTTACTACCTATAAGCACCTAACATCAGCACAATGTAAAACAATATATTAGTCATGGTTCATTCTCGTGTAAGTAACGACTAATAAGAAAATCAAGTTTTATCCGAAGCCGAAACCACAGGTTCGGGGAGTCTATTCCACTGATATATTGTTCGTGAGAAAAATGACGATTGAAAAACAGATGTGCGGCATGCTATTTCTCGTATTTTGTTCGCGTGGTCTAATCTCTGGGAAGTAAAAGTAGGGTGTTTTAGGTAGATTTTCCTATCAATGCTGGTGCGCTCACGAACCACTTTATTCAGAAAAGAGAACCTTGATAACCTCCGGCGAAGTTGGAGCGAGTCCCATGACAATTAGTTTTTTTATTGCCGTGACATTGGTATTAAAATGATAAGAGTTAGTAACAAAACGGACAGAGCAATTTTGGATGGCCTCTAGTTTATTAGTTAAGGTTTTATAGCGTCGGAATCCCATACTCAGGCACATATTCTAAGAAGGAACGTACGTTAGAAATGTATAGTATTTCTTTGACGTCACGAGGTGCATGTTTAAAGTTTATTTTTATAAAGTTAAGTAAACGTGCTGCTTTCATTGTTATAAATTCAACATGACTACTCCACGTTAGGTTAGGTAAAAAAAGTTCACCCAAATACTTCACATGCTTCGCCAAAGAATCTGATCTGCATCTAGATAGTAATTAGCCTGTATGTTTAGACGCTTTCTACTAAAACGAATACAATTACACTTTGAAAAATTCAGTTTCATTTTCTATTTGTTGCACCATGCGAGTATTTGATCAAGATCAGTTTGTAAAGCGACAGCATCGCCCTGGTTTTTTATATCCCTGTAAAAACAGCATTAGCAGCATATAACATTATTTTGGAGGTAGTTCCGTAGCCTATATTATTTTCATCGGTTAAAAACAGAAGCGGACCAAGCACGTATCCTTGGAGAAAACCCGACGTAACTGAAACAAAGTGAGATTCTGAGCCTTTAATGACAACTTTTTGTTAGCGACCGGTTAGATAGTCTGCTATCCAAGGACAGAAAAAGGTAAACCTAAAGCTGAGAGTTTTAAAAGCAACAAAGACTGTGGCACGGTATCAAAATCCTTACTAAAGTCTAACATTATACAATCAACCTGTTTCCCGGAATGAAAATAAGAAAACACATCATACACAAATTTGACTAACTGAATGACGAAAGAGAAGAATGCCCTAAAGCCATGTTGAAACTGGACAAAAATATTTGTTTGCAAGTGATGAAATATGTTAGAGTAAATTATATGTGCAGGAGTCTTGCAACACACGCTGGTTAATGAAATGGGTCTATAGTTGGAAAACAAAGAACGGGGAGCACTCTTGTGCACAGGAACAACATTCGTAAATTTTCATCCCTGAGGCAGTGTTTTTGATGATGGAAATAAATTAAGACAACCAGAAACTTTGCTATAATGGGTTCACAAGATTTCAAACAGAACAGAACATGTTCTGGTCCAGTAGAAGAGTTAGTTTTTATACCAGAAAGAAGTATCACAACTTCATCATACGGCACAGTGATGTTTGACATAGCCTCAAAATTGAAGAAAGCTGGTCCCAAAAGTAAGTTTCTTGTAGTAACTGCAAAGACTGACTGAAAGTAATCATTAAAACAGTTCGCTTTGTCGACATCATTATTGACATAATCTTGTTCAGCTAAAATAGAAGGGATAGTACTATCTTCTTTGCGATTAGATTTAACAAACTTCCACATCTCCTTTGGACTACGCCTAAGCTTTTCAACTAGGGAGGAATAAAAGCGATCTTCTGCACTTTTATTTTCAGCTTAAATTTCTTCCCCCCGAATATCTAGCCTGTTAAATGAGTACGGAAACGAAAATGGAAATATTCAAACTTCGTTCGGAAATGAGTCAAGCATGACGGATAATAACCGTAAATGATAATCGAACGTTTGTATTTTGAACGACTGGCTATATTGTTAGTTCCAAATGGTGCACTCGAGCAGGCGCTCGAAGAGAAGCGAACGGAGAGCGCGATGCGTCATGGGATATCCGGCGCAAACAAAAACAGAAGAAAAAAGATTCCCCGCATTCGTGACGTAGCAAGGCTGGCGTGGTTATGAGCTTTGCCGTTGGTGGCGTTGTAAGTGTTGTAGTGGTGTCAATAGCGTCAACGCGTTACAACCGAGATGTTCGAAGTACTCGTGAGGTGACCAGCGTGTGGCTGGCCCAAGGAGCACGTAGCTTCCACAGCACTGTCAGCTTAGGGCTGAACGGGTGGGAAAAGCAATCTTTGTCCAAATTTTGAGCGACGGGCTAATCTTCTAGGGAAAGAACGGCTGCGTCCGGGTACAGAAATGAGGGTCCGTCTTCTTGAACTGTTCGGTACAATGCGCGATTGGTGGGTTGAGGAGGAAAGCTATGAAGGAAAATGTTGAATTCCAAAGCGCGGCGCTGCTTTGATAGAACTTGCTACGTCATAATTACGTAGCAAGTTCCCCAACGTTGCTAGATTACCTCCCAAATAGGCTTCCCATGCATCCACCAGGTGCACAGTGAAAGATCGTTTAACTAGCTTTAAAATCAGTTTTCTTGTGCCTTTCAACGAAAGACTGATATTTTTGAGGTTATGCTGCAACATGCAACGCATTAAAGCTAAAAAATGAGCACTGGAATTTTGTTTCCGCATTTCTTTAAATATTTCATCACTCCTCTGGCTTAGGTACCTCCGAAAGAGGCGACATCTTCGATTCAGCAAGCGCTTGATCTCGTTAATAAACCACGGCTTGCTGTGTCCTTTTTTACCCGAAACGATTTTTGACGGTATGTGGCAATCAATAAGCGAGGGTAAGTTGTTTTTTAATTAGATTACAAAGATCGTCAACACTGGACATGGCATTGATCGCCAAAAACGCCTCAATTGTATCTTCCAGATTATGCGTAATCAAGCCGTAATTACCTTGATCAAAAATGTATAATTTTCGAGGAGGGGAAAGCACGACCATTGATCGTTTAAAACAAACTTTAGCTAAGATACCGTCATGGTCACTTATACCAGGAATCGGTAAGACAGCTTGAAGTAAACTGGTGGAATTAGAAAAAAAGCAAGTCAACCGTTGTTGCACAGTAATCTGCACGACGTGTGGGGAAATCAACAATCTGATAAAGACCGTTAGTGGCGGTCACAGTAATAAATTCAAGGGAAAGTGCAGGGCGTCAAGAAAGCACGGGTGAATTATTAGTCCACGGTATATCAGGCATATTGAAATCACCGCCAAATAAAAAATTCGAATTTAAACTGAACATTGTATGAGAAAGCGATTTGAAGGGAGAAAGGCTGGCCCCACATGGGGCTACGATAAAAAGCACCAAACGAGGTATGTTCTCTATAGTGAAACATAACTTCGCACCGCACAGTCTCACAATCATAATAATTTTCTACAGGTGCGCTTGGGAAGAATTTATAAACGAGTAGGGAAACGCCACCACATGGGTGTCCCGGTCGCGTCTGTAAACTTAAAATGTGTAAGGAAAAACTTCAGCATCACTGTCTCTATTATCCAGCCAGGATTCAGTGCCAATGATAATATGTGTTTGTACCGAGACAATAAGGCCAGCGAGTGTATCGGCCTTATTTTTAATGCTTCGACAGTTGAGAAGTAAAATAGTTATTTCGCTAGGCCTAGTGGCGCAGGGTAAATTTGCGAGATGCACAAGTATGTGCTCCACCGCCGCTGCTTGTCTCGAATTGCGATATCGTTATCGTCTTGACTGGACGCCGGTGACAGAATGTATCAAAGATGTAACAGAAGCCGCCGAGCAACAGCTTGTCATACCGCAGTTTGTATGGCGAATCTTGTTGTTTCGCAAATGCAAGCGGTTTTCCGCGGGCATGACAAATCGGAGCGGACAAATCCTCCATCACAGCATACAGAGTAGATTCGAGCTTATGCCCCTGGACAAGAATAGTCTCTTTGTCTTCAAAGCGACAAAATTTCACAACAATGGGGCGGTTTGTGTTGAATTAAAGCGACCCATTCTGTGAGCTCTTTCAATATTTGGCTTCTCAATTACATTGCCCATAGTTCCTGTAAACACTGATAGCTCGGCGTCTTCCGATGAATCCTATGTTTCCGATTGGGTGTCTGGCAAGCCAAAGAAAAGAAGGTTATTTCTACGCAGTCTGTTTTCAGCATCGTCCGCAGCAGCTTTCAATGCAGCGATATCTTGAGACATACCAATTACATAGTTCGTAGACAGCGGACGGCGCTGTTCAAGGCACTGTTTCGCTTTCCTGCAGACCCGCCACCTTATATTCAACGGTCTGTTGGCATTGCTTCCTTACTTGCAATGCTGTCAGCAGCGGCCATTGTCCTTGCTCGATAGGCAGTGCCGACTGAAGCACTTCACGAGCACTCGCAAGAATCAGTCTGAGTGCCCAATTCACAACGCTCATTCGGGCTAGGGTTCTGATCAACAACACCCACCAAAAGCAAAAACATACGGTAAAACATGATACGGAAGATGAGAAACCAACATCTAAAAAGGACACTGCGCAAGGCTTTGCCACCATCAACATTAAAAGGGCACGACACCGCAAGAAGGCAACGGTTAGAAGTTCTAAAGTAAGAATGAATTGTTTAAATAACTAACCTGAGCCACAAACAATCGTGAGTACATGCTCGGCGCGTTGTGTGCCCCAAATTCGGCAGCCGTTGAAGGTCGTTTAAATAGCCCTTCATCGAGGTCCCTGGTTGCCAGATGAAGGGAGCGGTTTGCTCCAAACGAAGTGGAGGAATTCTGGGTTGTGGCTGTTCTGTCTTCACACGATAATAATAATCATAATTATTTCCATTTAAAGAAATGGTGGAGCAAAAGGGAAAAAGCTTCAACAAGAAGCTTTTTCCTCATCCCCATCGGCAGCCATTGAGCAAACAGTTTTCGTGCAATGAAAAAAAAAAAAAAAAAAATTCATATACAGAGAATTATACAATAGCAAATGAAATAACAGAAACAAGACACAGAACGCTTAAATATGTAAAAATATGCTACGCAACTCTTTACGAGATGTTGTTTCTAGACATATTTTTTCAAAGTTGTTTAGAAGCTTTGGAATTAAATACCGAAGAATTTGCTGCCCGTAATTTGACCTGCATGTGGGAACCTTCCAATATTCAATATAGCGGGTCAAGTAAACCGTAATATTTTTTTCTAATGAAACTATCTCGTATAAAAGAGCACTCTCTTTTTTATTTTCATTCTTAATGGTGATTAGAAGTCTATATAAGATAGGTTATGAATTATTAATATTTGCATATTGCTAAACATGGTCTGAGTGTGAGAGTGATAAGGTGCGTTGAAGATGGCTCTCAAATATTTTTTTTGGAACATATAAATTTTGTTTAGGTTGAATGCTGTGGTTGTGTTCCAGACAAGGTTGCAATAACTCAGGAGTGAGTTAAACAGAGCATGGTAAATAATTAGTTTTCACGCGAACTGGTAGAATTTGACTGTGGCGATACGTTAAACCAACAATGCGTGACAATTTGGAAAGCAAATAATTTACATGGCTATCCCATGACATACTTCAGAAAAAAAGACACCTAGTGTTTTAAAATTATACACGATCTTTATCGGACTTGAGCTCTATACTATAGGCATTGGCATACATTTTTTTTTGTATTTTTCGGATGAAAGAAATTAGCCTTTGTCTTTTCAGAGTTAATACTTAGTCCATTTTCTTTTGCATAAGCCGCCAACCTTGAAAAAGTAAAAGTACAGTGATGTCTCGTTAGTATGGACGCCTCCGTTCCCCCAAAACATCGTTCATAATGTGAGTTGTCCATATTAACGAGACAAAAATGCATGTATTTTTCCAGTTTGTTCCCGAAAATGGTGTCCATATAGGGGGTACCCATATTAACGGGGTTCATATTAACGAGACATGACTGTAACAGCATCCACAAATTCATCGCTATTTAAAGATGAAATAAATATGCTGGTGTCGTCTGCAAACAAGACCTTTCCCGACATGGAGTCGATGTACGTCGACGTGGGACACAAGACGGGGGACTGGGTCCTGCAGTATGTCACATTCGCCTACAACACAGCGGTTCAAGAGACCACTGGTGCTACACCATTCCAGCTGGTGCATGGTCGCAAGGTGACCACGATGCTTGACGCCATGCTAACTCACGAGCCAGCTGGCGACGGAAGTGACGACGCCCATGTGGTTGCGAAACGAACGGAAGTCCGCAACGTGCAACGTGTCGACGCTGGCCGCTACAACCTTCGTCGTCTGGACGTTCACTTCCAGCCTGGAGGCCGGGCGTGGGTGTGGACATCGATACGACGTCGTGGCCTCAGCGAGGAGCTTTTAAAGCGCCACCTTGGACCATACAAAGTTCTTCGACGCTTAGGAGATCTCAACTACAAAGAGTTGGCCGACAGAACAGACGCATCATCGAAACGCCGACCGCGACCCGAGGGGGTGGACGTCGTTCGACTGAAGCAATTCTACGCTCAATATGACTGTGCACCTTACGTGATCCAAATAACTATTTATTTTACCGTTCTCTTTTTTTTTTTTTGCTTTGTTTTGTCTTGTCTTGTGTTGCATCGGGGCTATGCGCTTTTTAAATGGGGGAGTAATGCCGCGCGCTCAGCTGGCCAAGTAGGCAGCTCACCCGTGGCCTGACGGTCATCGTACTTGCCTCCCACGCGAAAAGCCGAGGTTCAATGCCTGGCGGCGAATAGACCTTTTTGTTGTTTCTGTAATGTCGCGGTCTGGTAAATTCGAGAACCTTGCTGCTTATTCGAAGTTAGAATACTCTACGCGCCGAATTTTCTACGCCAATTGTTCCAGAAGCCCACGCGTCTACATAAGGGGCTCCGCGTGGCGAGCCGGAATTAGTCTTGCCCTAGCGCTCGATCCTGCTGTTCAGCCAGCATCGACGCCTGCGACGGTCCTTCTATTTTGTTTTTGGCACATATTCGCCCCATTAACCGTTTAGTTTTCTTCAATTCTTAGTCATTTCATCAATTGTCCCTCGTAACGATATGACCCCCCGCGGCAATATGCCCCACACGGGCCCTGTAGGCTCTTAGCTGGTTCGCGTGGGCTACTTTGGTCCTGCTCTTCTCTGGTTCCAGCCGGTAGAAGCACGGTCTTTCAATAATCAAAGCTGTGAAATGCCCAAGCCACTTCGGAGCCATCCTGCTGGCGGGATCACTTTCGAATAGCAACACTTGATCTTCGATTCTGAACCCTTTGATCTTGGCAGAGCGGTTATAGTGCTCCGCGAAAGCGCGCAGCTAGACTGTTCTTGAGACCCGGAACCTCTGCTGCCGCGCTTAAGTGTCACCGTAGGTGCCGCAGGTAATTCGCCGGCGCCTCTCGGATGGTGCCGGGAACGGGGAATTCCCCCGTCCAAGTACGCAGAAGAATATTTATTGGCTCAGTGTGGGACTTCCCGTCAACCGGAAAGGTGACCTGCTTGTGGTCTTGTGTGGGACTTCTGGATAAGCACAGAGCACAAATAAAACTAATTGATCCCAGTTTCGCGGGCCCCTTTCTATGGCTTGGAATAACATGTTTTGAAACACTCGATTCCACCTCTCGACCGCACCGTTGCTCCCCAGAATCTCCGTGGTCGAGAAGCGCGCCGTGCAGCCCAGCCTCGAGAGCAACTCTTGCTTGAGCTTTGCCGTGAAGTTAGTTCCCTGATCTGAACACACGAGCTCAGGCACCCCGGTTCGGCTGAAAATATCCAGCAGTGCGTGGAAAGTCGCCTTTGCCGTGAGATTACGCAAACGCACCACCTCTGGCCAACGCGCGAAAAGGTCAGTGAGACGCAGCGCATATTTGTGTCCTTTGGCCGGCGCGACGTCCAGTACCACAATTAAGTCGATGCTGACAACATGGAATGGTATCTCCGTCCGCATAAGTGGTGTAATAGAAACTCTGTCGCTCACTGTCCTCCTCGACCTAATCTGACAGTCATGCAAGAACGACAATGCTCTCAGACACCAGCCTCAAACCAAGGACAAAACAGCTGGCCTCAAACCGAGTTTGCGGCATCCAAGTTTGAAGTACAGGTTGTAATGTCTGCTCCTGATAAACTAAGGAGGCTATGCCCAAAAATCAACAACCAGCAGGAACAAATTGCAGAATACACTGTAAAGCATCAACACCAATATGCCACCTGCATCAGCGGTGTAGAGTTCGAAACACCGTTTTCGTGTGGAAAGGTACATGTGGGACAATCCGAACGTTGTCTAAATGTCAGGCTAAGCGAACATGCCTTAGCGTTAAGGTCATCTCCCGCGGGACATCTTGCGGTGCATGAAAGAGACTGTCTGTGTACCCCACTCTTCGAGCACACAAAAGCACTCAAACGGTTTTCTGGTCAGAGGAGTAGAGAACTTTTCGAAGCACACGTCATACTATCTAAGGGCGACGCCTGCATCAGTGCTGCTTCAGTATCCTTATCAGAAAAAGTACAGTTTTGCCTCAGCCTTTATCCCTGAAGATCCTTCCTACACATTATTTTGTCACTGAACTATTTTTCTTCTTCTCTTCTTTTAGAGTGCAGCTCTTAGGCGCCCGTTTCCGGCTTGAGCGGCGTCGCCGTCGGCGTAACCGCGCGGTGCATTATGGGAAATATCCCATAATGCACCGCGCGAGCCCCCCCCGGGGTCACGTGACCTCGGGGAGTAGGGGGAGAGGGGGTCACGAGACCTCGGGGGAGGAGGAGGAGGGGGGTCACGTGACCTGGGAGGAGGAGGGGGAAGGGGGTCACGTGACCTGGGGGGAGGAGGGGGAGGGGGGTCACGTGACCCCCCTCCCCCCAGGTCACGTGACCCCCCCCCCCCCGGAGGAGATTTAAGAATGAGGGGAGGAGGAGGAGGAGGGGTATACCCTCCCCTGATTACCCTTCCCTCCTCCTCCTCAAGAGCTGCGCTACAATTCGTTGTAAACGGCTTTCATTTTTTTCTCCTTCCTTTTTCTTCTCCTTTTTTCTATTCTTCCCTTGTTAATTTTTTAAATTTTTTTATTATCTTTAACTTTTTATTTTTTTTATCTTTTTCAATTTTTGCTTTATAATATTTTGTATTTAATTACAAAAGGCATCCTTCTGTTTCCTATCGAAACCTTTTTTATCATCCTCTTCTTTTTCCATCTTCCTTTTTTGTCTTTGAATTACCTCACTTCTTTTCGTCTTCTTTTCTCTCGTAAATAAAACGCGAGTTGTCAGTTAGCGCTCTTTGCTCTCTTCTCGTTCTTCCCTCCGTGGTCCTTGCGTTATTTTTAGTGATGTTTATCCAACTAGCCCACCAGATGATTTTAATGCAAAAAAGCTATCCTTAACCCTTGCCTTAGTCTTTTTGCACCCGAGATGCCCCCCCCCCCTTCCTGCCCAGGGAGATTCGTGGGCGAGCCCCAAAACTTTGGTGCGCCTCTCGCTGAGTAAAACTAGCTAAGCCACCCTGGTTAAGTCTACTGTGTCCTTGTGAGACAACGGTCGATCGCGGACGAACATGCCGCCCCGCCACTCTTCGCGTTTTTCCCAGCGGAATGGAGGGCGTCGTCACCCTTTTGCAACTCGAGGAACCGTCCTCTCTCTCCTCCGTCGAGACGCGCGTCCCCGCTGTCAGCGTGGATTTCCGTGAGTTCGGGCGGGCCGTCTGATCCACATTCTTCCGTGTCGGTTCTATCGGCCTCTGGGTCCAGCCCCTCCGTTGAGGTAGGTTTCCGATCTCTTGCCCGAGCGTCTTAAGCCAATGCGTTCGACACAGCGGCCCCCGTGCTCAGGGCCACCGTTTTGTCTCTAATCCGATCAAAATTTTGGCCCTTTCGTTAATTTAACCACCACCAATCGCCGGAGGAGAGTAAGCAGTCCGTCGTGGTAGCCAGCTTATCGGTCACCGTGCCTAGCACGCTGACCGGGTCCTTCTGACTAACCCCGCTTCGGGGTCCGGCTTGCAGCGGCAAACCCACGAGTGTTGCTGTTGCCTGTTGCGCAATGACCGAAACAGGGCAAATTGTGCCGCTAGGCTCGGCCACTTACCGCGGAACGGCGCCCTCTCTGACAGCTGTTATTTCACTTCCGGTGTCTAGCATGGCGGTCAGGTTCCCGTCACCGGAGGCGAGTTCGACCAGGATCAAACCCGATCTTTCGAGTCCCTGCTTTTCGCCAGTATATATCATAGCCGTGAGCTGATCCTGAGGACCCGAGGATGCGGATTGGTCCCTTGTCGCCACTGCTTGTACGCATGGATTTCGAGTAGTTGACTTTCGCGAGGCTTGATCCAGTTCTTTACGCGTAGGGCAGTTCTTCACCATGTGACCGCTTAGGTTACAACTGAAGCAACGGGGCGAAGGGCGAAAAGAGGTCTGCCTAGAACCGTTTGTTTTCGGCTTCGATCCCTCGCCTTTGATATCGGCCCCTCTCGCCGTTCGTACGTCTCTCTTTCTGCCTCCTCGTATACCTGTACCATAGAGTTATTATAATGTACGCTAGAGGTTCAACTGGCGCTAGTGTGCTGCTGCAAATTGAAGCAGACAGCCACCAGTCCGAAACTGACTTCCGGTAATGCATTCCTATGGGAAAAAAATAGTGCATTTTCTTTCTGCGCTCGATTATAAGAGCAAATATCACGAATAATTTGTAGATACTAGGCACATTGGAACATTTCTCAGTCACGCAGACAAAATAATTGGTCAGTTACGGCGTTTTTATTTAAAAGTCGTGGCATGAAAGGCGGTGCTAAAACTGCTTCGTCAATGTATTTATGTCAGACATCCACAAGTTACTCAAAAAAAGTAATTAAGTTAAGTTACTGAGTATCGACGTCAAGATTTGTTTGAGTAGAGTAGAAATTACTCAAATAGAGATTAATTGATAAAATTACTAATTACCGCAAAAAAGTAGCGAATTACTTTTGAAGTTACTTTTGAAGTTACTTTTATATGTTTTTTATGATAAAAAGAAAGTACAGAGGTTTTGATTGGTTTGCAAAATAGTGCTAGCCAAATATGAATCGCCTTGTTTTTTTCACAGAAATGCTTTAATAGCTGGTTCTGCTTCTGTGTGCCTAATTGTTTTGTACTTTCTTGTTTGTTTAGTCAATGATGTACTGCGAATGTGTCATTTCTACTTTGAGGTTTATAACTGTCTGAGCTTAATTTTTTAGACAGTGTTTGCTTGTTTACAGTGTTGCGTAAAGTACATCTAAAAAGTACTTGAAGCAAGTACAAAGTAAATTAGAAGTAATGTACTTCAAGTAAAGTAGTAAGTACACCGGGTGCAATGTACTTGAAGTAACGTACTATATAAATACAATATATTTCAAAGTAAAGTACAAGCACTTTTAACACAATTTTTTATGATGTTCTTTCATTCCCTATACAGTGTTTGTTTTTTTGACTGGTATGCATTGTTCCAGGGGTAATTGAAGGTGCATCAGTTTCTTACGGAAATGGCAGCAAATATTGTATAAGGTCAAGTCGCCGCAGAGTAGTTGTTTTACTCTCGCTGATGAGCTATTTGACACAATCAACTTGTAAGTAGGGTTCCGCGTTTTTGGTTTTTATTTTTTTTTTCAAAATTCGGCGTACTTTTTTCGCTGTTTATTTTAAAATTCAATTTTCGGTTTTTTTCGTTGTATATTTATTCCCAAAAAAGTTTCCCGTTTTTTTTTTTCGGTGAATATGAAAGAAACACCATCGGATACCGGATCAGATGATCCTTGTAGCTGTGATATTTGTGATCACTCGAAGAATAACGGCACATATACACACGTGGTCTTCGCAGCAGCTTCCGTCAGGACACACCTCAAAATCGCGGAATTTGAGGGAATGAGCGCGCTTCTTTTTTCTTCCCATTCTGACAACGTGACCGTTCGAGGTGATGACCGTACAAAAACCAGCGGAGTGGCAAAAAAAAAAAAAAAATCCATTGTATTTATGTTCTCAACCGCAGGGAAGTTTGAGAGAGGGTGTTAAGAAAGGTGTTAACGGCTATCCTTGATGTACCTTGAAGTGCATGAAGCGAAAAACCTTATAGCCCATATCCGAACTTCGGATATGGGCTTATAGCGAAAAGCCCATATCCGCACTTTTTTTTTAGGACTGGGAACTTGACAAACTAAGCCCGATCACAGAAAGGACACAGATGCCCCGCGAAGGCCAATCCAAGAGCTCTTTTGTTGCAGGTTTAACCTTGGAAGAGGGCCAATCTCGAAGACGTCACACAATGTCGAACCTTGCAAAGCCCTCTCTTTGTCCCCTCCCTCCCCCACCCATGTCGGTTACATACCGATTTGGCTGAAGTGTCCATTCGGCTGACGGGTCAATTCGGCTAAAAGTTTCGATTCGGCTGGACGCACCGATTCGGCTGGATACCCAGTTCGGCTTAAAGTTTCAATTCGGCTGGACGCTTCAATTCGGCTGTATTCCCAGTTCGGCTGGAAGTTTCAGTTCGGCTGGACGCTCCAATTCGGCTGGGTACCCAGTTCGGCTGGCTGTTTCAATTCGGCTTGACGTTCTCAATTCGGCTTAATTCTCGGTTGAGCTGAAGCACCTCAATCTGGCTATGGATGGCTTTAGTCCTCACTTGTCTTGGCAGACTAAAGTTTCAAATCAACACATTTTTGCAAGCAAGTCGAACTGCCCGTGTTCGTTTACCCTTTGTGCTTGTGTTGTTTCTTCTTGAGCTGCTGTGCACACAAGTCCATGTTTCAAAGTGAAATGGTTTATTACCTTGCCTACAGACTGATTCACGAACGTCCAAGCTTCGCTTCTTTCACTGTTGACCACCATCCGCATCAAAGAGAGGAAGTCCCAGCAGTTCCACTTGTCCAACAACTGAGGTGGAGAAAACAGATACAACCATCGGTCACATGACAAAGCAGTATAGTAGGGTTTCCTTTTGGTTGGTGATTTTTGATGGGGCCAAGAGGCACATCATTGCACAAAAGTCACTATAACAGGGATCATAACCAAAAAAGTATGCAATTTCTCACTTAATATTTTTCCCCATTGCAAAATCAGTTGTCCTTCTTCATCTCAACTGCATTTATCCAGCCATGGGTACATTGTTAGGTGAACAGCGGAATTAGTGGCCTTCTGTTACAAGCACAAGTCTGGGCTGAAGGCGAAGCGTTTTGTCACGCCTGGTGACTTACAGCAACAGCTGGTACCCGTAGTGAATTCCAGACTTTATTCAACAGCGTACTGGCTAAATCAGACTTGGTTTGGACGCTTATTTCAAAAAGAAGAAAAAAATTAGTTCCGTGCTTCACAGAACAGGTCTGTAAGATGATCAAGGTTGGGTAAACGATACTGATGACTCCTATAGGTGCCCAAGCCACAGTCAACGTCTGTGAGATGATACGTTCACTGTTTGAACGACATTGAAGATTAATCAACCAACAGATGTCTGTTCATGTGTTTATTCTTTCTGTAAGTCGTTAACGAAATCAGCGTGCTCACCTTCAACTTTATACTACTCAAGTTTCGTATCTAAAGCTGGCAGTATTTAGGGGCTCTGCAATACTTTTTATCGGTATTAGTTCGTCCTGGCGAGTTGGCTCGCACCGTTTTGTGCATGGATGCACTGCAGAGAAGTGGCATCCGTGCTCTGTTAAATATAGCCGCATGGCACTATATCTTAGATGTTCTGCTAAATCCTTTATTTGGTTCTTATCTCTAAAAATCTGGCTAAAACTGCTCGAGGACATCGTCTACGAAGGTAAAATTTAGCTCAATTTAGCCAGATGACTGAAAGATGACACATTTGTTTTCTACATGCTGCATGGCATAACTCAACGTCGAAAATTCCATTGACATGCTTTGTTCAATTAGCAGGCTTTGTTTTTATCTCTGTGCAGTTTTATTGCATCTTGAATGACTCTTGTCACAACATTGTCACAACCCAACTGACTAGCTCGTTGGGGGCATTTGAAGAAATCGAATATCCCGGTAGGCTATGGATGCTACTAAGTTGTGTCACAGGAGTGAGGAAGCGGTGAAGTATTTGTTTGTGGTACATGTGTATGAACCTTTCTGCTGCTCCAAAATGACCCTGACGAATCGCATCACTCCAGTGGCCTTGCGAGGGATATGTTGTGAGAGAAGGGACATGCCCATGCTGCATGAACTTTCTTTTGGCTATGTCATAGTTAGACATCCACCAGAATGTCCAAGGGACAGGTTGGGGTGCGGTCGGGTCGAAAGCCGTAACCACAGCAAACAGGTCGAAACTCTATTTCTCAAATGTTTGAAGTCATGATTATGTGCGTGTTTTGGACTCTCTTGATCTTTCGCCTGTTCCGGAGAGACGACTAGTTCGCCACATAGTGTTCTTGTATGAATTGCTTTATGCTGTTATTGATTCCTCCCTGTTATCAAGTAGAACCTCAGTTCATATTCTCCAGCAACAAAATAGATCTTCGACCTTTTTTTACCCTTTTAGCCTGGAATCTAGTCATTCGTTGACACGGATGCAGCCAATATGTGTCAAGTTTTTTAATCCGGACGTTGACCTTTTTACTGCTTTTGCACATTTTAACAAAAATGTAATACCGGTGCTCACTTTGTAGCATGTAAATATTTTAGGCTTTTTGTTTTGCACTTTGTGCAACTCATAAGGCCTTACCAGCTGTTTGGAGCACAATAAAACACAGATTGGTTGATTGATCTTCAATGTCGTTTAAACAGTGAACGTATCATCTCACAGACGTTGACTGTGGCTTGGGCACCTAACAGTCATCAGTATCGTTTACCCAACCTTGATAATCTTACAGACCTGTTCTGTAAGCACGGAACTAATTTTTGTTTCTTCTTTTTGGAATAAGCGTTCAAAGCAAGTCTGATTTAGCCAGTACGCTGTTGAATAAAGTCTGGAATTCACTACGGGTACCAGCTGTTGTTGTAAGTCACCAGGCGTGACAAAAAGCTTTGCCTTCAGCCCAGACTTGAGCTTGTAACAGAAGGCCACTAATTCCGCTGTTCACCTAACAATGTACCCATGGCTGGATAAACGCAGTTGAGATGAAGAAGGACTACTGATTTTACAATTGGAAAAATATTAAGTGAGAAATTGCATACTTTTTTTGGTTATGATCTCTGTTATAGTTACTTTTGTGCAATGATGTGCCTCTTGGCCCCATCAAAAATCACCAACCAAAAGGAAACCCGACTATACTGCTTTGCCATGTGACCGATGGTTGTATCTGTTTTCTCCACCTCAGTTGTTGGACAAGTGGAACTGCTGGCACTTCCTCTCTTTGATGCGGATGGTGGCCAACAGTGAAAGAAACGAAGCTTGGACGTTCGTGAATCAGTCTGTAGGCAAGGTAATAAACCATTTCACTTTGAAACATGAACTTGTGTGCACAGCAGCTCAAGAAGAAACAACACAAGCACAAAGGGTAAACGAACACGGGCAGTTCGACTTGCTTGCAAAAATGTGTTGATTTAAAACGTTAGCCTGCCAAGACAAGTGAGGACTAAAGCCAACCATAGCCAGATTGAGGTGCTTCAGCTCAACCGAGAATTAAGCCGAATTGAGAACGTCAAGCCGAATTGAAACATCCAGCCGAACTGGGTACCCAGCCGAATTGGAGCGTCCAGCCGAACTGAAACATCCAGCCGAACTGGGAATACAGCCGAATTGAAGCGTCCAGCCGAATTGAAACTTTAAGCCGAACTGGGTATCCAGCCGAATCGTTGCGTCCAGCCGAATCGAAACTTTTAGCCGAATTGACCCGTCAGCCGAATGGACACTTCAGCCGAATCGAGATGACACCCCCATGTCGACGCGGCCCTAGAAAACTGGCCTTTTTCGATTAAAACCAAATTTTAGAAAACAGATTAGATGTACTTTTACCGGTTTTTATCGGTTTAAACCGAAAACTCCGAAACTACAAACTGACCTTTTTCGGTTAAAGCCGAAGTTTCGAAAATGGATTCGGCGTACTTTTATCGGTTTTTATCGGTTTAAACTGAAAATTCCGTACCCTACTTATAAGGCACTTAGTTTCATCGGTCTTACAGCCGTCATTACTTCACTCAGAGAAATGAGCAGATGACGTGTCGAAAGAGCGCGTTTTCACACGACGATACCGACATTTTTTGTTTTCAAATTCGGGGAATGTACATTGGAGTCGGGAGTTTTACTTTCTTCGGAAAATACAAGTGCATGTTCAGAAAATTTATGTCAAGTAAAGTGCAATTTTTCTAAACAGTAGCACTTTAAGTACCATTTACATAGATTACTTCCCAACACTGCTTGTTTATGATTTTTATATAAAAAGGTTGGGGGAATTACAACAGGTTTCTCGAACAATCTTTGAATCTTTGAAGATCTGCATATTCTAAGTTTCGGGAGGAAAGGCAACACAAAAGGGTAGTCGTTGCGTTGCCCTTTAGCACGCGATTCTTCGAGTACAGCACAGACAACGGGAGCACCAGATGAGTTTCAGAGCAGGTGCTGCATTTTGTTGCCGCCTTTGAGTGAGGATGCAGTGTGTACACCTCCTGCAGTGGGCGAGAGTTTCTACGTTGGGGAGAAGCGGGGACCAGCCCTTTCTTCAAATAGGTCAAGTCTCCTTGAGCTTCGGGACACAGAAAACGCCAGTCTTCGGCGCTAATCCAGCAGTTACTCGGGCTCTCTTGCGCCGTGTCTGTTCGCTCCCCGCGCATCGTAGCAGTGTTTTTGCAGTGTGTGCGTGTTGTGCGGGGGGGGGGGGGGGGGCTTGTGCAAATTTGGGGGTGGGGGGGGGGGCTTACGGACTCTCCAAACTACTTTCTCCCCCCCCCCCCTTTCCTACGCCACATGCTTCCCCCTCTTTGAAAATATTAGCTGATCTTTTAACATCTTATCTCGTTTGTGCAGGAATGCTTGTTGATAGGCAAAACAACCACTAAAATTCGAAAGTAATTTGTAACTTGAGTAGAAGTTACTCAAAAAAAGTAATTAAAGTAAACTACTAATTACCGAAATAAAAATGTAAGTGAAAGTTACCAAACTACTCATAAAAGTAGTTAAACTACAGTAACTTGAGTAGAGTAGTTGAACTACGTACAAGTCTGATTTATGTGCACTGTCGGACACTGTTAGCACGAACACGGCGTCGGCGCTTTCTAGCATGGAAGATATTTGTGCAAAACGAACGAAAGACATCTGGAAAACTAAGAGAGACGGCAAGAACTACGCAGTAACACTGGATAAGTGACTGCCTTGTGCATGCAGACGATCAAAATAAATTGAAAGCCACGTATTATAGTCTGATTTCCAATAAATAAGTACTGCGTTATTCTTTCTGCTCATGAATATGTGCGAAGATGCTTGTTCTGGGTTCAAATCATCACTCGCACGCTCCAAATTTTTGCCAATAGAGAGAAGTCAGAAAACAGGTGCCAGATAAAAACTTCCCGACATAGAAAATAATAAAAATACGCACCTTTTGTAGCCAACGTACTTTATATGTTATGTTCGAATGTTTTTTTAACCGATCGTAAAGATGCGCACGACGGAGTCATATTTATATAATGACAGGATGGGCATATTAGCAATATATAAGCGCCACCGGAATGCTACCTGACCTTGAACACACTCTACATTCCTTTCGATCGTTATTTTGCTTAGAATCGCCGTTCGTTTTTACATACCTGCCATGGTACAGAGGTTTGGGCCTGAAATACAGCGAAGTTTGACATCGTTCAGTGGTAAAGAAAAATGCTGTAACTAAAGCAATTACGCTTTAACAATATTAATAAAGATACATACTTTACGGCACAACCGGAATAACAAAAGGTTTTCATGTTGTTTTCCGGCGAAGAGACAAAACGTGCGCGCGTTTTCCTATAAGAATGCACTGGAGCACAGCAAAAGTAGACTGGTTACTGTCTGCTTCAATTTGCCTTCCGGAAGTCGCATAGACACTAGCGCCAGTTGAACCTCTAGCGTACATTATAATAACTCTATGACCTGTTCTACCTTAGTCAGCTCGTGCGCCTGCAGCCACTTTGTCTCTTCACGCGGCGTAACGTGTCGGAGGCACTCTTCATTGAGGCTCGACTTCACATCGTCTGCGACCATTGGATGAACTGTCCTATTTCATTGCGCGCCTCCAGGCAGTAGCTGAAATAGCTGGCCGTCTTCGAGGTGAACTGCGACCACCCCTCATCTTTTCGCTTACGCTCACCGTAAAACCGCTTCCGGTATACTCGCCAGGGGTGAGTCGGGGCTCGCCCAGGACGGCGGCCTTGACCGTGTCGTAGTTAGCTATTTCCTCCGCAGATGACCTTGTAACAAGGTATTTATCTCTTTCTGGCAAGGCCGGCATAATCAAATGCACTCGGCGAACATCTTTTAGACACCATCGAACCAATCCGGAACTTCCGCGTCAGGTGGCAGTCTTTAACTTTTGAGAAGTTTCTCGCATTGCAAAACAGGGTCCAACCTGCCCATTTCGGTCGCCGCGGTAGCTGCGCTACCCCCCCTCGGTCCACGTATTCCCGCAATTGTTTTTAGCTCTCAAGTTTGAACCTCAACATGGCAATGTCATGCTCACGCTCCATGCGCCGTATGGTTTCCGCCTGCGCCTGGGCAGCGCGCTCGTCAGCCATACCGACATTCCTACCCTTCGGCTCCTCCGTCTGTCCCCTCGTCCTTTCCGCAGTGTTTGCGTTATCCCCAGATTTCTTCATAGTTTCCTGCCAACTGACTCCAAGGTCTGCGCACGCACAAAAGAAACGTAAAGGTTCTACTCACCGGCACCGCTGAGTTTCCCTAGGAATGAATGGCACAGGGTGACAGTGGGGTCCCTTGACGCTAGTTGGTCTCTGATGTGTGGGCTCTCTGTGGTAGTCGATCTGTTGCCGCTCGATGCTGTTCCTTTTTTTTTTTTGATGCCGTGGAAGACATTCCTCTCGACTGCGCCAGTACAAGTTCGCTGGGTCACTTTGCGCCGTCCGGGTTATCAGGTCTGGATGGGGTTACGAACTTCGTTGTGGGAAACTGTGTGGGTCATGTCGGAGACGTAGTAGTTTCCCTTTTTGAAGTTAAAGGGGGGCGCTCAAAATTTTCTTCGGCGTGGCAGAAGATTCCCTCTCTTCTCTTTTTTTCCTCCTCCCCTTTCCTCCTCCATTTGCTAATGGGCTTACCGGCCCCCCGACAAAATCTCTCTAACCCTTCAAGGTTCTCCGCTTCGACCCCAAACATCAGGGATTAGTAAGGCAGGCTGGATATGAGCTCGGAAGGGCTCGGGATAGCTCTCTTTTCTCCTTTTTTTTTACCCTTTTTCTGCAGCTCCAAAACCTTCCGCATGCGGCCACATACGCTAAAACACCGCATATCTATCTCGAGTGAACGGAACTTGAACATCACAGCAGAAGGAAAAAAATGTGGGTACTTTCATCTGAACTTCGAGCTCTGCCCAGAGAGTTGAAAATTGGTCGTTCTAACAACGGCACACTGAAGAGTGATTGTACCACTATTTTGTTTTTTGTTCAAAGTAATAATCATGAGCAAATACAAGTAAAAAATATTGCAGTCAGAGGGCGAAGCATGTAAAATTCGTTGCATGTTGACAATATAGTCATGTATCAAAATGAACACAGTCTGACCATTTCTGGGGCATAATATATAGGTTCGTACCACAGGTGTTTTCTAGAGTGACGGCTGCCTCGTTGAAGCAACTAAGTAAAGTAAAAAAAAAAAAAACTTCCATAAAAAGTGAAACGGTTTATGGCATATTTCAGCGGTGGCCAAGCTGCGGCTCGCGAGCCGCATACGACTCTTCGCGCGTTAAAGTGCGGCTCGAGGCACCCTCCCCTACCCTCCCCCGCCCTCCCCCACTCCCTCGCCTCCCTCTCGGTCACACGAGCACTTCCCCAGAAAGAGAACTGAAACGCGTTGTAAAGCGAAAGACAGGTTGCGGTTTGGTAGTTTTGTGCTACTGCTACCTTACGCGGCTGGACTGCTTTTGACTCAGATAGATCGAAAGTAGTCCGAGTTTCGTTTATTGCTCTAACAAAAATGTGCCCCCCCCCCCCCCCCCCCCCCCCGCAGCTCTTGAAAGTTTCGTGGTTTTATTTGCGGCTCTTAGGTCGGGTCAGCCTGGCCACCCCTGGTATATTTCATGTATCTTCAGCCATTGAAAAACTTTTTTCGTGGCCAAACGTGCATTTAGTTTCTGTCAACAAATGTAACTGAAAACTCGACAGCCGACAAATGTCTTGTGTATCAGCAAAGAGAGCGGGAAACACGGAGATTGATTCGCAAAATCACAATTTTCTTCGCGTAAAATAGTGAAACTAGCAATAGTAGCATATTATGCCATTTATTAAAAAAACAGCAGGTATTACGAAGTTTTATTCTCTTCTGTTCCCATTCATTCACAGATTAAGAAATGGAATGCCCAGATAGCCTCTGCAGCCCTTGCATAATTGTTCGGGGCTCTGTTAGGGTGGGCGAAGGCCAGCGACCATCTCCAAAAAACCCAGGAGTTCGGAAGGTGTACTACCGCAAGTTTTGGGGCTGCTTGGCTAATTTAGGCGTCTGGCGTTGCCCGGCCCACCTAGAAAAGAAGCGGAACAGCGGCCAGCTAAACGTCATCACCAAGCGGGAAATCATGCCGAAATATGTCCTTGAACACGCGCAAGATCTGTACCCAAACCCAGCCGAGATTCGCCCAAATTCATAATTAATCTATGAAACAAACTATAAAAAGAGGGAGGCTTAAACGATCTGGCAATTTTTGAATATAGTCATGCGGGCTATCTGCCCACAAGTACAGAAAGAAATGCAGTAGAAATGCAGAGCTCTGTTGTGTTCCTTATGTCCCTACTTGTCTTTCGCGCTGTACGCCAATTAAAATAAAATCTGCATTATCTGTAGATTATGCCTGGTTATGTTGTCTCTAAAAGAAAAGTAATCAAGCAAGTTCGGTATCGTGCCACAATTTGTGCAAATACAATTTTATGTGGAATTCAACGTCAAAACAGTACTTCCGCGGGAAATAATGCATCCGTTGTTCTTCGTCTTCTTGAAGCTCTAAAGTACCAATCTCGGCTACAGTACTTTTGGGTCCACAAAATATCACGATCTGTAGAAAATTTGCATTTTCTACCAAAAGTACTGGAAATTATTTATTTTTCAAACAGGTCGGGTGGTGATGCGTGTTAGAGTGTAGAACCGTTGACTGGGCACTCGTTTGCGCCAAAAGAACAGTGCTTCCTTTCATGCTGCCTGCGACGAGTGTTGAAATTTGAATATGGTAGAAATAAAATCAATTAACACCCATAGAATTTTTTTTTATAGTTGCGCTTTATTTAGGCATTTAGATTTTGATCGTAGCTTTTATTCATCCCCGTCTTCGATGAGAGAACAACTTGCCGAGGGGGCCGCGCTGTGCGCGGACGCGGCTTGACAGATAAGGTCGCGAATGCTTTACACGAATCTTTAAAGACCAAGCATGAAAATGAAAGACGCTTCCAAATCTCTGTAACGCGAAATTAGAGCGGAGCCACTTTACGCCAATGAAACCAACTTTATGTTGTTTGCAGACGTCTTGCGAGAGTTGCAGTATTTTTAATTATGCGTAATAAATTAAATGTTTAGGACTAATTACCAAACTTTTTAAAATTTATTAAGAACCGAAATATCAATTGGAAAGTTCAAGAGTTTGAGAAACACCCGAATTAGCTGCTTGCAACGATACGGCTCGCGTGGCCTCCTTCTGACCAGTAATAAAGCTTATGAAACATGACAAACTACCCCGTGATAAAGCCCCCGCCCCATCATAAACTCAATTTCGAACGTCCCGGAATTTGTTTTTATATGCCGAAAAAAAAAGATGCATGCAAGACGCGTGCCCCACGCTTTATTTATATCAGAAAAGAACTGCCCTCTGTTTTATATACAGCGTTTTTTTTTTCACCTACTAGATATTAGAAAGAAACGTACAAATTAATGTTTTGTGGATGTGAGCTATAGAGCCAGGTGAAGATTAGGTTCAAGGAAGAACGCGACAAAAACCGACTGATTACCTAACATTTGTTAATAAACGTTTTGTAAATATAAAAGAAAACGGGATAGTTTATTTAGAAAGTTGTTGGGCATAATCGAAAGCCACCAAATTGTCCAGTGAAAATTAGCACAATTGCGGTTCGTGTAGGCGAGGATTAGGTTGAAGAAAGAACGCAACTGAAACCGACCGATTGCCTAAAATTTGCTAATTAACCTTTTAATTAGAAAAGAAAACGGCATAGTGTATTTAGAAAGTTGTTGGCTATTGTCGAAAGCCTCCAAACCGTCCATTTTTAGAAAGATGTAACGCGCGTACACTATTATACGGCGCCTGTCCCGTCAAGACATCATTGAGCTCCAACTCTTAGAGCCGTACCTGGAGGTATGGGATAGCTACCCACCCCTTACCCCCCAAAGCAAGCTCCGAGTTTTCGACAGAGTGCGTCTACTCTATCACGTCGCCACCTCTGGGTGGAACGCGGCACTCGACGGATACGCCGATCCCAGCGCAAGTTACCTCCTCGGAGCACCAACACGGCGAGTCGACCAGCCCGCGCGGACGGCCATTCCAACGCGTACCAGAAGAACTCCAGGCAGGCAGAGCCGCAAGGACAACCCGAAAAAGAACCCCCCCCCCCCCCCCCCCCCCCCCAAGGAGGATAAGTGAGTCCCGTCCACTCGTTTCCCCCCCGCGCCGCCTGCCCGGCCGATCGGTTTCACCGTCTGCCCAGAGACGGCTCCCGATTGACTTTGGAGGGGCTTTCCAGGCTCTGCCCTCAGACCAGGATGTTTTAGTGCCACCGTTACTACGACGAAAGTAGCGAAGCGGAACTCGCAACAACCGCTTCACCCCTGCATGCCCCTGAGTCTGCAACTGAACCCTTGGAGGTTCCAGCTACTGTGGGTCCCCTGCGACCCCCCCCCCCCCCCTTTACTCCCCCCCCCCCCATGGAAAATCAGTTGCCCCAGCGTCCAGAAGGACCGACAGTGCCTGTGTCATGTCAACCCTTCGCACGCTACCTTGAGGTTCGCGAAGAACTTCCAGCCAGCCTAGAACTTGTGTTACTTAACTCACGATCTCAGTGGTGTGTGGTGGACGGCCACCCGATACTTGCTCTCGTCCAAGACGTGATCCAAGTCCCAGACTTGCTTGCTCAAGCAATGCATCGTCGCTGGCATTCCCCTACAGTCCCAACCAGGAGGTGACCATGAGACCGACGGAACCAACACCCACCAGATCGCGGCAGAGCGAATCCTGCAATATCTTCAGGATCATGAGCCCCCCGTTCCCCCTCAAGCGGGCCAGCCTAGAGACGAGCAATCCGACCAGCAAGAGGACCAGGAGGACTCCGAGGAAGAAGACACCCGAAGGCAGGCCTCTAGAACTGCCGGCCCGCCCCACCCTCCGGTCCGACTCTCCACCCAGCCACCTCAAGTCGACTTGCCACGGGTGAGCCGAACCTTTGGTTATTTTCCCCCATGCGACCCAGCTGCTTTGCAGCTTAAGTGGCCATCGGAGCACAGTTGTTAACAACAAAGCTCTCCCACCATCCCAAGTTCCAGTCCTACGAGAAGCGGTTCGTTCAATGTTAAACTCCGGAGTTCTTAGGAAAACACAGAGAAGCCAGTATCTCAGCCCGATTCAACTAGCCCCCAAACGTGATACGAAAAGTCGGTTCATATTAAATGCCTCAGTTCCTCACACCCCACATAAACGCGGCGAAATTCCACCTCAAGCCCCTCCCAGTCGCTATTCTGGAGAATCCGTTACCGAGAAACGCCTACTTCACGAAAATCGACCTTGCCGAGGCGTACTACCACTTCTCCCTCAGCATGAGGGCGCAAACACTCACGACATTCCGCCTCGACGGGGAATATTTTTGTTTTACGCGGTTGCCCCT
Source organism: Ixodes persulcatus (assembly GCA_013358835.2). Lineage (NCBI taxonomy): Eukaryota > Metazoa > Arthropoda > Arachnida > Ixodida > Ixodidae > Ixodes > Ixodes persulcatus. Next base: position 198,434 of record JABSTQ010009365.1, on the reverse strand, counting down.
CGGGCTTCGCCCGGGGCCTTTCATAATGCAGCAGCTTGCAACTGCCATCGCCCGTCACCTTCGCGCGATCGGGGTTTGGGCGTGGAGCCACCTCGACAACTTTCTCCTCGCCCACCCCGATCCCGCCTTCTTGGCCAAGGTGACACGAGACTTCCTTCGAGACCTCCGTGACTGCGGTCTGCGAGTGAACCCGAAGGACACAACTACGGAACCCACGCAAACAATCAAGTTCCTGGGCTTTCTTTTGGAGGGAGCAGATGACATGATCGGCCACACCACCCCGCGCAAGAACGACCTAACGAAAATCTTGCTGCAACTACAGCAGCCCTTGCCACTGAAGACAGTGGAGTGGTATGTGAGACACCTGGTATTTTATTTTTCTTTATACCGATCCCACTACCACATGTTGGGACCACTTTTTCGACTCCTGCACTAACCGACGTCACTCCCTATCGGATATGTAGAAGCACTACAACAAGTTTGGCAGATCCTGCCCCATCGCTTGCCGTGGCGCATCCCGACGACCACAGAAGCCGTGGCATCAGACGCCAGCACCACGGGACTGGGAGTGGCTACAAGACACGGCAACATTGCCATCATCACAGATCCCAACCCGGATATCTATGTGAGAGAAGCCAAGGCTCTTGTCGTTGCGGCACTGGTGGCCCTTCCAGGAACAATTATTTTATGTGACAATCAAGCTGTAGTGTCAGCCGTAACCCGAGGACACGGGCGTACCCTGCCATGGCAACTGGCAATGGCAATTTCTGTACTTTTTGTAATAAAATGTCTGTGGACCCGCTGGGTGCCCACGTGCACCAACCCTGCCGACGCCCCCTCACGCCTCACACGCACTCTGGTCCCTTTCTGACCAATGAGGGGGCGCCGCCAGGGGGGGCTCTCTCCGCCGGTATATAAGGAGGCGAGAACAGCACGCGCAGCCAGAGGTGTCCGAGCAGCCAAAGGGTTTTAAAAAAAAAACCCTTTGGCTGCTCGGACACCTCTGGCTGAGGGGGCGTCGGCAGGGTTGGTGCACGTGGGCACCCAGCGGGTCCACAGACATTTTATTACAAAAAGTACAGAAATTGCCATTGCCAGTTGCCATGGCAGGGTACGCCCGTGTCCTCGGGTTACGGCTGACACTACAGCTTGATTGTCACATAAAATAATTGTTCCTGGAAGGGCCACAGTGCCGCAACGACGAGAGCCTTGGCTTCTCTCACATAGATATCTGGGCTGGGATCTGTGATGATGGCAATGTTGCCGTGTCTTGTAGCCACTCCCAGTCTTCTGTGGGCGTCGGGATGCGCCACGGGACGCGATGGGGCAGGATCTGCCAGACTTGTCGTAGTGCTTTTACATATCCGGTAGGGAGTGACGTCGGTTGGTGTAGGAGTCGAAAAAGTGGTCCCCACATGTGGTAGTGGGATCGGTATAAATAAAAATAAAATACCAGGTGTCCCACATACCGCTCCACTGTCTTCAGTGGCAAGGGCTGCTGTAGTTGCTGCAAGATTTTCGTTAGGTTGTTCTTGCGCGGTGTGGTGTGGCCGATCATGTCACCTGCTCCCTCCAAAAGAAAGCCCAGGAACTTGATTGTTTGCTTGGGCTCCGTAGTTGTGTCCTTCGGGTTCACTCGCAGACCGCAGTCACGGAGGTCTCGAAGGAAGTCTCGTGCCACCTTGGCCAAGAAGGCGGGATCGGGGTGGGCGAGGAGAAAGTTGTCGAGGTGGCTCCACGCCCAAACCCCGATCGCGCGAAGGTGACGGGTGATGGCAGTTGCAAGCTGCTGCATTATGAAAGGCCCCGGGCGAAGCCCGAAGGGCAACCGCGTAAAACAAAAATATTCCCCGTCGAGGCGGAATGTCGTGAGTTTTTGCGCCCTCTAGCTGAGGGAGAAGTGGTAGTACTCCTCGGCAAGGTCGATTTTCGTGAAGTAGGCGCTTCTCGGTAACGGATTTTCCAGAATAGCGACTGGGAGGGGCTTGAGGTGGAATTTCGGCGCGTTCATGTGGGGTGTGAGGGCTGAGGCATTTAATATGAACCTACTTTCCGTATCACTTTCGAGGCTAGTTGAATCGGGATGAGATACTGGCTTCTCTGTGTCTTCCTAAGAACTCCGGAGTTAAACATTGAACGAACCGCTTCTCGTAGGACTGGAACGTGGGATGGTGGGGGAGCTCTGTTGTTAACAACTGTGTTCCGATGGCACTTAAGCTGCAAAGCAGCTGGGTCGCATGGGGGAAAATAACCAAAGGTTCGGCTCACCCGTGGCCAGTCGACTTGAGGTGGCTGGGTGGAGAGTCGGACCGGAGGGTGGGGCGGGCCGGCAGTTCTAGAGGCCTGCCTTCGGGTGTCTTCTTCCTCGGAGTCCTCCTGGTCCTCTTGGTGGTCGGATTGCTCGTCTCTAGGCTGGCCCGCTTGAGGGGGGACGGGGGGCTCATGGTCCTGAAGATATTGCAGGGTTCGCTCTGCCGCGATCTGGTGGGTATCGGTTCCGTCGGTCTCCTCGGAGGGCTGATGGTCACCTCCTGGTTGGGGCTGTAAGGGAATGCCAGCGACGTGCATCGCTTGAGCAAGCAAGTTGGGGACTTGGATCACGTCTTGGATGAGAGCAAGTGTCGGGTGGCCGTCCACCACACACCACTGAGATCGTGGGTTAAGTAACACAAGTTCTAGGCTGGCTGGAAGTTCTTCGCGAACCTCAAGGTAGCGTGCTAAGGGTTGACATGACACAAGCACTGTCGGTCCTTCTGGACGCTGGGGCAACTCATTTTCCACGAGGGGGAGTGAAGGGGGGGGGGGGTCGCAGGGGACCCACAGTAGCTGGAACCTCCAAGGGTTCAGTTGCAGGCTCAGGGGCATGCAGGGGTGAAGCGGTTGTTGCGAGTTCCGCTTCGCTACTTTCGTCGTGCAACGGTGGCACTAAAACATCCTGGTCTGAGGGCAGAGCCTGGAAGGCCCCTCCAAAGTCAATCGGGAGCCGTCTCTGGACAGACGGTGAAACCGATCGGCCAGGCAGGCGGCGCGGGGGGGAAAAGAGTGGACGGGACTCACTTATCCTCCTTGGGGGGGTTCTTTTTCGGGTTGTCCTTGCGGCTCTGCCTGCCTGGATTTCTTCTGGTACGCGTTGGACTGGCCGTCCGCGCGGGCTGGTCGACTCGCCTTGTTGGTGCTCCGAGGAGGTAACTTGCGCTGGGATCGGCGTATCCGTCGAGTGCCCAAGCAAACAATCAAGTTCCTGGGCTTTCTTTTGGAGGGAGCAGGTGACATGATCGGCCACACCACACCGCGCAAGAACGACCTAACGAAAATCTTGCAGCAACTACAGCAGCCCTTGCCACTGAAGACAGTGGAGCGGTATGTGGGACACCTGGTATTTTATTTTTATTTATACCGATCCCACTACCACATGTGGGGACCACTTTTTCGACTCCTACACCAACCGACGTCACTCCCTACCGGATATGTAAAAGCACTACGACAAGTCTGGCAGATCCTGCCCCATCGCGTCCCGTGGCGCATCCCGACGCCCACAGAAGCCGTGGCATCAGACGCCAGCACCACGGGACTGGGAGTGGCTACAAGACACGGCAACATTGCCATCATCACAGATCCCAGCCCGGATATCTATGTGAGAGAAGCCAAGGCTCTCGTCGTTGCGGCACTGTGGCCCTTCCAGGAACAATTATTTTATGTGACAATCAAGCTGTAGTGTCAGCCGTAACCCGAGGACACGGGCGTACCCTGCCATGGCAACTGGCAATGGCAATTTCTGTACTTTTTGTAATAAAATTTCTGTGGACCCGCTGGGTGCCCACGTGCACCAACCCTGCCGACGCCCCCTCACGCCTCACACGCACTCTGGTCCCTTTCTGACCAATGAGGGGGCGCCGCCAGGGGGGGCTCTCTCCGCCGGTATATAAGGAGGCGAGAGCAGCACGCGCAGCCAGAGGTGTCCGAGCAGCCAAAGGGTTTTAAAAAAAAACCCTTTGGCTGCTCGGACACCTCTGGCTGAGGGGGCTTCGGCAGGGTTGGTGCACGTGGGCACCCAGCGGGTCCACAGACATTTTATTACAAAAAGTACAGAAATTGCCATTGCCAGTTGCCATGACAGGGTACGGTCATGTCCTCGGGTTACGGCTGACACTACAGCTTGATTGTCACATAAAATAATTGTTCCTGGAAGGGTCACAAGTGCCGCAACGACAAGAGCCTTGGCTTCTCTCACATAGATATCCGGGTTGGGATCTGTGATGATGGCAATGTTGCCGTGTCTTGTAGCCACTCCCAGTCCCGTGGTGCTGGCGTCTGATGCCACGGCTTCTGTGGTCGTCGGGATGCGCCACGGCAAGCGATGGGGCAGGATCTGCCAAACTTGTTGTAGTGATTCTACATATCCGATAGGGAGTGACGTCGGTTAGTGTAGGAGTCGAAAAAGTGGTCCCAGCATGTGCCGCGTTCCACCCAGAGATGGCGACGTGATAGAGTAGACGCACTCTGTCGAAAACTCGGAGCTTGCTTTGGGGGGTAAGGGGTGGGTACCTATCCCATACCTCCAGGTACGGCTCTTGTGGATGCCAGTCAAAAGGGAACTGAGGAGGGGTGTGCTGAATCGCAGGCCTGCCATTCGCAGGTGTTCAAGGCGGCGCAGCAACACGTTGATTGTGGGGAGAAGGAAACCCATGTACATGTTTTCATCCACCTGGATGATGTCAATCGCACAAGCCAAGGGCTTCATGACCTGTTAAAAGTAATGTAAGAACTGAAATTATTGCATTTACGTATACACGCGTACAAAATGTTTGGTACAGGCGAATATATTCAGGTTAATTCGATGGATTTCATAAAATTGCAGTTTCTCGCTAATTTCCTGAAAGAAAATTAGAAAATATTTTTTAGGCATTTTGAAATATACGACCATTTGATTATTTAGAGAAACAAAATCTTGCCTACTGTTGTAAGTTACTTGTTGTTCTTGGAATTTATCTGTAATAAGCAGTACAATGATATTTTCGAATTTTGGTGATTTATTATGCTATGAGCAAGGGATTGCACATTATTTCATTGCTATAAAATGTTTTCTTTTTGCATATAACTTTTGCGTCTCTGAATATGTTACAGTAGGTTTATCATTTATAAAAGTTTTATTATTAGAGTATCAATAAATATTCCATTTAAAACAAAAATAGTTTTTTTTGCTATTGTTTGTGTTCTGCTCATTTGTTTACTGAATCTTTTATAAAATATATAATATGAAACATGCTTGATTTATAAGTTCCTTATAATGTTTTTAACCTTCTCATGCACAATGAGAATATATACATTTCCTGTGAGGTCATCAACAGTTGTGTAACAAGATATGGCTGTTCTTGTAATTTTTTTATTATTAAGTACTGTTGGCAACATGGTGATTCACTGCGTTTGGCCCAGGTTGAGCCTCCGAAAATCGTCAGTGGTTATCTGCACCGCGAGGGTGCAGGGGGCAACTAGCCACGCGAGCGGCGCTCCGCCGCTGATAAAGAGCCGTCGCAGCGTATGCGCAGGGGGCTTTTGGGATCGCGGCGCGGTCGATAACGTTCATTAAATGTTTACGTGTTGTTGAACCAGTTTTAAGTTAATAAAATCATCTTTGTACTTTTCAATAAATTTTACACCAAAATCAACAATTTGGTATTGATATTCTAGAACTCTTTCTCCTGTGCATCTAAGGTTTTTCTTTTTTTTTTTCTACGTAAACTTCCCCTTTTATTACCTAATGATTGTTGTCAAACTTGATAAATATTTATCACTTGTCTAGGCTGGATATCTTTACTTTCAAGATATTCATTAAAACGTTCTGTTAAGCAACGTAATTGAAGTTCTGTATAGTAATCATGACTTAATGTTTCATTATTTTGCTCTAACCCTATATCAAGAATAAACTTTACTGGTGGGGAAGGACTGACACTATCTTGCCAGCATATGGGATATAATTCTTTTGTAGCAGTTATTGCTTGCCAATCTATTTCATTCTGTTTATCTAAAAATTGTGCAAGCTCCAGGGCTTGTTTTTCTATCTTCTCTTTGATGTTTAAATTCGTTTGCAGCTGATTCTTAAACTAATTTCATATAATTTCTTGATCATTCGTTTGATTTTTTCTTATATATAACTAAAGCTGCAACGTTACAATGTTGTCTCATTCTTTACACATTTCCTTTATAGGTTTACATTTGTTTCTGAATCCATTTATAGAAGTAATTATTTAAAGTACATAGTTCATTTCAAGTAAATTGTTTCGAGTAACCTTGTTTAAGTACAGTTGTATCACTTCAAATAAAGTTAATTTATTCAAAGTAAAATTAACTTATTTCAAGTAGAGTTTATATATTTCAAGCTAATTTATTCCTATAATAAATCAGTTCTCATATAAGGCTATTCCACTATATTAGCACCTGTTCATTTAGAAATATAATATAAGGTCTAAGTAGTTCCATAAAATCAAATTATCTTTTCAATCTAATTTTCGGTCACGTTCATTATGACTATACTTTATATAAATGTACATATTAAATTAAAAGAATAATTCCTTTAAAAGGTTTATGGAAACCTAAGTGAAAAGATACCCTTCGAAGATATAGAGTTTTTAGTGATAATGAAAACGACATGATATATGTTAAAGATTTGATTTCTCCAATGTGCTTGAGAAAGTTATTCATAAACGTAGAATTTATTACTTTCTTCAAAAATTAAGGGCTTCGCAGCACGGGCTTATTACGAGACGGTCAGTTGAAACCAACCTGTGCTCCTTTTAAAACTTTGATCCACCGACTGTTTGAACAGGGGACTGGCAGATGCTTTTTATTTTGATATGTCTAAAGCATTCGACAAAGGTGATTATGAGCTATTGCTCCACAAATCATCGTGATACGACTGTTGTGCTGAAATACTTCTCTGGTTTAAAGCTATTTGTCATGTCGCACGAATCATGTTCGAATTTCTGGTGTCCATTTCAAACTACTTTTCTCAACTTCTGGTGTCCCCGAGCGGTCTATTTTTGGGCCTCTGTTGTTTCTGATATCTGTTAACGATATAGCCTCACGTGCCAAAAAAGCTGAGCTCTTACAGTTTGTGGATGATATTAAGATGTCTATGCATATTGCTACTCCTCTTCACATCAATGCTCTTCAGCATGACGTGAATACCATACTGCAATGATCTTACCGAATAGTTTGCTCCTAAACCCTACCAAAACTAAGGTTCTCACTTTGAGCAGCTGACACGCTGTTATGGATTTTACTTACTCTTTGGCAGAAACTCCAATCGAACGCGTGACTTTAATGAAAGGTCTCGGTGTGAGATTAATACCGCGTTGTCATTCAATGCTCATGTTTCTTTTATTGTTGGCCGTTCAATAAAAAAAAATCCGTGGACACCTAAGCACTTCTTTTGAGTTGTGAATGCGAAAGCACGAATGTCGTTCTTTCGCGTCCGCCAATGTCTATCTAGGAGCGGTTTTGCTCAGCCAAAGGGAAGATGGGCATTTCTTTCGAGTTTTGTTTTTGCGGTTACAGACGCCTCCGGCTCCGCTCCATGGGATAGTTAATGCTTCCGCATTAAAACTTTTACTATTATATTTTGTACAACTCAAAAGTTCTGACACCCGACTTGTATTATTCGTTTATTTTGTACTTTAGTTCGTTCACGACTTGAATTTGCCTCAGTGGTATGGAATTATCTTCCACGTACACAGTCTCTAAGCATTGAATCGGTGCAAAAAGTATGATACACATAGTATGTGATAGAAACTTTCAGCTCCGCTTTTATTATGATTATTCATTTCCTCTTAATAGTGCTTTTGCCAGGTCTTTCTCGCATAGAAGATTCTAACGTAAGTTGATTTCTTTTCACAGGGTGGTAAAGTATTGGACTGATGCTAACCTACATCTGAATTCTGTCAATTTCCATGTTCCTTTTCGCGTTTCCCGAAATTTTAGTCTTTTACGTTCAATCCATATCTAAGCTTTCACCACTGTCCCGTATGCAACTTTTATTTTGAAATAATCTCATACTCCAGCTTGGATAGCTTCACGGATCCTTCAGTTTTTGCCGGGGCTTGGGCAATGTAGTTGAAAGTCGAAGCTGTACTACATTTTGTGTGAAGTATGTCCACTACTGATGTTGTGCGTGTGTTGTTTTTCTTCTTTTTATCTCCTTGTGTGCGCCAATGTGAAGAGTAGTTGTTTTTCGGCATATAAAATACGCAATATTTTTAGATCTTATATTATAATATATAGAAAATGTTGCAGTTATTGCTGAATCTGTAAATACTCCAAATATTAATTTTGGGAAAGAGTTGAACATCCATTTACAATGTTAAAAATACTTTTCCTATCATTTTTATTGCTCATAATAGAAGTAGTATTCCAACAGTACTAAAAAGAAGTGTAACTATATCACTTCATTTGCAATGAAGGATAAAAGCGATATGACATTATTTCTGAGTATTTCGTTTGGATATGCCTAAATATCAATTTCAAAAGCTTTACACTTATCACACAACATAAATATATGTTTTCACTTATTGATAAAATATCTGGTGATTCATATTTAAAGTATAGAATAAGTGTTAATAATAATTTAGCTCTCTAAACATATGAAACGAAACATTGAGTCTTAAAGAAAGAGAAAAATACCAAAGGAATTGAATCAAATCCCGGAATTGGATTTTAGAATATTTGACGGTCAAGGGAATTATAATATACCAAAAATATGATAAATTTTAAAAATCCCAGTAAAAATTTGGATGCTAATAATTTTATAAAAATAAAGAAATTTGTAAAAATCTATAACACAAAATATAACAACGCAAATTATGACAAGTGTGACAATATTAACTAGGCTAAAAAGTCAAGGGTATAAAGAAATTGAATATCGATAGAAACGTGATGATAATATGAATAGGATGAACGTTTAAAGCACAGGGAGCCATTAACTATACTTATTTGGTTTAGTGTCGTTATGCCAGTTAGCTTATACTATGATCTGAAAGAACTCTTTGATAATCCTGAAAGGTTAAAGCTTTATTTTATTTTGACTCAGCGTAGATGTCATAATTGTTTTATCTTATCAAACTTTGGTTCCGGATTACATCTTTTTATCTTCTATAACTTTTATAATCATGAAAGTGTATATTCTTTTTTACTACATTTTAAATAACTTCTTTTAGTCTTCTTTGATATTTTTTTCACGTTCAGCATAAATTTTCTTTGCATAACATTTCTTCTAAATGCTGTCGATTCTACTAGAATATTTCCGTTCAACACATTTTTAAGCAGTCCAATCACTTTCTTAATTTCTTTTGAATTCAATAGAGGTCTGCTTCAATCCTTTCAGATAATTGTAAACATATTTAATTTGAATGCCATATCTGAAATTGTTTGTATCTCTAAACATAATCCTTGTTTTCATATTTATTTTTATAACATTATATTGAAAATCATACATTCAGGTTTATTAAATCTAGAATTGGCATTCCAATATATATGGGTTGGTTTGCAAGTATCTTTGGATTGTGAAAACGTAGTGCAACCATATTGTCACTAAATATATTTCTGAATATAAAGTTAACGTATGACAAATGTTTTTAGACTGTTTTTATATCTTACACTATTCTATATGCTGCCTATTTCGCTTATGTTTCGTTGTTTCACACTATGCAGCATTGTTTAACTTGAAGAAATATTTTCGAATTAGTTTTACTCTAACTTTATCATTTCGTTTTATGTCATTAAAATCTTTGATGAACGGTCTCTATTTGAATATAAAAAATTGTGTATCTTGATAAAATTTAATTCAAACTTTATGTATTTTCTTACTGCCGTATAACGAACAGCATACTCCTCTTTATAATATAACGTTGGAAAAAAATTCGAGTTTGTTTGCTTTTCGTTAGAGCTAATGACAAATTTATGTGATAGTGTTTTAATAGCGCTGGATATTAAAATAACTTCAAAAGTGTATTCAAAATATTTTACTAAAATTGTTTATCAGATCAGGATGTTGAGATTTGTCAAAGTTAATGAACTCGAGGATATCATATGGCAATAATTTAAGTAAAGCCCGTCCACATAAGTTATTTGCATAAAAGTACATTAAGTAGTTTGTAGGCTTATATGTATCCTAATCTGGTAACTATGTATTTCTAGCTTTTGGTTATTTGTATGTTAATATGTCATTCCTCATCTAATTCCTTTTTCTATCATAAAACGCAGATAGCTGAAATCATTTGAACTCTAATTTTTGTCAACTTTAAAATTGCATCCAAAGCTAATCCTGGAGTCATAAGAAACCAATATGGATATATTTCATTCTTCCTGACATACATCACAAAATATTTCATATACATCTGCAAGTAATAGCACATAGGGTGACCACCTTCTTGCTAGCGAAATGTGGGACACGCCCGGGGGGGGGGGGGGATTTATGAATACGCAGTTGAACCGAGGCTGTGTTAACACATTTAATATCTTGTGCTGTTTGTACACCTGCAAATTGTATTGCAGCAATTAGGCTAAAATAATTTTCACCCCCAGTGATATATTTTTTTATGCCAAATATGTTATAAATATGTCGAAGTTGAAAGCATAAAAGTCAACTGCAGCAGTACTCAATGCACAAAATAAAATTAAGAAACAAAAGCCGTTTACAGCTCCCTGTAACGCCGAATTGGAGCGCAGCTCTTGAGGAGGAGGTGAGAACGGTACTGGGGGGTCAAGTGACCTTGGGAGGGGGGGGTCACGTGACCTCGGGGGGGGGGGGGAATGACGTCATCAGTGACGTCACTCATGACGTCATCAGTGACGATCACGATGACGATGCGGATGCCGATAACGTCATCAGGGACGTCACTGATGACGTCATCAACGATGATGCCGATGACGATGCGGATGCCGATGACGTCATAAGTGACGTCACTGATGACGTCATCGGTGACGATGACGATGCCGATGATTTCATCAGTGACGATGATGATGCAGATACCTCGGGGGGGGGGGGGGGGGGTCACTTGACCTCGGGGAAGGGGGGGGGGGGTCACGTGACTTCGGGGGGGTCACGTGATCCCCCGTCCCCGAGGTCACCGAAGGTACCCGAGGTCCTCCCGAGGTCCTCCCGAAGGAACCCGAGGTCCTCCCGAGGTCCTCCCGAAAGGACCCGAGGACCTCCCGAGGTCCTTCCGAAGAAACCCGAAGAAACCCGAGGTTCTACCGAAGGAACCCGAGGTCCTCCCGGAGGAACCCGAGGTCTTCCCGAAGGAACCCGAGGTCCTCCCGAAGGAACCCGAGGTCCTCCCGAAGGACCTCGGGTTCCTTCGGGAGGACCTCGGGTTTCTTCGGGAAAATTTACCCATGATGCACCGCGCGGTTACGCCGACGGCGACGCCGACGGCGACGCCGACGCCGCTCAAGCCGGAAACAGGCGCCTAAGAGCTGCGCTCTAATAAATCTTTTTCGGGCTATTGTTTCCTGTCAACGCTTACCTTTATCAACATGGTCCTACACAAATTTTTAACATTACATTCTTTTTCGATCGCTGAAAGTTGCAGGCTTTTTGCCTTGTGTAACTGTCTTCATAAAAAAAAAACTTACATTTTATCAACATGGTTCTACACACATTTTTAACATTATGTTCTTTTTCGACCGTTGTAAGTTGCAGGCTTTTTGCCTTGTGCGGCTGTCTTCACAAAAAAGGAAAAAAAAAATCCACAGTTTGTCGACATGGTTCTACACAACTTTTTAACACAATGTTCTTTATTGGCCGTTGTAAGTTGCAGGCATTTTGCCTAATGCAACTGCCTTCACAAAACAAAAATCCACTAGTTTACAAGGGGCGTTCATAAAGTTGGTATTATTGGCACACAAAATCGAAAAAAACGGAACAATACAGGCATCAGCATGAGCGCGCGTCCCTCTAGTTTCCGCACAGTATAAACATCGCATGCTATAGTAGCTCGGAACGCCGCTAGGGAGTCGAAACAAGAATGGCACCGACCGTCGGTGCCAAGCACATGCAGTGATCCGTTTTCTCCATATGAAAGGAAGCAATGCCAAGGAGATTCATTCCGAGTTGGTGGCGGTGTTCGGGGACACCGCCCCAGTTTATGACACTTCGGTTAATCGGCGCAGACGCTTCCAGTGTGGCCAAATATGAGAAAAGCTTTTCAAGGACGGCGACCAAGTGATTGCTGAAATGGAGCGATTCCTGAACACTCAAAACGAGGAGTTCTATAACAATGGCCTCCGGCATACGGTGCATCGCTGAAAAAAGTGGGTAACGTTTGGTGGCGAACATGCAGAGAAAGTCTCAACTCTTACTCGAGTTTGATTGCTGGATCTTTATTCCTTCGTGACCATAACACGAACTTTATGAACCCCGTCGTATTGGTATGGTCCTACACAAATTTTTAACATTCTGTTCTTTATCGACCGTTGTAAGTTGCAGGCCTTGTGCGCCGTCTTCACAAAAAAAAAAAAAAAATCACAGAAACGTTTTTGCATTGAAACAGCGATTTTAGAATAATTACAATATTTATATTTAAACTTTTGTCGAGTTATTTTTCTTACAATATTTTGCCACCAAGGGAAGAGGCACAACGGAGCATGCGCGTCGGTATTCCTGCAAGAACGATGGTCACTTCCCGCAATTCTTGGATAGAAAATGGCTTACCATTGTGATTTACACGATTACCAGCAACCATTGGCGTACCTACCGGGGGGGGGGGAATCAAGGGGGGCACTCGCCCCCCCCCCCCCCCCCAGTTCTCAGAGTGGGAAGGCAAGGCATGTGTTCTGCCCCCCCCCCCCCCCCCCCCCTGAAACAACCGCCACTGGGCAGGGCAAACATTGGCCGGCGGCGCCCAAGCGATACCAAGGGCTCCGGGCCCTGGGGGCCCCGGGGGGGGGCATCTGATTTGCCCCCCCCCACTGCCAGCGACCGCCTCGCTTCCCCGTGCCCCGTTGTTCGGCAGCACCATAAGTTGCAGAGTGAATTTTATGACAGTATGAAATCCGGGACATTTAGAAGATTTGGGAATTTCTTGCGGGACGCGGGACACGAGCCCTCAATGCGGGACAGTCCCGCAAGTCCCGGGACGGGTGGTCACCCTAATAGCACATCTTCTCTGATATAAAAATCTAAATATTCCCCTGGTGTTTTTGAATATAATAATGTTTCTTTCTAAACCGATAATCCCTTTTCATATTGTTCATCTTTCATTTCATTTTCAGTTTTCTTGTAATTCCATATTTTGTGGTGATTTTTTAAATATTTTTCAAAGAAATTGATGTAATTATATATGAATATAATTTGTTTGTAACAGTATGCCATCTTTGAGATATTATTGGTTTTGTTAATTGATTTTTGATTAGGTTTGAAACAACTTCATTTGAGTTTTTGTTCATAAATATAAAGCTGTCTAGAAATCTTAACTCAATGATTTTTTTTACTATCTATTGTTATCATTTTAAAAATTATGTATTCTTCTTTATTGTTTGCCATCTTTGTTTTTATAATTTTCAAAGAAATTGATGCAATTATATGTGATGCGACGACAGGAAAGGGTTAGTAACTGCGCCACTCTACATTGCACATCTGCCCCCCCCCCCCCCCCCCCCTTTAAAACCAAATGAAGCGTTTTAAAGCTGAAGAAAAATCCGCTGTCTAGGTGGCAACAACTAACCGCTAAAATACCTACGGCGAATGTCCTGCAGCGTGCTTTTCGCATTTTAAAATAAAAACCAACTTTGTGTTTGTTCTCACCTATGATGTTTATATTATAAGATGCACTTACACCTAAATAAGGGTATTGGCGCAGGCTAGCTGGCGAACGATCATAATTAAACCTGTACTCATAAACCTATAGACAAGGAAACAAACAAAGAGAAAGACAAAAATATGACAGCACAAAGACGTCCCCTTTTTTCCTCCTCTTCAGTTTGTTTCCTTGACTCGGGGTTTTTAAGCCATAGTATAATCACATCGAAGCTTACCTTTTACTTCCCGTGTTGTCTCAAAGAAAACCTGGGGGTCCAACGATTAACATTTTATTATTAGGCTTTTACTAAATGTACACTTTACCTTTGACCTTTTTTAATGTCTCGGACATCACCATGCAATAAGCGAATTTCGACTAGCTTGCACTTGACGCAGCCGTTCCTTAATGTAGCTGGAAATCACTTTTATCGCGCGCTGGCATAAAAAAAGAGGCCCCGTTATTGTTTTATTTGAGCCCTGAATCATTGGATCGGTTTCGCTCGGAAAATACTTTGTACGCCTCTTTCGGAATCGCTTATTTGCTAAGACAATTTTAACTATCCATAGTGTGTTCAGAATTTACGACTGGCAGGCTGGATTTTATCTTTTAATAAATAAAATCAAGGGTTTTGAAGTTTTCTTGTCTTTTCTTTTACAGACGGATTGGACCATGCAGACTCACCGACTTCCATACCTCAAGACGTGTCTAGTAATTGTTAGTGTACTGATGTTCCTTTGGGTCATAATAGCTGAGCAGAGAAATAGCGATTGCTCTAAAAATCTTTGTGAAGTTGAGGTTGGTTCCCCCAATCAAAGTAAGAAGAAACGCAGCCAGGAGAAAATAAAAGAAATCGCACCTCCAGACAACTATGAAATTCCAAATATGAACGACTATATCCTCTACCCACCCAATTTATGCATGCAACTAAATTCCTCTACTCAGCTTGACTATTTGTTTGTATATTCTCTGCACCAAGGAACTTTGATCGGAGAAATGCCATTCGTGAAACCTGGGCCTCTGAAATTAAGAAAAAATCAAATAGTCGTACAACGTTTCTCCTGGCGAAGACAGAAAATGACAAGGTGCAACACGCAATTGAGAGTGAGTCTTACCTGCACGCCGATATTATCCAAGGGACGCACATCGACCACTATCGAAATTTAACTTTGAAGACAAAGATGATGATTAGGTGGGTCCTGAAACACTGTCCCAAAGTTTCGTTCCTTATAAAGTGCGACTGATGATACGTTCGTGAACGTTGAAATCCTTCTAAAAGTAATGCAGAGCAAGCGCACCGACGCCATTCATGGACATTTATATGCGAATAAACGACCCTATAGGGAGCCGTCCTCCAAGTGGTACGTGTCCAAGGAAGAATACAACGGAACCGAATACCCTCCCTTTTTAGCTGGCTCCTTCTATGTGTTGGGCGGCAGCACCTTGCGCCGTCTGTACAACGCGTCGGAACAGGAGCCGTTCTTCTGGTTGGAAGATGTGTTTCTGACGGGATTCGTCGCCGAGAAAGCCGGCGTGAACCGCACCCACGAAAGCTCGATAACAGATGAACAATTCAGTCCTGTGTGTCTTGCTTTAAAAAGGGCAGCCTCTCATAACATTACAGCGCAAGCGATGAGACTGTTCTGGTACCTGATACATTATTCCATAATAAAATGTTAGTGAACTTTATTTCATTTGTTTCCTTTATAGATCAGATCTATAAAACACTTTTTTTTTAGCGTATTAACATAATAGTTGTTGCGACTCTGAGGAGTACAACTTCTGCAATAAGCAATATGCAACGAACATCCTTACAATGTTGTACCTACTCGTCGTTTAGTGTGCGGCTGACACTTATATTTTAAGTCGCAATTATTTTCTTGCACTACTTTAGTATGATCCAGGGGCGGCCAAGCTGCGGCTCGCGAGCCGCATGCGACTCTTCGCGTGTTAAAGTGCGGCTCGCGGCTCCCTCTCCTACTCCGCCCCCTCCCCCACCCTCCCACCTTCCTCCCGGTCACATGAGCAGTTTCCCAAAAAGAGAATTGGAACGCGTTTTAAATCGAAAGACAGGTTGCGGTTTGGTAGTCTTGTGTTACTGCTACTTCACGTACACTTGGACTGCTTTTCACTCAGATAGATTGAAAGTAGTTCGAGATTCGTTCGTTGCTCTGGACAAAATCCCCTGCCCCCCTCCACCAACACACACACACCGCGGCTCTTGGAAGTTTCGTGATTTTGTTTGCGGCACTTAGGTCGGGTCAGCTTGGCCACCCCTGTACCGTACTATGAATGGTAGCAGTTTCATGTAAAGCTTTATTCAATGACCTTACCGTATTTTTTCTGAAGGAGTCGCAAATAAAACAGGAATTTGCATATTTTCACATTTATGCAAGACCAATTTTGTGTTTATTGTCCATCATCATTTCTTGAATCTCTCTCAAAAACACAAATACGTTTTCGCTCCAAGCAATTGTTTTGTTTCTAAGAAATTCAAATCGAGTACAAATCCAAGTAATAACATAACAATACGAGGTAACCTCATTATGTCGAAAAATGGAACCTTAGGGACGTTCTAGAGCGCAGCTCTTAGGCGCCCGTGTCCGGCTTCAGCGGCGTTGCCGTCGCCGTCGGCGTAACCGCGCGTTGCATCATGGGAAACGTCCCATAATGCAACGCGCGAGTCTTACTCGTGACCCGCGAATTGCATTATGGGACGTTTCGGATAATGACGTCACACGTGACGTCACGCGGGTCCCGCGCGTTGCATTATGGGAAACTTCCCATAATGCATCGCGCGGGTCTCACTCGTTACCCACGCGTTGCATTATGAGACGTTATGGGGTTAAATTGCGCAAGAGCGACTTTGGCCATATAGCGCCAAGAAAGTTATTTTAAACAGCCAAGTAGTTACGGTTCAACTAAGTTATCTATCTATATCAGATGCAAAAAGCCAATTGCATGTAGGCGAGCAAATGTTATTGGAAGTCTCTTGATGAGCAAAAATAAGGATAAAATGGAAGGGGTTTTTTGAAACGTCCAGGAGATTATGATCACAAAATCTGCAATTCCACAGGATGTGAAGGACCGTTAACATTTTCCCACACTTTTAGCACAGCTTTACATCGTCGCCGCAGAGTAAGTGCAGGTGAGTATATCGGGAGTGACCAATTCTCAAGCTGCATAAAGGGACTTCCGCACGGCGGTCTTTATGAGAGGAACTCTCCCATACTTCTAAGTTTGGCTTAGTAACATGAAGTTTGTTATCAATCTGCGTATCTCAATCCAGCTGCCATAACTTCATAATTGACTTGTTTAAGGCGCTTGAGGTCTTGGTGTGGCAGGCCAAAAGACGTTTCCGTGTAGTTCTTGGCAGAAAGTGCTGGGTGGTCTGCATTCTCGTTGCATGGAATGCTTACATACTGGGCACCCGGCAGAATTTTATAAGTTGTCCTTAGATATAAAGCCTTGTTTATCTGAACACGAACCTGTTGCACAAGAGTGTTCTTGCTGTCTGCTAAAGATGAAATAGCTAAGAGAACACTTTGCGAATAAACAAACAGAACTGCTTTGTAATGTTATTTTCTAAAATATACTGAACAGTCATAAGGTTACCATACGATTCAGCAGTAAAAAAAGTTGCTGGAGGGTTGAGTTGCTTAACTTTATTGAAACCGAAAGAGTAAACTGCACAGCCTACGCAAGTCGGTGGTTTCGAGCCATCAGCGTAAAAGTGAGATAGTCCCTATATTTCTGCTCTAGCTCTGAAAACTCCCGCAAGAGAACAAGAGGAACAACCTTTTTGCTGTACTTTGAAAGTGACCAGTCACAAGAGATTGGCACCATGTCCCATGGAGCAACCCTATAGGCCTGTCTCAGCAAACGAGCCTTATCAAAAGAAAGGTGCAGCAACACTGCCATGCTCTCGGCCTGAAGGCTCAGGGGCCGAACAATACTGGGCTTATTCTCAAAAAGGCGCAATTATGCTGAGGTCTACAGGTCGGAGAATGAAGGGTGGTGCGGATCAATATAAACTTTTAGGCATAACAGAGACTAAGATATTGTCTGCGTCGCTCAAGAAACATCTGATGAGTTTCAGAATAAAGACTCAGCACGGGTGTCGTTCGAAAAGCACCTGTGGCTAGACGCATCCCCAGGTGATGGATTGAGCCTGACATGTTCTAAGCAGATGGTCGAGCCGGGGCGTATACCGCTGCACCGTAATCCAATTGGCACCGCACTAGAGAGTTATAAATTCGCAACAGGCGTCGTCTGTCAGACCCCAAGTAGTGTGCGACAGCACCTTAAGAATATTGAAAGATCGCAGGCATTTTTGTTCTAGTTATTTCAAGTGGGGTATAAATGTGACCTTTTTGCCAAATATCACGCCTTGGAACTAATGAGATTTTTTTACACTGATTCCAAGGTTATTCAGATGTAAGTTAGCATCCGGTGACAACCATCGACGCAGCGAAAAAGGAATACGTACGGTTTTGTCAGGGGAAAAACGAAACCCATTTTCGGCTGCCCACTTGCTCATCCTGTTGATTGTCAGTTGCAGCTGCCGTTCGCCACTGTGCAGATTGCAAGAAGAAACTGAAATTAGCACATCATCCACATACAAAGAATAAGATACTGTCGGTAGTATCACCTTAGCCAGGCTATTGATTTTAACAGCAATAAGTGCGACACTAAGCACCACACCCTGAGGGACACAACTCTCTTGAGTAAACACATTAAATAAGGTGGAGCCCAGACGGACTTGAAAATCAACGTCGCATTAAGAAGCTTTGTATACATCGCCACATGCAACCCCGAACACCGTAAGTATACAGATCCCACAGGGTCCCATAGCGCCTTGTCGTATCGTACGGCTTTTGCACAACCAAAGAACACAGAGAGACAAAGCTGGCGTTGTACAAATGTCTCACAAATAGAGGTTTCAAGGCGAACTAAGTGGTCAAGGGTGGAACGTCCAGTTATAAAAGCGCGCTGTTTAATATCAAACACATTCTCCGTTAAAAAAAAAATGAACAAGACGTCGATGAATCATTCTTTCGTAAGTTTTTTCCCAAGCAGCTTGTGAGCGCAAAGGGCCGGCAGCTAGTTGGTTGAGAAGAATCTTTGCCAGGCTTCAGAGGAGTGATTATATGAGCTCTTTGCCAAATCTCGGGGAATGCAGAGTTCTCAAACGGGGGTCCGTGGACTTTTCGGTGGTTTACGAAGGCATCCTAATGGTCCGCGAAGTCCTGCCTAGTCAGTCAAGCCCGGCATTGAACGTTGTCTTTTTTTCCGACTGCGAAGAAACGTTCCAATTTTTGGGTGAGGTTTCTCGTGGGTTTGTCAAAAAGAGAAGTCTACCTCACACTAGCCTATTGTCATATACATTTGTTAAATCATTATCGTAATTAACCTATACCTTTCCCTACACCTCACCACGAATGGGGTCCTCCGTCATCTCCACCAATCCACAAGGGGGCCGCGAAGCCTCAATGGTTTAGAACCACTGTTTTAGACCATATCGAAAGCTCTTCATTAAAAAAAAAAATAAAAAAATGACTTTTTTGAGAAAATTGATGATGAAATATGCATTTGTAGAGACCCTCTTGTATTCAAAGGCGTTTCTCGCGAAGGTAACTCTATATGACTATAACAATATTGCGTGTTGTATAGGTACTTGCTTAAGATTTCATTTGATATAATATAACATGTCATAAAATTGAATGCTGCAAAAGTTATCATCACCCAAAACTGTTAAATTATCGTCAGAAAAGCCATGTTGTGGACTTCTAAAAAAAATAAACACCACAAAAATGTTTTATGAACATCCCGCGATTTTATTGTTGTCTAAAAAGTCATGTAAAAAGAATATTTATTGAGCGAAAGTTATCTGAGCCTGGTGATGCTCCCAAATACTCGACCTGTGACGGTCAACCAAATCTTAAATTCGCCTTTAGTCCTTAAATAACTAAACTACTTAAAAATAAAAATGTGAGGCAAAAGCAGATTTTAGTCTCGTCGTGGTGAAGAATTTGCCGAGAATATATATTCCATAAACGTTTTTTTCTGCGCAACTTGAAATTAAATCGGCCCCTATGACTTGCATCTACACAAAGCGACAGGTGTCACTAAGAAATTAATTTGTATTGAACAGCATAACTGTAATCGGGTGGGCTGCAAGAATTGACTAAATTTTAGTTCGTGCTTATTGTTAAGGGTGTACACACTCTTTTATTTATTAAGTGGAAGCTGTATTTTCTTTGGCAAAGTAAATTTACAGCGCCAAGGCTTATGCTATATTACCTTTCTGTGGGTAGAATTTAAGCTGCCTGAAAATGTTGTGCCTTGGGGGTTAAAAATGTCCTGTTAGAGAATGAACCTTTCATATCTTAGGAAGTACTCAGTGCAATCCTAATTCTTGCACTAAACAAAAAAAAAGTTTTTTTTAGTTTTGCAATTGTTAAACATTCCAGTTAAATTGGATGAGCAGGCAATTAATTCATTCACGGCTTTGTCGGACGCAATGATTTACCGCTCTAGACTGTGATGCACAAGCAAACTTTGCAAACTATATTTTTTCGCGCGTAACTTACTTTCTTGAGCCCTCGCTACTCATATGATCACGATCATATTGAACATTTTATAACTGGAAATGCTTTAAGAACACGTTAGTTCACTTCACTTTATTACCTTAAAGGCCCGCTTCTAGGGGGTATTACATAAGGGGTGGGGTTACAAAAATAATCGCATATAGGTGCTAGATTTCAGGATGAGAGATGATTGGTAACATTTCGCAGATGGATGATGGGCAGGTGATGTTGGCAGCAATGTGATGGGGAAGGCCGTTCCAGTCTGTAGCTGCACGGGCGAAGAATGACACGGAAAAAGTGACAGTGCGAGCGCGTGGGCGAGCAACCTGGAGAAGATGACTGGTGCGGTGATATGTGCGTGTGGGAGGTACGATGTAAGGTGAGATACAGAGTGGGGAATTAACTAATTTGTGAAACAAACGGAGGGCGATACGCTGGTATTGTACGAGTATGAAGAATGAATAAATCTAGTAGCGCGATTGTGAACTGCTTCGAGTGAGTTGATGAGGTATATTTGGTTATTGTCCCAGACGGCGGACACATATTCAAGCTTTGATCTTATTAGTGATTTGCATGAGAGTAGTCTTACTTTCTTATGGGATTGGCGTAGTTGACGTTTCAGGATTGCCAGGGGTTTTTAGCAGATGAGGTGATGTTAGTAATATGCGCACCCCAAGACAGATACCTGCAAATGGTGACACCAAGGTATTTATATGTTTCGGTTATCTTTATGGAGGTGGTAGTGATGGTATAGGGAAATAAAAGAGAATTACGGCGAGGTTGAAAGGACATAACTTTACATTTAGTAGAGTTAAGGGACATTAGCCAGCGGTCGCACCATACAGCCCGTGGTTAAGGTTGTTTTGGAGGGCCGATTGGTCCGATACGTTAGTGATCGGATGGTAGATAACGCAGTCGTCTGCAAACATGCAAAATATGAGAGGACCAATGTTGCGGTTAATTATTAATATATATTAACAATAAAAGCGGACCAAGAACAGACACTTGGGGGACGCCCGATGTGACTGGGATGACATTAGATGACTGATTATGAACTAGGACAAATTGGGAGCGGTTGTTAAGAAAGTCTTTAATCCATCTGAAGATATCATGGTCTAAGTTTAACTGATAAAGTTTTTGTAACAAGCGCCTATAAGGTACTTTGTCAAATGCTTTTGTAAAATTTTAAACAATGGTGTCAGTTCGTTTGTTACAGTGAAGTTTAATGTGCAGATTATGAAGGAAGAGGGCTAACTGAGTTTCGCAGAAAAATCCTTTACGAACGCCGTGCTGTGAAGAACGAAAGAAGTTGATCGAGTCCAGAAAATGACGTGCTCCATGATTTTGCAAGGCACGCTCGTTAGAGAGATAGCGAGGTAGGTTATTGTGAGATTCTTTCCCATGAAACGACCTTTCCCAACGTTTAGTCTTCTGGTATGTTACTTGTTGAAAGTGAGTAAGAAAATAACACGCACAAATATGCTGCAGAAATGTGCTTAGTGGTTTTCAGAAATTTGGAATGGATTTTGTCTACATCGGCTGAGGATGACAGTTTAATGTTATCGATTACTGACGCAATACTATCAGCAAAAACAATTACGGGAGAGTTTGGACACTCGGTGTTGGTAGGTAACATCGTAAATGACACATCAGCTTTTGCAGTGAAAACAGATGAAAACGCGGTGTTGTAAGCTTTTGCACATTCAGCATAATTCAAAAGTTTGACAGATTCATTGGTAATGTCAACAGTATAGTTTTGTTGAGGGTTTATCACTTCCCAGAATTTTCGGGTATTTTCAATAAACATGTTTGGCAAGTCCACGTGAAAAAAAAAATAGTTGGCGTTTCGGGTTCCGGTTAAATATGGCCCAAAGTTCTGCATGAACGTGAGCAAATGTAACTTGAACATGAGCAAATGTAACTTTAGCAAACCCTCAGCCGCGTAATATTTTCCCCATGCACTATGGCCAGCCGTCAGCTTGGCTAAGCGGAAAAGACGTTTTTTTTTTCTTTCTAATTCTTATTCTTTTGAGGGTTTTAGTGAACCACGGTTTTTATTGACCTGATGGAAACTGAAAAAGGGGTTGAAAGTATTTGTTGGTGTGTTTAACTTACTTTTAAAAATCAACAAATGTTCATGAATGTGTTCAGCTCGTTTTTTTATAAATTCTTAATTTCCTCTATCGCACAGGCGAATTGTTTTCTGTTCGGTATTACATTTTGTAGGAGTAAGCTCCAATACAGCATTAAACAACTTTGTGGTGACTAATCTCTCGAAGGTTGGTTATGAATGATAGAGAGTCAGGGTGATTGGTTAATATGAGATATAAACTATTTGCAGATTCGCGAGCGACGCGCGTAGGTTTTGTTACCATCTGGGTGAGATTAAAATTGAGAGAAACCTCAATGAATTTTTTGGCTTCTGGGTTGCTTGCAGTTAAAGGCGATGAGTCAATCTAATTAATAGTTGAGAGATTAGAGTCCCAAAAAAGAAGAATATCTGCATTTTGGTACTCTGCAGAAAGTTGACATAGTGGGTCGTTTAGTATACGGGAAAATGCGGTACTGTAATTTGGTGCTCTGTAGCAGATGCCCAGTACTACCGTTCGCGGAGAAGCCCGAATGATGAGCCACAATGCTTCAATATTACATGAAATGGTAATGAGAGAACAGTACAACTGCTGGCTAACGGCGATGAGTACATCTCCACCTCGTGCGCCTTTACGATTATTTCGAAAAAGGGGGAAATTTGGCAAGTCAGCCAGGACTTCAGCGTCAGTGACGTCGACAGTTAACCATGTTTCAGTTAGTAGTAATATATTGCTGCCAGACGACGACAGGAGATTAGATACGAGATCCCGTTTCGAAAGCAAGCTCCGTATGTTGATAAAGAAAACAGACAAGGAAAATACAAGAGGGGTGAATTTAGGATGGTTTATTGGTTGCCCATAGATTGGTGACTCTTATACAATTTCTTTTAGAGTTCGTGACAGCTCGTCAAACATATAACGTCGCTTGTCAATGAGTAGTGTTTTGTAGCGTAGCGAACGTGAAGCTGCCTAGTTTTTAGCAAATGTAACTAAGTGCTTCCGGGCGTTTTGGAAGGGGCGCAAGAAATCTTCGTCAATGCTAAAGGCGGTGACCTTTAACTTACGGCCGTTCGAAAGGATAGCCTCCTTAGTATTAGAAAACGTTTTACGATTAATGGGCGACAGCGTCTGTTTTTGTGATGGCCGAGTCGGTGAGCTCGCTCTATATTTCTAGGTTCAAGCGTCACATGGAGGTGATCAGCGCATAACTGAATTGCTCTCTCTTTAGACTGAACATAATTAAGTATCGTGTTGAAGGGAATTAGGAACACCTTAAAATAATTAATTATTTCTCCTCGAACGGTTTTCAGCATCGTCCATTCGTGCGTTCCTCTAGAAACCCATATGCGCTGTTTGAGTGGTATCAGTGCGTGCCGTTCAAGGTCAGATTGCAAGGTTTGAATTTTGTTTCGTAATGAACCTCTAGTTCGGCCATTCGCTCATTAAGATTCGCTATATTTCTGTCCGTGGTTTGCAGTTGGACTTTGAGGACTTGTAGCTCAGAAATTATCCGAGCTTGCCCGACAGACGGCTTTTTTTTTAAATTCAGCAAGTATTGCTACAGTAGGTATCGGGTTGGTTTCTACGTCGCCGGACAACGCCACCGACAAAAAAAAAAACCCACGACTTCAACACACTCAACGGCAATAGAAACTCAACACTGCGGGCTCGGCAGCTGTACGAGAAAGTAATCACTTAATTTTTTAGAAGAAATATACATACGGTTTACTAACCCGCATAGCAAAATTTAGTTGGTTAGTTGACTGTGTCGCAGCACAGCCACCGAGCCTACAGAGCCAAGCGGGAAGCTGTCATAGCTTTATAGTTGACATGGCTGGGTCCGTCGAGGACGATTGCGCTCTTTGTGCTGGGTCGAGGGCACACATATACACGTTACCTGGAAAAAGTAACTAAATACGTTACTCTTTACTGATTCTCGAGAGGAACGCGTTACTTTACCTCAAAAGTAACGGGTTACTTTTGACGCTACTTTGACGACCAAATACACAGCTGTTTTTGTTTCATATGGTTTATTGTTTTCTTTTTAGTAGTCGTTGCACTTAAGCCGTAGCTGTCTCTCGAAGTTTTCTTCAGTTACGTTTCCCCGCGGCAGTTTGATACTTTAGACCCATGTTGCGGATAAAAAAACAGGACGCGAGATGGCGAAACAAAACGTGCTTTTCGTGTAAGGCTCGTCAAATTATGAGGCGCTATAGAAATTCTGCCTTCTGCGTTAAGTCCTTATTTCGAACTCTTTTTGTTCGCCTTCCGCCCATTGAAAAGCATGCGGGAAGGGCCTTAGAACGCACCTGCGCCGCAGCGTTTTTCCGCACGTCTGCTTTCCTCGCCGTCACCATGGCAACTAACGCCGAATGAATGGAAGCACGCACGGTACCGCCGCGTGAAGCCAGCAACAGCTGACGCCATTTTACGAACGCCGTCTGCTAGCCAAAGCCGAACGCGGTATGTCAGATCAACCGCCTCCGTCGGTGCTCGATCGCCGACGGCGATCGAGCACCGGCGGAGGTGGTTGATCTGACATACCGCGTTCGGCTTTGGCTAGCAGACGGCGTTCGTAAAATGGCGTCAGCTGTTGCTGGCTTCACGCGGCGGTACCGTGCGTGCTTCCATTCATTCGGCGTTCGTTGCCATGGTGACGGCGAGGAAAGCAGACGTGCGGAAGAACGCTGCGGCGCAGCGATACCAGGTGCGTTCTAAGGCCCTTCCCGCATGCTTTTCAATGGGCGGAAGGCGAACAAAAAGAGTTCGAAATAAGGACTTAACGCAGAAGGCTGAATTTCTCCAGCGCCTCATAATTTGACGAGCCTTACACGAAAAGCACGTTTTTTTGGCCATCTCGCGTCCTGTTTTTTTTATCCGCAACATGGGTCTAAAGTATCAATCTGCCGACAATGGACTACGTGCATCCCCGCATTGGCAACCTCCGGATTTATGTTCGGTCCGTACTCGGTTCTAGAAGTTTCAACCAACGAACCTTATTGTGTTCGCTGGGTGAAGGAAATTCCCAGCTGTAGAGTTCCGTGCAGGAACGTTTATTGCGGGACACGTCAGTCGAACAGTTCGACTGACGTGTTCAGCGATATACGTTGCTGCACTGTCATACTGTTTCGTTGTTTTTCGGATTGCCCACCTACCGTTCTCGCAATAGACGCATACTCAGGTTAGAATAAATACAAAGCCGTTCAAGCGGTGTTGTACACATTATTGTTCAAAAGTAACGAGACACCGTTACTCGTTACTTGGCCTTAAAAGTAACTAAATACGTTACGCGTTACCAAACATTTTAACTAGACAGAAGTGACTCATTTCTTGGAACGCGTTACGTTTGTACATGTCTGGTGTAGGGTGTAGTTTCCGGTTGAGGGAGTTGGCGTTGACGCACGAACTGTCACGCAGTGGGAGGGCAGATGAGTCACCGGTATCACGTCTATAGCACGTAGGCACACATTCCGAGGTGACGCCCGGGACGGAACATTAGGGCAGGGAGCAGCACACGTGTGATGACGGAGGAAAGCACCTGTATAGCGAAGGCGAGTGGATTAGTTGTCTGTGTCGTAGCACCGCCGCCGAGCCCACCCGACATGTCTGCATTTTAATTACATTTTAAATTCTACAGAATATGTCTAGACTACATGTCTGCATTTTAATTCTAATCCGTGTCCTTTTTTGATACTTTTTGTTGTAAATTTTTATTCGCGTGGCTGAACATGAAGACAACTCGCCGTCCACCGCCAGGGTTATTTTTCTATATAAAAAAACGCGAGCGCACCGAAAGCACACGCGCAGTATCACACTTCAGCCAAGAGCGTACAAAGAGACCAACCGACTGAAAACCATGACGACTCTGGTGAGAGGCATCAGTTTTGTGTATTCTGCTTTCTAACGTTTCTACGCTGTTTGAAACCTATTAGTTGTTAATCGAAAATACTTTTTTTTTGTATTTTTGAATGACACGTTTTCACATACATTTTTATATACTGAATGAGACATTCAGAATATAAAAATATACTGAAGGAGACATTCAGTATAAAAGATTTAGAACGATATCGACTTACTACGCAGACTTGCCACTTCAATTTATCATTTCCATTTTAATATAAGAGTATCTAAACACACTAATTGGCTAAGAATTATCCTAAAATCGGCGTAAAAATACACATGCCATGTCGCAATTTATAGACGTTGGGAGCCTCAAAATGCCATCTTGAATTTCGTCTGTTACTTATACTTAAGGAACTAAACTATAAACGTTCTTATATTTCATACGTACACATCGCGACACTGTTAGCGCGAACAGAACATCGGCGCATTTTTGCATTTTACTTCTAAATAGTAGTAGCGAGCATGACATTTTATCGCTTACATTATAGAACTAAACGAGCTCTTTCCGCAGCAATAATAACTTGAATGACATCCCTTGGTTTCAAAGAGAAAAACTGGAAAAACCGGCGATCGCTTGTTCGCGCTAACAGTGTCGCGCTCTGTACTTAGGACGAGTGTTGAGTTAATCCTATAGAAACATTTAATCTAAAAATTGCTGTTTGTTTGCTTATAGCAATAATAAACCATATATTATTTTCTTCTAGACATGATGGGAGTCCGGGCGAATATTTCTAAAAAACACAATCCGCTCTCACAAGCAGCATAAAAAATAGAATAAGATCAATCTTAATCCTTTCGTTTTCCGTGAGTGGACGACGGCATAGCATTTTTACACAATAAAAAATGTCAAGTATCTTATTCCGAATCAACAAACAGGACTGCTTAAACCGGGTCACTTCCTTCAGCTTTTTTTTTTTTTCAGCTAATGGTAGACAAGATACCTTTCTTATCAGATATAGATAGGATTTCGTTTTTCTGAGTTTATTTCTCGTGAAATTAGCAGCTTGTTTTTTGTTTTTCGGAGTTAAGTTTCCGCTAAAACGTCTGGGCTTATCGGAGTTTATTTTTGTTAGTTTCTCAATTCTCGGAAATCCGGAGCTTAATTTCACTTTGTTGCCAATTTTTCAAAAATTAATATCAAAATCAAAATCCGGACTTGAACGTACCCTACATTCGTCAGAACTCTCCTGTATTGAATGCTGTTTAATCTTCTGTATTTGGCATTGGCGCATTACTATTGGCAATGCTAACTATCCCACCACTGACTTTGCAAAAAGTGTTGCTTCCATAACAGTCGATACTCTGAAATAACTAAAGTCCTGGACTTAGTCGCAGGGAAGTATGGGAGCTTCAGCTGCACTCTCCCTCCATTGAAATATGCGGGTTCATAGCTGTCACGGTTAGCAAACTGTACAACTCGTTCCTTTAAAACGCACCCATATAGTGTGGCCCAGACTAGAAACCTAAACAATGGCTTTGGTCGTGACCAAGACAACAAACCTTAACGAGCTAAAAAGTAACCCATTTTCGTCAGTGGTCCGAGACTGAAGAGGAAACTAACACGCTCCTCTCAGGACCAGTGAAATTGTGATTTTATAAAATGTATTTGTAAAATACCGCCTTTTTATTTTCATCTTTCGGTTGTGAACTCGAATTTCGGAGTTTTTGTTGAGGGCAATTAGGCGTCGAGCACGTTTTTTCGGATTTATCCGATAACACGGAACCTTAGTTATGGAAATACGCATAAAAAATGTACACTTAAATATTGTCGCGCGTCTACCATCTCATTTTATTATTTATTTATTTCAAAATACTATCAGTCTCTATTGAGACTATGATAGGGTGGGTATACAAATGTACAAAGAAAACAACAACAACAAGAGCAGCACACACTTGAAAAGGTACTATAAAAGATATCACCAGATAATCACAAAAAATGCTTTGACAATTAAAGATAAAAACTTAGATCCGTCATGGGCTATAATGCGTTGGCGGAAAACAATACGAAAAACAACAACATCTTATTTCACATTTTGCAAGATGCTATATAAGAAGAAAAAGCTTCAAGTGATTGGCATACCACGGCTTGCTCTGAAAGAAGATTCCAGTCACTTATGGTTTGTGGAAAGAATGAGTATCTGAAACAGTCCTTGAAGAACCGGGGCTGATGAAGTGCGCGACTGCTGTTTGTTCCGAGTTATTCTCGACTCGTCAAGAACTAGGTAAGCTGTTTTATCGATCAGCAATAAGCAATTAATAATCTTATATAAAAATTTCAATCTTTTTTCTTTGCGTCTCATCTTAAGTAATGGAATATTTGCTTTTGAATACAGTGCCGTATAGGTGAATCCAGTCGACGATATTTGGAAAAAATAAAACGTAAAGCAAGTCGTTGCACCTTTTCTAGCTTTAGCAAATCTTTAACAATATGAGGATCCCAAATAGTCATACAAACGGTTTTATCTAAGTTTAGTGACATTTGCCAAGTATTGCACCACTGACCAACTCGTGCTAAACAAGTGTTAAGATTAATTTGATCGGTGGGTTCCCTAACCTCTGTATACAAGATACAGTCGTCGGCAAAGAGCCTAGCCTTAACAGTTAAATTGAAGAGTATATCATTAATAAATATTAAAAAAAAACAAAGGACCGAGCACTGTTCCTTGAGATACACCTGATTTTACATCGATCAAATCAGAATGTTTATCTTTAATTTCTACAAATTGTCTTCTTCCGTAGAAAAACGTCTCTATCCATCTGATGAGACCTGGGTTTTTCAGAATATATTTTAGTTTGAGTAATAATTTCCTGTGGTTAACCTTATCAAATGCTTTTTTTTAAATCTAAAAAAATAACATCAACTTGGCCTTTACGGTTCAGTACTTCAGCAAAATCATGCGTGACTTCAACCAGCTGAGTAATAGTAGATACCCCTTTACGAAAGCCGTGCTGAGAGCTGTTTAATAAGTTGTAATGACTTAAGAAGGAATGAATATTGCTCGAAAGTATATGCTCTAAAAGTTTCCCACATGTTCAAAGTTCAGAGTTCAAAACATAAAAGGAAAAGTTCACATAAAAACATACGGTATGAATTGGGTTCTGCTGGGTCGTGTGCACGCAGACCTTTTAACATGTATTGCTGACCATTCGCAAAAGTGCCATACTCCGTTTCACCTTATGTTGTACCGCAGCGAAGGCTAGAAGCGCGAGCTAATAGCGTTGGCAGCTGTCCTCAATGCACGAGAGCTTGTGCCGCCGAGACTGTGCCCTGGAGCAAGAAGCTCGCTCTTGTAGTCTTTCCTGCGGTACATCATAAGGTGAAATAGAGTATATTTGGTGAATATTACGTTCCTCAGAAACATGAATAAAATCATGTGCCTCGTTCCTCCTCAATCGTGGAACGAGTTCCCGTTACAAGTTCCAGGGGTTAGCAAGGAACATGCTACCGTCAATTTCGTAAGATTGGAACGTGTTGTTACATTAATGGTACATTTGCTTTTTTGGATGAAATAATTGTGCTGGATGATTTATAGATAAAATAAACCAGTCGAGTAAAAATATTCATATAAAACCATGTGTCGAGTACCGACGGTCACATTTGTTCCCGTTTTTTGTTTTCGATAATAACTCGGACACTTTCCTATCCCTTGAATTCAGAGGTCGAAATGGACGATAATAAAAGGCCTAAATGCCTACTAAAGTCGTGTAAATTTGCAGTTAAATATATAAATAATAGAGAAACCCCGTTCTTCCTGACGTTTTTACGAAAACGTCGCGAGTTTTCGTTCCAGTTCCACCGATGCAAGATGGAACGGCGGCGTTCCTCCTCAGAGGAACGCGTTCCGGGAACGCGGTTCCGTAGAACATTGGTGCATTTTTAGATTCACAACAAATTTGCGCAAAAAAGATAGAGATAGGAAAGTAGATAGTGCAGGTGTCCCTTTGGTCTATTCTCTTGTCTTTGACCATTTTGCGCTTTTTCATTTTTACCTCGTTGTAAATTATTCGTGTCTCTACGGGCGAACATTGTTGCGGAGTAAAAGCTGTTTCATATGCTGCGATTCTCGTTTGAAATCGGTACGATTTGAAGTAAATGTGCGATTAAAATCGCAGTCGCACTGTCGCAGCGACTCTGCGACTGGTTTTGCCAGCTTGGTATTTTGTCGCAGAGTCGGCGCGATTGCTTCGTCGTCAACCAGCCGTTCATTAGACAGCTTTCATCCGCGATAGCTGCGTATTCAAAAATAAATTGAGGCTAAATTACAAATAGCGCTAAGACAAGGACAAACAAAGAAGTGGACAGGACAGGCGCTAACTCACAACTGACGGTTTTATATACAACGATAAAGAAGAAGGTGATGGAAGTGGCTGGTGTTGAAACAAGAAGAAATAATTCTATTTCTAGCCGGGCGCTCCAAGAAGGTATTAAAAATTAAACAAAGGTATAATGAATTTGAACTACATACGATAATATTTTGAAGTGTTAGAAAAATAACCTCTAGACCGTGTGTGACAAAATAAGAATAAAAAGGAATAAAAAAGAATAAATGATCGTTCATAGGCCGCCGATCAGTACCTCGTACAGCCTATTTTCCTTTTTACATCCAACAGGCACCACAGCCAAAGCTATACCGGCTCGAGCGCGAAGACCCACCCGGTGCCCCACCTCACACGCTCTCGTGCAACATAATTCCGAAGATTGTCATGTATAGTGGTTTCAGTATTGAACTTCTTTCTCGGTCAACGCCAAAGATGGCGTGGAGACGCAGTTTCCTCCATTGGCTTGTATGGTCTGTGCTTCAAAGATTTCCCTGTTCCTCTTGTCTTTGAAACGTCTGATCACTTTTGTGTCCGATAGCAAAGGTGTGCAGGAGCAATCTCGCACATGCATTGCTAAATGTCCAGACGGTGTTGACTTCAAAGTCAGAGCATGTTCTCTCAGTCGTGTATTTATGCAGCGTCCAGTCTGTCCTATATACACTTTCCCACATGTGAAAGGGATTTGATACACCACTCCGCTGTTGCAGTTGACATACCGGTGCTTGTGGTTTATGTCGATATGTCGACGATTACCTGGTCCTCCTCCCTTTTCGTCCTGATGAAGGTGACAGTCATCATATCGACAGTGTACGTGCCACGTTTCTGGAACAAGCTGAACAGCTCAACTTCACCATTGAGGTACCAACGGACAGCATCCTGCAATTTTTAGACCTGCAGATTACTTTCCACGAGAACCAGACCTGCTGGATGTACCACCCACGTTCTAAAAAACGGCTATTACGCTATGACTCATCCCATTCCAAACTTGTTAAGCGAGGCATAGTGTCTAATTGTTTAAGTATGGCGTTAAACAAATCATGTGAGCACAGAGCGAAATCAAGCTTCGAATCACAAGTGACTCGCTTGAAAGCTTCGGGTTACCCATTTCAAGTTCTGACTGACATCGCCGAAAAGTTATTGACAAAGAACAAAGGAAGAGAAAAAATCAAAGAGAAGAGATGCCGTCCGGCTGTGGTGCCTTACATCTACAAGATTTCCCACAACATGAAGAAGATAGCATCCACGTTTGATGTCCAAGTGGTAATATCGGCACCGGATAAATTAAAACGAATGTGCCCAAAAATCAACAATGTAAAGCAACAACATCATGAATGCGACATAAACCACAAGCACCGGTATGTCAACTGCAACAGCGGAGTGGTGTATCAAATCCCTTTCACATGTGGGAAAGTGTATATAGGACAGACTGGACGCTGCATAAATACACGACTGAGAGAACATGCTCTGACGTTGAAGTCAACACCGTCTGGACATTTAGCAATGCATGTGCGAGATTGCTCCTGCACACCTTTGCTATCGGACACAAAAGTGATCAGACGTTTCAAAGACAAGAGGATCTGGGAAATCTTTGAAGCACAGACCATACAAGCCAATGGAGGAAACTGCGTCTCCACACCATCTTTGGCGTTGACCGAGAAAGAGGTTCAATAATTAAACCACTATACATGACAATCTTCGGAATTATGTTGCACGAGAGCGTGTGAGGTGGGGCACCGGGTGGGTCTTCGCGCTCGAGCCGGTATAGCTTTGGCTGTGGTGCCTGTTGGATGTAAAAAGGAAAATAGGCTGTACGAGGCACTGATCGGCGGCCTATGAACGATCATTTATTCTTTTTTATTCTTTTTTATTCCTTTTTATTCTTATTTTGTCACACACGGTCTAGAGGTTATTTTTCTAACACTTCAAAATATTATCGTATGTAGTTCAAATTCATTATACCTTTGTTTAATTTTTAATACCTTCTTGGAGCGCCCGGCTAGAAATAGAATTATTTCTTCTTTGTTCAACACCAGCCACTTCCTTCACCTTCTTCTTTATCGTTGTATATAAAACCGTCAGTTGTGAGTTAGCGCCTGTCCTGTCCCCTTCTTTGTTTGTCCTTGTCTTAGCGCTATTTGTAATTTAGTATGTGTAACCAACTAGCCCGCCAGAATATCCTGATTAAATTGAGGCACCTAGATGCTTTTGGTTTAATGCTTAATTATACAGAATTTCTAGTTACATGTTGTATTCGTAAAACATGTGTGTTTATTACGACTTTTTTGTTGTATTTTATGCAAAGTCAAACGCGTCGCGTCCGTGTCCGCTGCAACTAGAAGAGGCGGCCGTGCCGACAGAAATTGCTCGGTTGTTGGAGCATGTGCAACCTAACATTGCGATAGCACTCGCAGCGTCGGCTGTACCACTGATTGTTTTTCGCACAGCCACTGGATGTGAAACAGGGTTAAGGCGAAGAGGCGATAAATAATGAACTGAAAAGAAAGGTTTAATTAGCGAACTTGTGCCAAACAAAATAAATAACGTGAGTCGAGACAGCAGAAAAGCGGGCGGCGATTTGGCGGCGTAACAGGAAGCGAGAGCGAGACTGACTCTCCAAGGTCACGGGTAGCTCCTTATCTAGTGTGCTTCGGCATCAATAACATACGGCCCAGAAGGTTCGAGCAACGCGCGTTCGGGTTGAAAATGTACAGGCACTTTCGAGAACAAGAAACTAGGACGAAATGATAAACGTTGCCCCCGAGTAAAAGAAACGCGAGTCTTCAAGTATTCCGTGACCGAGCGCTGCTTGTTCGGCCCTGCGCGTGGCAATATCCGCCCGAACATTTTTTAAATCGCATACGAAAAAAGTAATGGCCACTGTATGCAAAATTGTAGACTTGAATATCGGTTCAAAAACGTCGCATTGCAACTTGTTAAACTCATCATGGAATTCGCCTGCAGCTTCGTCTGACTATCCTCATCGTGGCTGTTGCCGGCGTGCTCGGAGGCTCCAAAAGGGCGGCTAGGGCGGCTACGGCGGCTACAGCGGCCACGCCGGCTACGGCGGCTACGGCGGCCACGCCCGCCACGGCGGCTACGGCGGCTGCGCAGCTAGCAACTACGATGGATACGGGGTCTACGGGCTCGGATACGAAAGCAGACTGCGCCATGGAGGACTGTACAGCGGCTACGGCGGGCTCGGATCCTACGGCGGACACGGAAGCTTCTACAGTTGAAATCCTAATGAAAACGCGGGAATAAATAACGTATCCCTTTCTAACAATGCTTTCGATCTCATTTTACTCACCACAATACTTATAGAGTTCACCGATACGGCCGTGTTACGGTTTTAACGAGCAGATTGCCTTATGGAACTTGCAAACTGGCCCTAGGCTTCGCACTCTCAGAAATACGATGTAACTATTTTTTAGTTCTATAACCCCGTGAAAATATCCCTGCACGTTTCCAGCTCTCGATAGCATCATCAGAGTGACTTTTGATTGAAATCGGTGCCCCTTTTACGGACGCAACTTAACACAAACCAGACTGCTCGAGCGACGTTGATGGGATATCCATAGCATGTTGTAACAAAACTTAGACGTCCGCAGGGACACATTTGCTTTAGGAGAATGATTGAGAATGAACATTTACTTCAGTTGTTTAGCGCCACCTTTCGGCAAACCGGGAAGCTTGTTTTCGATGACTTTCTAAAAAACCTGAATGATCACGCATCTGTTGTTTTTGTTTTTTTAAATTGACGAAGACACAATATTGTGGACGGTTGGAACGTGCCTACCAGGACTTTATTATCACCGTTGGGACGCCACCACGTCATGGGCATCTAAAAAGCAGAGCCAGTTAACGGAACTATGGCTCGCTCGTGGGGTTACTTAGTCCTGGATGCGACTTGGCGGAGAACGCTAACGAACTTACTACGTTGACTATATTAAGGGGGCCATGAAACGATATTTTGTACTTTCGCAAAATACTACTCGGAATCACTCCCTGACGTAAGTAACCGAATAAACTTGCCTTATTTTTCTCTTTTTAAGCAATGGCAAATGGCGAAAAAATTCGAGAAATATGAGCATCGTTCATCCCCTCAACTCGGAGCCAGAACGTGCGACCACGTGGCCTGGTGCCTATCCTATGCCGCCAACTTTAATTATAGCCACGCGCTGGGGTCAGCAAAGTAGAGAAACGCAATCCGAGCTCCAGGCATTGTTAGAATTTGGCTATTTTAATCACCGCAGTGTTTGGACACGAGCCATTACCCGAGTTTCCACCGAGTTTCCTCTTACCCCCCCCCCCCCTCTACCTCTGCCCTTTCCCCCGTTCCCTAAGTGTGCGCAGGGGAACCTGCGTTCGTACTCCTTGGAATAAACTTTGTTGTGAGTTGAAAGAATGTAGTCGTCTGTGTTTCGTCCTCTCTATGTTTTATACTTTCTGTGATCTAGTACATCTTACCAACACGCTCGTTAGGAATATAATCTCATCGTGTGAGCTACATGTTTTGTCCCTGTCCGAACGTCCGGTCCCCAGCGTTTGCCCCCTGTGTGTTCTTCCAAGCCTCCTGTTTCATCTCTAAAATGAACTTCCTGCGTCTCCGACTTCGTTCCATCGGGCTGTGCTTACGGCACAACGTGGCCCACCCTTCTGTGGATGCCGTGCTTGGGTTCCACTCACACAATTGGTCTTCAAGCTACCGGATGATGCAGATCTCGAGAAAGGAGGTCTCACGGGAACTCCAGCTGATGCACAAGATGCTGCCGGGAGAGATGTCGGCCCTCTTCGGGGCGCGATTCTCCTGCCACCCTCGTACCAGTTTATCCGGAAGGCTGCTGCAGACCTCCTGGAATCTGCCTGGGTCAGGATTCTTAGAGATTTTCGAGCATCCAACAAGAAGCACCCCACCGCCGGGTTGGAACCTCCTGTGAACCTCTCGCACACACCGCTATCTCCGGACGCCGTGCGGCTTCTCTCCTACGGACCTAAGTTTGCCCCAGACCTGCCCGGTTCTAGAGTCGACCAGCTGTCGTCTGTCTACCAAGTTGCAGCCTCCATCCCAGAACAGGATCGTCAAGACTTCGTGGGCTCAGCGGTTAGCTCAGCGTGTGCCCACCCTCCCCCGCCCTCCTCGGGTGGGTCTCTGGTGCCTTCGGTCGTGGAGGAGCTGCGCGGCGCCCGATTGAAACTATTGGAATCTGACAAAACAGGCGTTTTTGTCATCATAGAAGAAGACCTCTTCGGCGTTAAGGTGGGAGCTGCCCTGGATAAGAACTTTATCTTGCTCAAAAAAAGAACTTCGGGGTCTCTGAGATCCAAGGTTAAAGACCTGTGCACGAA
Organism: Ixodes persulcatus; assembly: GCA_013358835.2. Classification (NCBI taxonomy): domain Eukaryota; kingdom Metazoa; phylum Arthropoda; class Arachnida; order Ixodida; family Ixodidae; genus Ixodes; species Ixodes persulcatus. The sequence goes on along the minus strand of JABSTQ010009365.1, from coordinate 162,395 downwards.
CCGTGACCTGCCAGCCTTGAGGAACGCGATAGCCGCCCCCTCAAAACAGTATCTGACTGTCTTTTTCTCCGCAAAAACTCACAAACCCGATGTTCCGCTCCGCAGCATCATATCAGAAAACGGCTGTTGGCAGAAGCGCCTGGCATCCTTCCTACTTAAGCACCTAACCTCTCTCACTCTCCCTCAACCTTTCCGCATCACCAACTCCTCTGACCTGATCCCACACCTCACCCCTCTCCATGATTCGCCTGCCCCCCTCGGTCTGTTTTCCTTAGATATCGAAGACATGTATTATAATCTCGATGTCCATTACCTGCTTGAGTCTGTGAGCAACGCCATAAATGAGAACGGCATGTGCAAGTTCCAAAACGCGTCGGGAGTCTCCGTTAAAGGGTTCCTTTCTCTGCTAGACCTATACCTCCGCTCGACGCTCGTTGAGTACGAAGGAAAAATTTACATCCAGAAGGCAGGCGTCCGCATCGGGTCTTGCCTGGCGCCCATTCTTAGTGAAATCTTCCTAATGTATGTGGATCGGGCTATAAAGGCAAAACTGGAGGCGACGGCACCCGGGTGCCAGGTATTCAGGTACGTAGATGATTATCTTGTGCAGCACCAGGAACAGACCAAACCTGAGACCATTCTCAAAGCCTTCACATCAAGCCCCGCCGGCCTCACGTTCAAAAGAGAGAACCCGGTAGGGGGAACCCTTCAATTTTTAGAACTACAACTTAGTCTCCGATCCGGGGGGTTGTGCTGGGAATTCAAACAAAGATCAGAAAAACCAGTTCTCCCCTTCACCAGCGCCCACTCAAAAACAGTCAAGCTAGGCCTGGTTAAGTCCCTCATGAAGACTGCACGATCTAGATCCTGCCCTCATCTAGCCACTAACAGCGTTATCCTCCAAATAGATAGATTGCGGAAAGCCGGCTATCCAGAAGACCTTCTGACGAATATTCTCAAGAGGCTTATTACCTCCTCAAACACACCTCCCCCTACACCCCGACCCCGCCGAAAACAGTTCGCCGTCATTCCGTACACGCACAATACTTCACATCGCCTCAAGGCGCTCGCCTCACGCTTCGACGTAGGGGTCGTCCTTCAAGTGTAAATTCAAACTGAAGCAGATGTGCCGTCAGGTCAATAATCCTTCCCCTCCAAATCCCTGTCCCAAGAAACATGAAAAGCAGTTCGTCTCTTGCCGGAGAGAGAGAATCTATTCCATTCCTTTCTCTTGCGGGGGAGAATATTCGCAACTCCAGCGCGCCGCTCGCCCTCCCGCGGACGAACGGAGAACCAGAGGAGCGGTTACGGCAGCGGCGACGGCGGGCAGGAAACGGTGGCAGGAACTGTCGGCCTTGATGCGTGAAGCCGTTTTAACGAAAAAAGTGAGCGCGTTAAAAAAGGAATTCTTGCGCCCCGCCTTGCAACAGCCTTGCACAAAGGACCGGGAGGTCTAATTTCATTAGGGACTTTTCGTGTATCGCATACGCTGCGGATTTCTGGTCTTGTGCATGGCCGCCAGCTCAATCTGTGCTCAACGTGACGGTAAACGCTCCCGCTAATAATGAAGAACTCTATAGTATGGTCTACGGGAAGTCTATGCTTTGCCATAAGTAGGAGGAAACTCGTCGCGCAACGGTATGTCGAGCAATACAAATCGGGAATGGGTTCGCGTTTTAAGGCCGTTACAAGGAACATGACCATTTATTCCAAGCAATTTAAAAAGACAGAATACCCGTACTTGACTTCAGGTAATTAAAAAAACAAAGAAATGCTCGAAGCATTTTAAGCGCATTTGTATTAGCCAGCCGTTTGTGACAAGAGCTTAGAACGCGCAGTTTTGGCCAGAGGGACCGCAATGTTGCAAATAACACGGTACAACAAATGTACGGTATGTAAAGATATTTTTTTATATAGCAATAAATAAAACCCCTAAACACGCCGATTATGTTAATAGGCAGTTTTTGCATAGCGTACGACACCCCTAAACTTCAGTTGGACGTACAGCGCACTGACGTTCAACCGGCGCTACCAACTTTCACGAGCGGCTTGATAGCCGAGTTGTGCAACTTAGTAAAATAGCTTAAGTAAGTGGAAATGACTGTAAAAAAAAAAAAGGAAAGTAATCGGGGTTTCCTCGGCCCTACTGCTAAACCTCGGTGTTTTTTTGTTTGTTTGTTTTTTTGTTTTTCGGTACTCTTTGATGCATACTTTAGCTGTTTAATATCTTATATTGCGCCGTCATCAAGCCTCTCGTAAAAGTTGGGGCAGTCAGTTTGACGTCAGTGGGCTGCACGGCGAACTGATGTTTTGGAGTGTCGTATATGTGACAAGGGGTGTAAGGACTACCACATTTTTTTTTTAAGTGATGAGCACGGCAACGCTTCTGGTGCGCACTGAAAATTGTGCTTCAAAGGCGCAGCGCGAGCTTGCGGTTGTAATGCTACACCGCACGGTAGCCTCTGTTAATAAACTTTTTATCAATAACCATAGAGCAGTTTGATTACGTGTTGCAATACACTAAAACCGAGACGGTGAGCAGCGATTTGAGAGGCTGTGACGCGAAGACACCAATACTGTGTATTGCTGCTCTTCCGAAGCTTGAGGGTCACCGTTCGCGGCTCTCTTTTTAGAGCACTAATGGCCAGGCAAAGCGAAAAAATATCTTCATCACCCTCAAAAATATTCTGCCACAAACAGTAACGTGGCCGGTGCCTAAAACGCGCTCGCTCACCACAAAGCTTCGCACTTTCTTGTTTCTGCAACTTTTAAATAACAGCCTGCTCGTTTTCCTAACGTGCATCAGCATCTCTGTCACCTGTAATATGATCTCTCCCTAACCTCTTCGCATTTGTAGACGAATAAATCATTTTTAGCGCGCTGAACAGCGTCAGCGAGCAGGCTCACGGGATATCCTGGAGAATATATCCCCGTCTCTTCCGCCATTTGGAACTACCGCCCCGCCACCTATAGGGCGTTGGAGTTGCGAATATCGGGCAAACGGGGCGGTGCCTCAATGACCGCCTGAGGGAGCACCTCCGAGAGGTCGCCAACCCCAGCGAGGATTCTGTGCATCCGATTGCAGCACATCGCCGCACATGCGGAGGATGTGAGCCAAGGTTAAAAAAAACGCGCGTGCTCGGGCGCCATCCTCAGAGGTTCGACAGGGAAGTTATCGAATCTTTTGCAATAAAAAACTCCGGAGTCAATGTCTCTTCCCCATCGCTAGCCCTCTCTGATAGAGAGATAGATTATCTTAGCCAAGAGCTGTCCGGAGTGATTAGACGACCTCGGTGAGCGGCCCGAACCCAACGGGTCGACGCACCCATCCGCCTCTCCCACCCGCCCTTCTTTCCTCTTACCCCCCCCCCCCCCCCCTCTACCTCTGCCCTTTCCCCCTTTCCCTAAGTGTGCGCAGGGGAACCTGCGTTCGTACTCCTTGGAATAAACTTTGTTGTGAGTTGAAAGAATGTAGTCGTCTGTGTTTCGTCCTCTCTATGTTTTATACTTTCTGTGATCTAGTACGTCATTAAACTTTGCGAAGGCAAGACTAAAATAAATAGTCCCCTTTTATCTTCGCATTTTCACCGCGGCAAAAAAAGCTTTTGAATCTGTGGTGGTCTGTGCGAGTATACTTGGGCCAGACGCCGTACGCCTCTGCGAAGCCATGACCATACCACCCCGATATCGTTTCGTAGCCCCTTTAAAGGAGCGATGCAACAATATTTTTACTTTGCGCAAACACTGCTTAGAACGGATCCCCGACGTTGATGACCTATAAAACACGCGTTCGTTATTCACCCCACGCAGTAGAAGTCCCAGAAAAAAATTAAAGAAAACGAGCAGCGTTCACCCCCTCAACTCGCAGCCAGGAAAAGCGGCGACGCGATCTGGAGCCGATCATATGCCGCCAATGTTGATCATAGCCACGTGCTGGGGTTGGCAAAGCACAGGGAACGCGCTGAGTTCCAGACATTGTTATGGCTCGGCTATTGTCGTCGTTGCAGCGATTGGACACGGGCCACTACCCGAATGCTTCTCGAGCCAGTAATTATCACGAGCCCAAATCGAGTGCCCACGCAATGCTCGTGTCCAATCTATGAACCGCATTCGAATATTGTCATATGGATGTACTGCGATCCCCACGTTACGTCATCAAATTTTTCAAAAGAGAGATTGAATGAATATGCCCGCTTTTGGGCTTGACATTACACCGCAACAAAGGAGTTTCTTGGCTAGTGGCGCTGCGTGCGAGTATCCTTGAGCCCCACTAGTGCCAGTAAGCTCGTGTAAGTGAAAAAACAATCCAATTGAATATCTTTGCACCGCTCCTTTAAAGCGTCCACAGTGCTTCCGCAACGTGCATTCCACACCATCAATATCGCCGTCCTTTGAAAACAAAAGGTAGGAGGCGGATCTGAGAATGCGTGAACCTCTGCAGGTCGGAGGCCCTGCTGATGAATGGGGTCCAGCATCTTGAGAACCGATGCCCGCGCGGTGCCGTACACAATACAGCCATAATCAAGTCGGGACCGCACGACCGAGCGGTAGATGCGCAATAAACAACTCCGATCAGCCTCCAGGACACGTGCTACAAGACTTTAAGTATATTGAGTGATTTCAAGCATTTCATCCTGAGGCTCTTAACATGTGGAGTGAGAGTCGTTTAGAGTCAAATATAAGACCTAAAAACTTGTGTTCGTTTTTTAGTGCAATAGGAACATTATACACAATTAAAGAAGGCTCAAGTAAAATTTTGCGGCGAAGAGAGAAGCACACACAAACCGTTTTCTCAGAAGAGAACCTGAAACCATTGACATCTGCCCATTTGACCGAATTGTTGATCGCAAGTTGAAGTCGATGTTCACAGATGGTCGGATTACAAGATGAGACTGAAATATGTACATCATCAACATGGAGCGAGTACTGAACAAATGTGGATATAGTACGAGAAATGGAATTAATTTTGACGATAAAAAGTGTGACGCTAAGCACACCGCCCTTTGGGACTTCATTGTTTTTCGAGGATTCATAAGAAAGAATTGCCACAATCTTCACACGAAAAGTGCTGTCCTGGAGGTAACTATGAATAGAACCTAGCCCAGGTAGCACGCCAGAGGAATGCCCAACTTGGGCAAAGGTCTGGCAAACATAAGGGCCCAACTTTGGCGCAGTTAGGTTTTTGCACCATGGCAATCATCAGTGCCAAAGTACGGTGCCTGAATATAGCCTTAGTTGGGCGATCCTAGGGCATGCCAAAGTTTGGCTCTTCTCTGGTGCGCCGGAGGAGCGCCAAAGTTGGTGCCAGACTTGAGCCATAACTGCCAAAGCCACGCCGAATTTGAGTATTTCGGACATGCCAAGTTTCGCCTTTCTCTGGTCCGCCACAGTTCTGCCAAAGTAAGTGCCAGACTTGAACCATAACTGCCAGAGCAACGCCTAATTTGGGCATTTGGGCCACACCAAATTTGGCTTTTTTCTGGTTCGCCACAGTTGTGCCAAAGTAAGTGCCAGACTTGAGCCATAACTGCCAAAGCAACGCCTAATTTGGGTATTTCGAACATGCCAAGTTTGGCCTTTCTCTGGAACGCCACAGTTCTGCCAAAGTAAGTGCCAGACTTGAGCCCTAACTGCCAAAGCAACGCCTAATTCGGGTATTTCGGCCACGCCGAGTTTGGCTTTTCTCTGGTCTGCCACAATTGTGCCAAAGTAGGTGCCAGACTTGAGCCATAACTGCCAAAGCAACGCCTAATTTGGGTATTTCGGACATGCCAAGTTTGGCTTTTCTCTGGTGCGCCACGGTTCTGCCAAAGTTTGGCGATTCGGGGCATGCCGAAGTTTGGCTCATCTCTGGCTACCCACTGAAGTGCCAAACAAGTGCCAAAAGTGGCAAAGAAAGCCGAGAGGCCTGCCCGAGTTTGGGATATCTCTGGTGTGTCACAGAAGTGCTCGTTCACGCGCCCCAGAAGAGAATTAAATTAAATGAGCGTTGGGAACACGATGGTCAGAAGTCATCACCTCCGTTCCCAACCAACACGGCAATACTTTGCATTATCGTGCCTGTACCGGCCGAAAGTCGGTTCCAATATCGCTCAAATGTCCAGTTTTGCACCACCGTTTGATATCCGGCAGGTATTGCCGTACAGCCGTTTTGCCCCGCCCTAGCGTTCGCGCAATATTGTGCGAATACTCTACGATGCGTCTGCTCCGTATTGGCCGAGCGTCGTGCAAGTATGTGTACGTTGCATATCATTTGCTGCATATCCAATCACATATACGGACAAGCAAAATTTTTTTGATCACTCCCAGAAGTTTATTAAACCTCTATCATTACACACAGTGTATACTCGACATATTTACAAAGGTCACACTTCTCTGTAAAACGAAAAGCAAATTATAAAATAAAACTTAACACTGTCCTCATGACAAACAAAACTCATCACACAAAAAATCGCGGAGATTGAGAGGAAAGCAGGACTACTATCAGAAGCATGCTTGCAGTGTACTTACTAATAAAAGAGCGATATCATGTAATCCTTGATAGATGCACAATCCATCTGAGGCACCCCACAAACACACTCGAGAAGAAGGGTTGCGCACATTCAACTGACGTCTCGTCGTCGGCGAAGAGCAGTTTTTGTCGAAGCGTATCCAACAAACACATCACAAGAATTCCACGAACTCCGGTAAAAAAAATGGCTATTACCGAAAAATTGGCATGGACGTATTCCGGCCGTTTATGACGAAAACACACGGCCGCGTCTGCAACGCACGAAAGCAACGGAACACTGAAGAGCGCATTTCAAAAACCGGACCTACGTGGCCCGCCTATTTATAACTAGGAAAACGTCGACAACAACAGCCCCAGAGATCCCATCAGCTTGACAAAGAGTCACGCGAAAAAATTTTCGTCCAAACGCTTTTGTCCCACGCGTTCCGCTCCACCCTTTTAATTTGCTTAAAGCGGCTGTCGCGCTCGCTGACAGCCACTCGAAGACACAAAAGCAGGTGGGGAGGATTTGCAAAAGGCGAGGTCGAAGGGGCATCAACAACGCAGCTAAGCTCCCTCGCCATTTTCGACGCTTTAGAGTTAAAAAAAAAATAAAAAAAAACGAAGACAACTTATTAAAAAAAAAAAAAAACTACTGTATAGCCAAAGCTACAGGGGAGAGAGTGTATTCCGACCTGTTCAACAGTAGGGAAATAAAGGACGGGGGAATCCCAGTCCTTCTCTGGAATGAAATTGAATGGAATGAAAGGAAAGGCCGCTTCTGCCGGTGACCTTGTCGCCTTGCCTAGTCTGTCAGCGTTCGGCTTCCATTGTGGGCCTCGGAAAGATAATCTTCTTTCTTGAGAGCGAAATGGAAGGGGTGCTTATGTTTTGCGGGTTTGTCGCCACCCGGTAGGCCTCAATTATTTCTCTCCCGACTCGCTCGCAGTGGCCTCCCATGGCTGTCGTGCCGGCGAAATTAGAAGCGCAGCCGGGACATTTTCTCCCGTGAATGACGATCGGGTGCTGAGAATCCGAAGCAGCTCTTTCGGCGTCCATTTGATGTTCTCGGAGTCGGTCGTTGAAGCGTCGCCCCGTTTGCCCGATGTACCTGGCCCCGTAGGACAGGGGGATCGCGTACACTTCCTCCGCTTCCTCTCCTTCCCCCAAGATTTCCCTTTCCCGTAGTTCCACGGAGCGGGCGGGCTTTGAGCTTGAAGCCGAAAATAAATGTTGTTGAAGTTGAAAGATTGTCCTGTATGTATCGTCCCTTATGTGTCTCCACTTTTTAAATGATTAAAAAGTACCAACACGTCATCAGTCGAACTCCAAGGCAGTAAGCCTAGTTCTGGCACTTGTTTGGCAACTTTGGCCCGTAGCTGCCAGATGACAGCCGAACTATCGGGAAGCGAAGCCTAACTTTGGCACTTGTTTGGCGACTTTGGCCCGTAGCTGCCAGAAGACAGCCGAACTATTAGGAAACGAAGCCTAACTTTGGCACTTGTTTGTCGACTTTGGCCCGTAGCTGCCAGATAACAGCCGAACTAACGGGAAGCAAAGCCTAACTTTGGCACTTGTTTGGCAACTTTGGCCCGTAGCTGCCAGATGACAGCCGAACTATCGGGAAGTGAAGCCTAACTTTGGCTCTTGTTTGGCGACTTGGGCCCAAAGATGCCAGATGTCAACAGAACTACAAGGTAGCAAGCCTAACTCTGGCACATCTGTGGCGATTTTGGCCCGAAGGTGCCAGATGACAGCCGAACTATCAAAAAGTGAAGCCTAACTTTGGCATTACTTTGGCGATTTTGGCCCAGAAATGCCAAATATCTGCCGAACTACCGGGCAGTAAGCCTAACTCTGGCATTTGTTAGGCGATTTAGGCCCAAAGATGCCAGATGATAGCCGAACTACCAGGCAGCGAAGCCTAAGTTTGGCACTTGTTTGGCGAATTAGGGCCAAAATACCCAGACTGTTGCCAAGGGAGGTCAGGTTTGGCTCTACTTTGGCTTCTTCGGGCTTTTCAATGCCCTAAACTCCCAGACAAAAGCCAAGTTTTGGCCCAGAACTCGGTGCTACCTGGGAGCATTCTGCCTCGAAGATTAATGTTGAACAAATCCTGCAATATGCCATAGAGCCAGGCCGTATCAAATGCCTTTTAAAAGTAAAAAAAAGGAGAGAAAAATAATGCAGTCTATTTACAAAGGTCTCTCGCACAGCAGTCTCAAAGTGGAATAGATGGTCAACCGTCTATCGCGTTGGGCGAAAATCACACTGGTAATGGTCAAGGAGCTTGTTTCTTCCTAAATAAATTTTAAGCCTTTTATTTATCATCCTTTCTAGTGTCTTTGAAAAACAACTCGTGAGCGCTATCGGCCTAAAGCTAGACATACAGGTAGGAGCCTTTCCTTGCTTCAGCAGGGGAATAATGACAGCCACCTTTAATATGAGGGGAATCAACCTTCAAGCCAAATTCGGTTTAACAAATACAAAACAAGCTCAAGAGATTGATAGAGGGAAGTGCTGCAGCATTTTGTAATGAACGATGTCTGGCCCAGGAGCCGTTTGTTTCGACAAATGAAGTACCATTTGTAGTTCAAAAAGTGTGAAATGCGAATTACAGGGCTGTTGCAAGCCACCTGACATAAAAACTGTCTTTTTTCCGCCTTTAGCTTGTATCTCTGAAATGATCGAGTATAATGTTGATAACTTTAAACGAATTCAAAACGCTCACCAACAAAATTCGCCTGTTCTATGCTAGCAGGACATACTGCCTTTCTCTTCAGGAATGGGACAGAAAACACCCGGTAGGAGCCTTCAATTTTATGCACACGATCCTAAACTTACTTCGAGGATACACTGCTATTAATTGCAGAAGCATACCCTTTGAAGCTTTGCCGCTTGGTTTGCTTGTGTTCTTCATTTCTTGAAACCGATAAGGTTACTTGAAGTGGGGTAAACCCTGCAAAATACCCTATGCACTATTCTGTTCTCTCTTTGCCTGGCGGCAGGCTTCCTTCCACCGATGTTTTAGCCTTTTTGAAAGATGTTAGGATGTCGTGGCAACGGTAAGCATAGCGGCCTGCAAGATGTGCTGAGTAATATGCTCAGTGATATAGTCGATCGAAAGATGATCAAGGAATGAACATGCTGTAAGTGAGGCTTCTGTAAAGGTTGACCAGTCGGCATTTTCAAGCTTCCAACGAGGGGTGCGTTTTAAAAGAGCAGCAGGAGGATGGTTAAACTCTAAAATGAGTGGAAAGTGGTCACTCTCATTTGAATCTAGGATGACCTTCCTGAAAACAGGGGGTATAACGAAGGATGACAAACAGAAAGATCAATGGAAGTAAAACTACAAGATGCTGTACCAAGATAAGTGGCTTCTTTTGTGTTGAGCAGACAGAATCCTGTGTAAAGAAGAAACCGTTCAACTTGCAACGACAGCCCCTCGAGCGTTCTCTCTACAACTTTCACACAAAGATTGTGTGCATTGAAATCAAATAAAATCATACAAGGCACCGGAAGCTGGCAAATTAGATAATCTTGCTCCTCGTACTGCAGCTGATCCCGGAGGATGTACACTGAGCAGACAGTAATCAGGCAGTCCAAAAGCATGCGGACAGCCACAGCCTGGAGAGAGGTTTGCAAGGCCACGTCAGTGGACGGGACCACGCGCTGGACAACCACTCCACCACCGGATGCTAATGACGAGTTCAACCTATATTGTCTAAACACTTTGAAGTTTCTAAGCACATTGGAGTGACTTTCTTTAAGGTGTGTCTCCTGGTAACAAAAAACAGCAGGGCAATGTTAAACTAATAAAAAAGTTATGTCGTCGTGATTCTAAAAAAGTCCACGGCAGTGCCATTGTAAAAAAGAAAACCAACAGACATGAATAAAGTTAGGCAGTTAGCTGTTCATCAGAAAGTCACAACCTTTGTGTAATGGAAGCTAGACCAAAACTAAGCCAGTCACAGGAGGTAAATTTCATAAAATGTGAAAATGGGCATGAATGATGATTTAATGAATCTGCTAAAAGGCAGCTCCGACCGAACTTCTGAGGACAAACAATTAAAAATAAAGCCCCACCCGAAGGAGTCGCCAGTAGTCCTCTGGTTGATTTATGAGGAGCTGCCCCCTCCGACCTCTAAGGGCGTCGAGACTTTGTGCCGAGGCCACTGGCGAGGGAGTCGCCGTTACTCCTTTGTCTCGGCTGGTCCCTAAGTGTAGATGGAGCAATGGAGATGAACAACGTATCTTGGTATCGGGAGGTCACTGTAGCTGACCAAAGATGGAAGATGATGTTCCTGTTGAGGGAACATAACAGCCTCGTAGAATATAATTGTCACTTTGGTGGAACAATTGGTTTTTTACTATAGTGCTTGCCCTTCGGGACCTGCCACTCGATGACGTCAGTGTCAAACGCAGGAGTGAATGGTTCGGCACCCTCCTCCATCGGTTCTGCCTCCTGGGCGGATCCTGCACTTGCAGGTTTAGGGAGGCTCTGGGCACGAGGTGCAAGACACTGGCCCCGACATACACCAGCCGGAGGAGGAAAGGTACTGGAGAGGCAGTCGCCCAAGCCCACCTGCTCCCGCCCCTTGTGTGCTGGAGGAGTGGCACAAGAATCGTGCCACTCCTTGGTTGAGGACGCTCTCTCCGAATAGTTCGGTGGGGAGCGTGGTCCCCCCTCCTTGGAAGGAGACCGCGAAGCACGGACAGGTGCGACCACAGCCGACCCTTCTTGCATACAAGTAATAGCCTGTGAACCTTCTCCATGAGAGGGGACAGGCTGCTGTCATATGGAAGAGGTAGGCTATGGTCGTACCCATTGTTTTGACATACATTGTTTTTAAAGAAAACGAAGGAAAAAAAAAGACGACGAGCTATTAAGGCAACAAGATGTTCGATCGCGACCTCCTGCACAAGGTCAAATCAATTAAAAAACACGAAGGGGTCCTGGAACCAAGTTGGAGCCGCCGTTATCATCGACGGCTGCCAAAGACGCTACAGCCAGCCAGCCGACACACGAAAGGGCCCTTGGAGATCCCGGAAGGAGATATTCAAGGAACCAAAAATGAGCACCGGAACAGGACCGGCTAAACCTACTGCTGCGCTCGTCCATTCCATCCAGGCAAGCATTTGAGGCGAAGCACCAGCGGCAACTACTTTGTATGGCATGAACTTTCTGCCCAGTACTCAAATGCTAAGTGCTCTTACAGGCACCGGCTGGCATGGACCACGACTACCACAACAACCAAGATAATCAGTCAAGACACACCAGTCTGGGAAAATAACCTAATGACATTGACGGCGACTCCACTAAATTGTCGATTACACCTATCCAAACAACAGGCGACAAACGTTATCACAATAGATCACGAATCGGCAGAAGGAGATCTTGAAGGATAGATCCTCGTACACAATCGCAGACAAAGGACAACGTGAAGCCCGGTACTCTTGACGCCGACAAACGAGACACAACGTTTCCAGCAACTAAGCTGGCTGATGTTAAGCACTGATGTCAACATGGCAGCAGGCGGCCCTATTATTTGCCCCCCATTTAATGCGAGGGTTGGTCTTCTAGTCGAAGCTGCAGGAGTCTTTTCTGTCAACAAACTCATGCAATTACAAACCCTTGGAGGCATCCCAGTGCAAGTCACCATTCCTACTACCTACCTTGAGAGCTTTGGACTAGTCAAGGAAGTACCTCTGTTGTACACGGACGCTCAATTAGCTGAGTTCCAGCAACCAGAGGGTATCGTCGCGGCTCGCCGCCACTATCTCCGTTGAGGAAAGCCTGGTGACGAAGCAACACCATCCGACCGTGTTGTTCTCACATTCCATCCGAATACAGAACGTCCATTGCATGTGAACCTCGGGTTCACCCGTCATGAAGTCATTGAGTACATTGAGGCACCACCCTGGTGCTAAAATTGTCACGCATTCGGTCATATTGCGAAGTATTGCAAAAAAGCACTAAGTGCAAAAAGTGTGGAGAGCCACTCCTCAGAAACAAAATGCAAAAGGTAGGTACCTACCTATGAAGTGGGTTAACTGCGGCGGAAATCATCCAGGAGACCATGTAAACTGCAAAGTACGTCTTACTCCTCATAAAAAGACCAAGACCTCCGAACGAGGATCACAGCAAAGCCCTCCACGTACAGATGATCCTCCCTCTTTGGTGTCCTGTCTGCGCTTAGTGGAAGAAACATCAAACGCATCAGCATAGTGCAAGAAACATCAAACGCATCGCCCCCCCCCCCTCCCGGCCCCAGGAACAAGTGGTGCAGAAGCACAAAAAAAACATGATCAAGCCCGCTCCATCGAAAGAACAGACGGCAACACAGAACATGCCTGCTAATAAGCCGCCATAAGGAACACAGATCTGCAGCGCTTCCCTGACACCTCTATTGAGGTCCGGCCCGTGCACATACAGTTGCGCAGTCAGATGTGCAGCCCCCGACCAGGGGCCACGATTCCCTGCGTTCGGCTCCGTGGCGATCGGGGACATATATTGTGTTTTCTACCCTTCGAAATTTAGTTTCACAACTGCCATCGTACACCTTTAAGAATATCATCGAGGGACTTATGGTCTTCGAGCACACAATCGTAGCGATGATGAGAAGCACGTGCCAATTTAATGGCTAGTATCCCCTCTTTTGAAGAGAACGCAAAAGGAGCCACCATTTTCAGTGGAATGTTAGGGGACTACGTCCACGTCTTTCTGACTTCAGACAGTTCATTTTTAAATATGAATTTTCAAATCTTGAGATTCGTGAATCTCGAGTTGCGCCAGATTTTGGGCTCTTTAGATATGTGATATTTCAATCCTGTGGAGAAACCGGGACCAGCCGTTTTTTTCTTGCCATTCGAAACGTCTTAATATATGTCGCTAATACCATCCAATCACACGCAAATAACGAGCATGTCAGGGTACCTGTAAACAAGGGAAAGCTTACATTAACTTTTATTGCTGCAAATATTGCTTCGTCATGTTCCTCCGATTTCGGCAGATAGAATTCAATTCTTAGACAATGTCCTCCGCCATTTTTAGTTACGGACGACTTTAAGGCACATAATTCAATTTGGGGCAGCGCAAGAACAACACGCCGTGGAGAAGAACTTCTATATTTAATAAATGATCTCGACCTTTACGTACTAATTGATGGTACACCGACATTTATCCGCGGCACCCAATACAGCAGCTGTCTAGATGTCTCGTAAAGGTCACGTGAACTGATATCCCGATTGCCCTAGTTTACAGACATTTAGACCCATTGTAGCGACAATACACCTACTTATATGACAATACCACCCTTTTGTAAAAACCAGCTTAAGCTGGTTCCAGCTTACAAGCTGGGTTAGTGCCCCAACATGCCCAGTTTGGCATGTTGGTCATTGCGGTTGATCTGGTCTCAGCTTCAAGCTGGGTTATTGCCCCAGCACGCCCAGTTTGGCATGCTGGTTATGCTGGTTCGACCTGTCATGCTGGTGGACTTCCCAACTAGTTTAACCTGTTTAAATTAATACAGAGGGTAAACAAGCTAAGCTCTTCAGAAAAGCCAACTCGACATCCAATTTATTATTTTCGTACTTGCGGCCGGCTCACATGAGCTCAGATGCTACATACCCTCGGCGCTGACACAGTACTAAGCGACGCACAGACAGTGGTTCTCGGTGCAAAGAAAATAATGTTAATAAAACCAGATTGCTTATCTCTCAACACGAAAAATACTAGACACACAGCGAAAACAGGCAATAGCAAAAGAAAATAATACACGGATGAGAGAAGCGATCCTGGGTCCCGCCAGTGATGGGGGCGAAGCGGTTTCTTGCGTGGTCGGGAGAGGCGAGGAAATCCGTGTGGCTTGGATGGCATTGGCGATACTCCCTCGGCACCATCGTCGTTCACGAGCACACACACGTTCGAAGACACGAAGCGACGCCTCAGTCGGGACGTCGGTCCTCTTCTCGCACTGAACGGACTGCCGCTTGATGTCCCCTCAAAACCCGCTTCGCTTGCACCGTCGTTCTAGGCTCCAAACAACGCGCACACAGCCGTCCCTTCGAAAATTTGGCCAAGATAGCCAAACGCGTCTCAAATTCTTCGTTCCTACCACTCCCTCTCTCTCCTTTCTCACATACAAATTTAGCTTGCAGCGCGCCTGACGCGCCCGGTCGTCTACCGAAAAACGAGAGGTCAAAGAACAGGACGTGGCCTCGTTCCAACCTAAGCCGACCTTGGCGCGCGCGCTCCTAGCAATGCCAGTTCGACCATCTTTAGCCGACCTTGGCGTGCGTGCTCCCAGCAAGACCACCTTGACCGCCACGATTATGCGTTCCAACAGCTTCACCAGCTTGTCTTTCAGCATGACCAGCTTGTCTCCCAAATTGACCACATTGGCTCCATGGAAAACCAGTTTGACCTATTTTACCAGTTAGGACCTGCCTGGCTCCCAGCTACACCAGATTGAATCTAAAACCAGATTCTAGTTAGACCATGGTGGTTTTTAATTAAACCAGACTGACCAACTTAAATTCTGGCTTGCCCAGCTTAAACCAGCTTGATTGCCAGTTAAACCAGTTTGACTGTCTCATCGGCAGTTTGACCAGCTTAGTTACCAGCTTGGTCAGTTTGATTTTCATGCTGGTTTTTCCAATAGAGCAGGTTTGAACCCAAAGTCAACCGGGACTTAATTTGGTACACTGACTGGACATGCTTTAAAGATAACTTAGAATTGAAGCTGCAGGCCTCAGATACATATAATGAGTTCACATTCATTCACATTCAAATTCATTCACATTCACATTCAAATTCATTCACATTCACATTCAAAAACAGTAAAACGAGGTGTTGCGAAGACTGCTCTTGTATCGGCCTTAAACAAATCCTGCGATCATAATATTGGGCAAAGTTTCAACAAGCAAATTTCCAGACTGCGTAATTCTGGGTATCCGATCGGTCTCCTGGTTTGTGTGTGTGAAAACGTCTGCACTAAACTAAAGCACAAATCAGCTGATACAGACGGAAGAGAGTAAAACAGATCTAAGTGATACCCTACATCCATGGGATTACTCACAAATTAAAAAAGATAGCCGCAAGGCAGAGCATTAAGGTCGTGTGCTCTGCACCAAACAAAGCGTACTCCATGTGCCGCAAAGTCAACCGCCACACCAACGAAAAGAAAATGTGCAACATCTCTCATAGGACACAATATGCCCCGTGTGAAACGGGGGTTGTTTATAACATCCCCCTATCATGTGGCAAATGCTACATAGGCCAGACTGGCAGGTGTATTAATGATAGGACACGTGAGCACGCAGCATCTCTCAAGGGAACTACAGCGGGCCATCTGCCAGCTCATTGCCGCAGCTGTAAATGCAGCGCAGCGTTCAGCAGCCTTACCATCCTCGGAAAACACAAAAACCCGTATGCACGAGAGATGCTGGAGACCATGGCCATCGAAGAAAACGAAGAGACATGCGTCAGCGTGCCATCCATCAAGCTCACCACAAAAGAAAAACAGTACTTGCGGTGTGCCACGTCCTGCTAAAGCTCACCTCAAAAGAAAAACAGTATTAGAGGTGTGTCACGCACTGCTGGAGTGCGGTTTTGTCAATCTGGGTTTGTATGTGGAATGCATGTGGCTTTCATTTCGTTTAATTTTATGTTATTTTATTTTATTTCATCCTTGGATTGTATGGCGCTCTAAGGATGAGCAGAAAAAAAGAAGCACACAGTTAAGGTTCAAGAAGAGGAAGCAGCATTAAATCCATAGTTGGTAGTCCAGCAGTACCTCTATCTCTGTCTCTTTCTTCTATCTCTGTTTTTTACGTTTTCTCGTCTCCCAAGTTCAAGCTGGCCCTATCCTAGTAATGCACCAACTAGCTCAACTCAAGCCCATAACTGAGTTCACTTCATTCATTCAGCAGTCAGTAACAGAGTCGAAGAAATCTGTTCATCTTCCTTCCTCGCGCACTGCAGTAGATGCGGAGTTTGAGTGTCTTCGAGCGATCCGGTAAGTGCAGAACGACAAGCAAGCTGCACTCAGCTACCTGAAGATATCCGTATAGATAGGCGAACTCAAAAACATATCCGTCGTCACTTGAACAAGCTGTTTCGAAAAATGTGGAGAAGCTTATGGTCTTCATTTCATCCTTGTGCTCCTCTTACACAGATATGGCATATCGCGCGGGACTTGCGGTTTCCACGTCAAGACAGAGCGCCATTCAATGCACTCTCAATCTTCTTGAGAAGGTCGGTCCTTGAAATTCCACAGAACAATTTTGCTTCTATAGTAGATATGCCAGCTATGCGCAATGTTAGTCAACTAACAGCAAACCCTGTAAACTAAACTTATTCATATTTCTGTGAGATAGATAACATTTTTACCAACCAGGAACTCAATCAAGTTCTGACGTCCTCTTAAACACTCTTCATCGTCTGGGCCAGATAAAATCACGAATGGCATGCTTGCCTACCACGGGCACGAGGGACGTGAGCCTAGCAGCGGCAGCGGCCGTATCTTCTTGCCCTAAAACTACTCATCTGAATTTTCAGCTGACCGTTGAAGTGCTGCGTTTTTCCTGTGGGCCGACGACTATAGCACAAGCTATCACCGTGCCGCCATTGGTCAACAGCAAGCAAGCGGACCGACGTCACCGCTTCAACAAGGTTAAAAGAACTGTCTGCAAGACGGCGAGCCACAAGCAGTCTAGCAGCGGCAGCGGCAGTATCTTCTTGCCCTAAAACTACTCATCTATATTTCCAGGTTGGTGCTCTTACCTTCTTACTTAAAATGCTTACTGCCGTTGCTGCAACTGCTGCTGCTTTTACCGCTGCGACGCCTACCAGTTTAATATTGCGTCTGAAGTCCAATGTCATCTGATGACGAGGACAATATATGTATAGCGTACAATTAACCGCTACCAGAGGGACCCTGATGTGCTGTACTGAATGCGAATTTAAGTTCCATTTGGGGGCGTGCTCAAAAGTGTCTAAAAGTGCTTTCAAAAAGAAAAGTGGTACCTCCAAAAAGACATGGACTTGCCCTAGGTGTAAGAAAGAAGAGTAGTAACAATCAAGAAACTGATAATTACACGTCTAGAAACAAGAAAGGTGACGAAAACACACTTGCAGAAATAAACAGAAAGCACTTTGCTATAACGGCACTGCATGCGAAAGTTGACACGCTGATGGAAATGAAGAACACTGTTGACGGAATCGAACGCTCGGTCCAGCTTTTGTCTGACCAGTACGATGTCCTTCTTACCCAAGTACAACAGCAAAACAAAGAAATAATCGAACTGAAGAAGCGTGTCGATAAAGTGGAATCAGGTGGCGATACCGAAGTACAAGCTCAGGCGTGAACTAAACAATCTACAACTGTATAGAAGACGCCAAAACATCCAAGTACACGGCCTGGCACCCTTCGAAAATGAGAACTTGCTGAATCAGCTAAATATACTCGCGGAACAACTCCAACTACAAAACCTGACCGAGCAAGATCTTGAGGCAGCACACAGACTCTTGTCACTCACAGACGCTTAGAACGTCTGTGAGTGATAAGCTTAGACTCACAGACGTTTAGAAAAGCCAAAAGCCATAAGAAGTGTCGGAAACCCTGGATTACGGAATATCGTTTCAAACGAATAAATGAGCGAAACAAGCTTTACGATGCATTTATAAAAACTAAAGACATAAATAAATTGATCGAATATTAAAAGACACGAAACGAGTTCTGCTCGGACATAGAAAAAGTCCAAGCAAACTATTGCAAAAATAAATTTACCGTCATTCAACATAATTCAATAAAAGTATGGAAGGCAGCAAATTAACTGATATCAAAGTTGAGTAGCACTCTGCCCCGTGTCCTTAAAATAGATGGTGTTGATTACTCAAGTAGAACACTTGCAAATTTGTTTAATGCCCAATTTTTACATTCAGGCTCTCGAACGTCCTCCTCGTTTCACGAAAAAAATTTTGAATTTTATATGTCGACACGCCCACCAGGATCTATATTTTTATCACCAACCAAGGAGACCGAAGTTTTTAACGTTATAAATTCATTAAAAAACAGCGGCGCCTGTTGCGATGATGAATTAAAAGTCAAACCTATAAAAGCAATTGCTAACATAATTAGTCTTCCTTTCTCTGCAATCTGAGGTCAAATACTAGGCACAGGGGTATTTCGTCCGAAACTAAAGATCGCCCGACTATCAATGATACACGAAGGTGGACCGATTAATTCTTTAAACTACAGACCCATATCCGTACTACCACTATTCTAAAAAGTAATAGAGAAGATAATAAATTCCAGAGTGACGGATCATTTAAGCAAACCTAATTTCTTTGTAAAACAGCAATATGGTTTTCAGAAAGGGAATTCTACTGAAGAAGCTTTACTGAATATTAAGAATAAAATTTTAGCTAATTCTGAAAAAAAAAAATGTTTACATTGGGGGTAATTTTAGATTTCAAAAATGACTTTGACTCGAGTCAATGCATAAAATATTTCATAAAAAGCTTTATAATAATGGTATAAGAGGTCTTGCCCTACAACGCATTCAAAGTAATTTGTCAGAACGTGTCCAATTCACCACTCTTGGTTGCGACAAATCAGAAACCGGTAATATACATTATGGGGTTCCCCAGGGTCGATCCTCGGACCACTTCTATTTCTGATGTACATTAATAATATTGCTAACATACCACATACCCCTGATATTGTACTCTATGCAGATTACACAAATGTATTTTTTTTCGTGTACGAATATAGATTAGCTTGAAACATTAGCGAACAACTGGATGATAGAGTTAAGTACGTGGTCGACGTGCATTGAATTGAAATTAAACGTTGAAAAAACGAAATATATAATAATTAAAGCAAAAAATAGAAACAATAATCGAAAACTATACATTCGATTTAGGAACACTGAAATTGGTTACGTAAAAGCCCAGAAGTTTTTAGGAGTATTTTTTAAGAAAATTTAAATTGGTCTTACCATATTGATCAGATTCGACCCAACATATCACGGGATATCGGAATTATAACTAGGCTAAAAAATATTCTTCCGGTTTGGTTAAAGCGCCAGCTCTATAATACTATTGTTCATTCTCGTTTAAGCTATAGCGGTTTAGTATGGGGTACATGCTCAAAGACCTGTGTATCTCGGTTACTTCTATTGCAAAAAAGAGCAGTGCGCTCAATCGCCAATTTATCATATCGGGAACACTCCCGCCCATATTTCATAAAATACTCCCTTCTTACAGTAGAACAATCATTCACTCAGAAATTGGCAATATACATGTTCCGAAAAATTAAACTACACTCTGATTTCGTGCAAGAGAATTACATCAACAGGGCATCCACCAACCCCTTCCGTCATTCGCACTACCTACAGTCGAGAATGCGCACCAATAATGGTAGTCAAAAAATACTTCATCAGTTCACACAATTATTAAATAACCATCCTGAAATACTGTCCATGATTAATAGCTCTAATACAATACACACATTTAAAACCACCATAAAACGTTTTCTTCTAGGTCTAACATAATCTGTGTTGGTATTTGTATGTGTTTCTGTTTTATTATATCACAATTTGTATATGTCATTGTGTCTTTTAGTGATGGTATAATTGTTTCGATTTTTTTTTACTGTACATATTACTGCTGGACTCTACAGGGGGGCGGGCCCTTGTCAGGCGGCCATAGTCGCCTTTTGCCCTATCCTCTAAGACGTTTGTCTGAATAAAGTATATTCAATTCAATTCAATCTTCTAGAAATATTCAACGATTCTTGGATCACAGGCACCATGCCACAGGATTGGAAAACGGCCTGCATTGTGACCAGACTAAAAAATTGGCAAATTCCCCTTGGAAATTAAGCCCTAGAGACCTGTAGCAGCCGAGCTAGATGTGCTGTCGAGACGATAGAAAAGAACCCTGTAGGCGCGAGCAGACAAAAGGAGACACTACGAGCTTCTTAGATTCGGCGACCGGAGGCCCGGCGGCTACATCGAGTGATGTCCAGTACAGTTTCCTTTTTTTGTAAATATGATACATAGGATATCTTGGGTGCTATATTCCTCGTTTCAACATAATTAGTGACCCGGACGTGATCCTGCCATGTCTACGGAGTCTGGTGAGACTGCCCACCCGGCAAGTGCCTCCCAAGCAAGTGCCGCCTGGGAATTGCAGCTACAGCAGTCCCCACTCTACCGAAGTTCTGGGCTGAGGATCCAGCCCTCTGGTTTGTGCAAGTGGAAAACAAATTCCGCTTGCATCGCATAACCTCCCAGACCCGCCAGTACAATCTCCGCCATTGACGCTCCAACGCGCTCCACACTTACAGCGAAAGTCGCCCAGGCCAATTGTCCAAGGATTGGAATCTGTTGCCGCCGAGCTAGTGGTGCTTCCAAGACGATAAAAAATGTAGCCACCCGGCCGCTCGACCGAGCGGCCGGGTGGCTACATCGAGCGATGTCCAGTACAGTTTCCTTTCTTTTATAAATATTGTACATAAAATATGTTTGGTGCTATATTTCTCGTTTCAACAGACCTATTGCACTGGCAAGCTACATCTGAAAATGCATTTAGCGCATAATCCTGGCACGGTTGGAATGGTTTCTAGAATAAAATTCAATATACTCAGATACAATGACCAGCTTCAGACAGGGCTGAAGTTCCATGATAATGTTATGAATCTAACTAGCCACGTTGAGGATCACAAACTTCGTGGCACACTGAACACAGTCATGTTTCTTGATGTAAGTGGAGCCTTCGATAATTTGAGCAATTTAGCAGTTTTGCAAGGTCTTCGATCAATTGGCGTAAAAGTTTGTCTCTATCACTGGATTGCTAATTACCTACATAACACGCGATTTTCATGCACACGAACGAATGAGGTACAAATCAACATTTTATAAAGAAGGGAGTGCCGCAAGGTAGGGTCTTGAGTCCTGTTCTATTTAACATTTTTCTCATTGGCAATTTTGAGCTTGTATTAAAATCGATTCACATTCATTTATATGCTGATGGTGTATGCTTATGGACGTCCACGATTTCCCTTAACTGTATACAGTTCTCTCGTATGCTTTGTGCGCTCACTAGCGTGTCTGAGTTTCTAACAAAGCATGGGCTTGAACTGTCACCTGAAAAATCTGCCGCTGTTGCCTTTACGCGAATAAAACAGACCCATACCCTTTTAAAAATAACGGCACAGAAATTCCCCATGTCTCCTCTCACAAATTGCGTGGGATTGTTATCGATCATGGCCTGACTTGGAACTCCTAGTTGGCTCATCTTAAGGTCAAATTGTCATCATTGACTAACCTTGGCTGGTTTATAGACGCTTTCAGGCAGCTGGCAGGGGCGCCGCCATAGCCGACCTTCAGTTTTTCTTTCCTCTTATTCGGTTCGCTTCACGTCATCATTGCCACGGCTAGACAGGTTATTGCCACTTTAGGCGCTATTCTGTCCTTCTCCGCAGCATATGACTTTGTGGAGGCTTGTCAACGCCCACTTCAGTGACTCGGCATGTCGGTAAGACAAGAGAAGGTTGGCAATGGCGGCTCAATTTGGCGCGTGTTTAAAGCGTCAATGAGTGACAGAACCGGGGGAGCTACAACCAGTGCACTTCTCTTCCTCTATAGGAGCTTGTTTGTGGACATTCTTTGTTACTGCCTTCCTGTACTACACGGCCTCAGTCCAAATAACATGAAAAAGCTCCAGTCACCTCAAGCGCGGACACTCAGAGTATGTCTTGGCGTTTCGAAATGCACATCCACCACAGATGCAATAGCAGAATCCCACAGGCTTTCCATAATATCTCTGCGCACCCATGAGGCGTTCCGGAATCATATGCGACATCTGGCACGGCACAAGACCCACCATCTAGCGAACATCTCCGAAATATGCTTTTACAGCCGTATTGCCCAAGTCATTTTTGATCGCAAGCACGTTCTCCCATCATTTTCTTAATGTCATAAGTTACTCTCCCTTGCCCCATTGACAATACCTCAAATCAAAATCTACAGTACTATTCCGGGAATCGCCAAGCAATCAATTCTCGCCTCTGTCGTCCTATGGCAACTATCCTTATCTTACATGCATCATGAGCACCGCTTTACGCGTCATATATACACCGACGCGTCCACAACCTTAAACCAGTCCTCCATAGGTATTGTGATCCCGTTCTTCATACGTTCTCATAGGATGCCCTTGGCAGCTGCTGAGCTTGTAGCTATTCGCGAAGCGTTAAGACACATTCAGACAATTCCCCCTCGTTCCTGGACAGTAGTAAATAACTCTAGATTATCCCTTTAATCACTCCAGTTCCCACGCCTGAAGATACCAAACAGGCAACTATTATTGAACATCCTCAAACTGCGCTGGGACGCAATACGTAACGGTCATTCAGTATGCCTCCTGTGGATACCAAGTCATTGCGGCGTCCCAGGAGATGAATTAGCCGATGCCGTAGCAGCAGATGCCCCTTAACTCAGTCAATGAATTACAAGCCCCATATACAAGATGAGATGATGTTATGTAGCTGAAAGGCAGTTCCATTCATTTGTAGTCTGGGCAATGAAAGAGTTACAAAAATGATTACAAATCATCGTGTACTGTCATGTTCGCCCAAAATGTTACACGAAATCAGTGGAAACGAGTCACAACCCGAAGAAGAAAGAAACATTGATATTTATGATACACACACAAATAAAGAACGATTAGAATTGTAAGCACAACAAAGGAAAGTGAGAAGTCAAACCATTTTATTGCCGATTACACAAACGCCACTTAGCACAAATCAAAGCTTCGCGTAATCCTGAGTTTCGGTTTTGTTCTGTTGCAGCAGCATCGTTATATTGCTAAACCTGGCACTAAGCCACACCTAGAATAAATTTTCAATATTGAACGCTTTGCTTTTTTGTTCTTTTAAATTCTGTATTTAAAATAGGGCAACTGATTTGCGGTGGTCGACGCTAGTTGACGCGAAGGCGATTCTAAGAAGTGTTTCAGACAGCAACAGCGTGAAAGGTTGTACAAAAAAATCCCATGCAATTTATTCGAATATGCCAAATATAGTCACGCGTACTGTTTATCGACCTCTGTTTTCAATTTAGTACTCCACTCAAAGTGATTCTTAGTTTACCCTAACCCCGACCTAACCTCACCACGCTCTAAGAAAAAATGGAGGAAAAAGGTAGGAACGGCGCATTTTCCTCCCTTCTACTGACGCGCCCCCAAGCGTACACGAGAAGAAGGGAGGAACGAGACGTTTTCCTCTTTCTCCAGGCAGACGGGAGAAAGCTTTCGCACTCCCGACTCATCTTCTTTCGGTTTCGTTTTTCGAGCATGTCGCGCACGTTGTTTAATAAAGGTTGTTGAGTCGATTGAGCTTCAGCGGCAGCGAAGGACGCCTGTAATTCCGTCTTTTAGCCCAAACGTGCAGAAGATTTCGGTTGCATTGACGTTTTCACCACTAATTTTATCAAAGGAGCAAACGAAGCCGCTAGAAAGAGCGAAGTTCCGGAGCAGTGCCAGCAGCGCTCCGTAGACTGGGGAAGATGGCCGTCTCTGGATTGCGGCACCCACGCAGAACTACAGTAGCGGAATCACGCGGAACTGTGTCGACGTTTTCGACGTTGTAGAAATTGCAGGAACTGCGTCCAAGGCAGGCAGGTTTTCCTGCCGGCCGCTTGGGTGCCTTCCGTGCTGAGTTCGGTTCTGTTTTCCCGTGCCGAGTGCCAACCGGCGTTCAACGTGGTTCTGTATTTCTGCGTGTCAGCAACATAGCAGTAACATCGTGATGGCAGTGTTGTGCGTAGTGAACAGAAGACTGGAAGTATCGCCGACGTGACCGTGTTTTTGCGTATCAGTGGTGTAACAACAAGATGAGATGACGTAAACTGTCGGGCATTGATGCTGCTGGTCAGGCCGTGATTGGAGGGGGCGGGGTGTCGCAGGTTGACATTCCGCTTTACATTAAAGAGTTTAAGACCACTTGAGGAATTAGGTGCAGTCGATTGACGTGTGGATAGTCATGTTGGAACGCTGGTCTGAACGGTAAGCTCCTATCGTACAGTGGCCAATGTGACTGTCGGTCCCCGAGAGCGATTGCGCTCTGGAAGAAAGTCTGAACAGTACGAATTTATGACGGAAAGCACGTATATTTGCAATGGAATTTTAGCATTCAAAAAAGAAAAAAACAGGTAAAATTGAAAGAAACAGGTAAAATAAAAAAAAAAAGCTCTCCTTTATTTTGCTGTTTAAATATACTACGGTTCCTGGAGGAACTGCCCTCCAAGTGGCGCGCTGGGATGAGCGCTAGAAGTTTTCGAGCTCGCCACGGCGTAGCTCCGTATACACTTAACACCTGCCGCAAGTCGCGGCTTTGACTGCATTCAAGTTGATCGAAAAGCGATTTCTCTACCCGTGAAGCATCACTTCCAGCTGAGTGAATATCCGCTCTGGAGAGATTAATTCAAGACGGAAATTGCGGCCGTGCGCGAACAGCAAAAATAGAAAAACAAACACTACAATAGAAATACTGGCTACGAACTGCCGTGCGGGGAAACAAACTCATGGCTTGGAACCGCATTAAAGCGGCTTGATTTATTGGCTTTCATATAATTACGGCATGATCGAGCGTTTTCTTTTTAAAAAGAGATTCATCCCCTGATTTATTGAAAATACTCTCAGATGTATGACGTTGGTGGAAAAAAATCATTATGCTGGGAATTTATTTTATTGCTTAGGGAGTCACCGAAAACTTCCGTACGTTCAAAACGACCAGTATAAAAGACGGAAACGCAGAGTTCGGGAGTGGTGATCCGACTATACTTTGTCTCAACCTAGCATGGACTAACCGCGAAGGCTGTGCTAGCGCGAGCGGCCAGCCTTGACTGCCTTGACTAGAGCACTTGCTGCGCGAGCGCTCGTGCAGCCGCCACGGCTTCATTCAAAGCGACTATACTTCGTCTCACCTTAGTATGGACTATTGTTAGGCGCGCGTGCTAAAAGCGCGAGCTAGTCGTTTTCAATGACGCCGCGGCGGCTGCACGAGCGCTCGTGCAGCCGCCGCGGCGTCATTGAAAACGACTAGCTCGCGCTTTTAGCACGCGCGCCTAACAATAGTCCATACTAAGGTGAGACGAAGTATAGTCGCTTTGAATGAAGCCGTGGCGGCTGCACGAGCGCTCGCGCAGCAAGTGCTCTAGTGAAGGCAGTCAAGGCTGGCCGCTCGCGCTAGCACAGCCTTCGCGGTTAGTCCATGCTAGGGTGAGACGAAGTATAGCTTGCGGTTTTAGCACGCGCTGCTGACAATAGTCCATACTAAGGTGAGACGAAGTATAGTCTGCTGTTGTTGGCTGTTGTATTGATGTTTGCATGTGCGATGCATTTGTATGCGCTCAATGTGTGTTCAGCTGATGCTTGTAGTGTGCGTATTATGTCTATATGTGTTTATAAATGAGGTTCCCGAAGATCCCGAAGCGAAATGGTGGCGTTAAAAATAAAAATATTTTCTAGTAAAACATGAATTGGGCGGTACCTACCGCCACCTAGCCTAGCTACTTGCGATTACTCTGCTTGACCCTGCCATCTGGTGGCAAGCGATGTAACCTCCTTTTATGCTACGCGGCTACGCCATAATTTCGTGTTACCGTGGTGAAATGGGCCAGGGCTGCTTCGGATTTGCTTTTTTTTTGAGAGCGGCTTTCGGTTTTGCGGGCGAATAGTTTACCACACGACCGTGATGTGCGGTTGACGCAACGGTTGACGAAGGAATTGTGGCTCGAGGTATAGCAAAAGTAAGACAAAAAGTGCGCGAACTGGGTGCCGGTTGTCTCCGTTTAACATCGCAGTGCTGACGATGAGAAGACTGAGTGACTGCATGCTTTCGAAACGTAAATTTCTTTACCTGCAGGGGGAAGCCGGCTTCGGAAATAAATACAGTTCGCGGAAAGCTCGTGTTACGTTTTTATTTGCTGCTCTTCTCGCTCCGTACAGTAGACTGTGTGTTCTTGCTAAGCCTTATTGAGCTCGATTTGCTCGATTCGTGGCTGCCATAATGAGATGCAGGCGACGGAGGAACTTTTGCTCCCCTGCTTTAGGGACGAAAGTTTCTCCCTTTCTGAAGGAACATATGTGTCAAGAGCGTTCGTACCTTTAGGGAGGACTATACTGACCCTTTTTTCTAAGAGTGCAGAACGAGAGAAACGCGAATTACAGAGCCCACCTCCGCACAACAAACGAGGTGCGCGGCTTTAACGGAAGGTATCACCGTGACGGCGTACAACAGCGCTCCTCTGGCAGGAAGCGCTCATAAATATAGAACAAAAAAAAACTCTAGAAAACAATAATAAATTAAACTTCGTTTAGCAGTAATTATAACTGCGTAATATTCTACTAAATATCAATTACGTATATTTACACTCTAAAAAAACACCCGTCCGTCTCCTTTCCCGCACAATACTCGGAGAGCCAATCACCGTAACTTACGGAGCCAGCTCAGGGGATGACGATGACGAAACATATGTTTAGACCGAAAAACGCAGTCCGAGTTGTGACATTAAGCAATGCTAAACGTCACGCTTGCATTGCTTAATGTCCCAACTCAGAGCGAGTTTTTTGGTCTCAAAATATGTTTCGGCATCATCATTCCCGGAGCTGGCTCCGTAAGTTGCGGTGATTGGCTCACCGAGTGTTGCGCAGGAAAGTAGACGCACGGGCTTTTTTTTCGAGTGTAAAAACAAAGTATTTGTAAGGTTTGCGTAACCACCGGATTGTCTACCTTCTGTTGTTTTAAGCACTTAAAATAAAAAAGCTGCCTGTGCACTTGCTTTTTACATGCCTCGAAACCGGTGGACCGTTGCGGTGACGTTTGTACGTCTGCTGTGTGCGTTTGCTCGACCTCAGTACGTCAACGCGTCGATCCTTGCTCAGCGCGAGCCTCGGAATTTTCGGGCGAGTGTAAAGTTTTTTTTGTGTCCTGAAAGTACTTCATTCGTGCGTTAGCGCAAGATGGTGCGCAAGTAGCGTGTGGGACAAGAAGCACCCATTCGTTCGGATCCCAACTGACGCCTGGTGAGCTTAAAAGTTTGTCTTTCAGCTACAAATTTCACCATTTGAGGCTTATGTACTGTTTTCGGTAATCAGATATATCGCTTCATTTTTTTAGTTCACGAGGTGCCACCGTGATTCCATTGCATTGCACACGTTACGGTGAACGTCTTCAGGACTTGGTTCTAGGGATGAAGACCGTCCTGGAATTAATTTATGATCCGCTGGCGCAATCCCACTTCCGATGTATACCTCTCGTCGATGTAGGTCATGACGGTGTAAATTCCCGTCCAGAAAGTTCTGAGTGTTCTATAAGTTTTGGTTTGCCAGTTTTAATATTTTACTGTATCTTACAGTATGTGCCTGTCTTTTATTTTTGACTTGCCTCAGTTAGATATATTGACAACACTGCGACTGGTTTACCAGGTTTCATTTCTTTAAGAAGTGCATGAAAATTTGGATGGTGAAATAATTTTATTTCGAAACTTTAAGCTCACATTTGGCTTTTTTTTTGTTGCACATAAAAGAGAAACACCCACAATGTTTTTATTTTTTGTATCAATACATATCCCTGCACTGTAAAAAATCTTTCGTAGAAGAAACGAGAAAATGCTTGGCAGCTCTATTAAGAGGGGGTGCCCATTAGAATAACGTGCCCCCATATTTTAAAAATATGTGAAAAAAGTCGTTAATGCGACGGTACCCATTTTTCCAAACTATAAGGATGCCCATTAAAAGTATGCACACACGTAATTTTACCGAGCAACCTTATACTTTGGTAAGATGGGTACCGCTGCATTGACGTCTTTTTTCACATATTTTCACAATATGGGGGCACGTTATTTTAATGGGCAACCCCTCTTAATAGAGCTTCCAAGCATTTTCTTGTTTTTTCTACGAAATATTAGTTTTTACATATCTTTTTAGCTGAGGCACTGAAGTAGCTCGTGTTCTGCTGTCCAACATTTTTCCCTTACATAAGTTTCTGTGCAACAATACTCTGAAATACAACTTCAGCATCCTTGATGCACCTGAAAACATGAGCCAAATATTATGGGGATTGCAATGCAATGAAATAGTGAATTCAGGCACTTTGGAGCAGCTCTGCTTCTTTGCCTAAAATGAGAAAATATTTCGCACAGAAACTTTAAAATAAGTGAAATAGGGTGCAGCAAAACAGCAGCTAGCTAGTGTTTCTCATGGGAAGCACCTGCAGACATAGCTGTCAGCTGCTAACATCTGTTGCAAGCCAAGAATAGTAGGTAAGTGGAGAGAAGGAAACCACCATTGCGCCATGATTGGTTGTTTTCTCCTCCTCACTCTCCTGCTCTCCAGCCTCCTTTCTGCTCATGTTGAAAGAGTGGAGGGCTCTGTGGGAGGGACTTGCTCCTGCTGTTCTTGAGTTGCAACAGACCACAGCGACCTGGAGGTTTTCGAAAGTGCAGCTCAAGTTGGCCAAAACATATTAAAGTGTCATATGGGCAGCAAATTCTCACAACATAAACACCCTTGAGAAAGGGTTCAGAATTGAAACAGTAGTGAAAACGCAAAATAGTTTGGTCGGTTGTTTGTAAATTATTTTGCCTTAGCTCTCTGTAGCTGTTTCCTTCGAGCTCATTGTAAACAACAAGAAACGAGTGAAATTATAGTAGCTCTTTATTATCTCTGAAATTCCTTCATGGGTGCTTCTTTCGAGGTGTAGGGCTATCTCAATGGTCCCTGCACATGCAAAAGAAATATGTATATATGTAGTCATAAGCTAAGCACAAGGCTGTCAAAACGATACAAAGCAAGGTAGGCCTGGCATATACGCAATACAAATAATCCTGCTCGGTCTGCAAAGAGAGACCAGCTCACCTAGATGCAAGCAACTGGTCTGGACCATAAGGGAAGGGCAGCACATTTCGGCGCCTAGTGCTTTCCTCTGAGGAGACTTGCACTTATCACAGAAAATTCGGTTTTAGTTGAAAACCAATTGACATTGCAGGAGAGAGGCATGAAATATCTGATACAGCAAGTGATGTCCGTGACAAATAAGACACAGACCACTTTTAAAGGGACCATAGCTCACCTCCAGTAAAACACCGTGCCTTGGGCCTCGGGCGATTAACAAAAAAAAAAAAAAACTTGTGTACGCTGCATCTTGCGCTTTACGTGCAGAAAACCTGTGATCGCCAGGAAAAATGCAGATTTAGATAAAAACCAATTGACATTTGAGAAGAAAAGAAAGACCTAATACAGCGAATAATGTCTGTGACGAGTAAGGCTGGTAGGAGACCATAGCTCACTTACAATGAAACAATGTGAATGGGTAGGTTAAAAAAAAGAACAGTTTGTCCGGACCCCAGCTTACGCTTTCGTCTGAGGAAACCTGCACTTATCAGGGAAAATGCAGTTTTAGTTGAAAACTAATTGATATTGCAGAAGAGGAGCAAGACAAAACCTGATGCGACAAATAATGTCTGTGACAAATAAAACACGGACCACTACCAGTGGGACCATAGCTCACCTTCAGTAAAACACCTTGCATTGGACGATTAACAAAACAAAAAAAACTTGTCCACGCTCAGCACAGTCGCCAGTCGTAAATTGAGCTGCGCATGTGCGCATCTGTTATACGGTCACTGCACAGTGAATATTATATCATTCTGCTGCCACCTATTGATGTATTTGGAAACTAGACATTACTTATATCAGATATTTCATATAAGTTTGTGACTTAGTGACTTTCCCTCTTAAATAAGGAGCATGCAGGGTTCCCCAAGAGACTAGCTCACCTTGTTCAAAGAGCACCACTTTGAAAGGAAACGCCAACTGCCCCTTGTTCAACGTCAGCTTTCCGTTGTAGGTACCTGCGCATATCAGAAGCCCAATCTTAGTCTGATTTCACCCTTGCGGTGGCTACGATTAACCTGGTCTTACCGCTGAATTCACTAACCTCACTCAAATTGAGGCTCCCCTCCACTTCCTCGAGGAAGGCGTGAGGGCCAGCGTTGGCCAATCGCGACGGCGGATCCGTTATCGCGATTGGCCAGCACTCGCCCTCGCGCCTTCCTCGAGGAAGTGGAGGGGCCCCTCAATTTGAGTGAGGTTTGTGAATTGGGCGGTTAGTCTAACACATATGCTTTGGCCGGACAAGCACACAAAGGCCTGATACAAGACCACTCTAAAAAGAGGAAATAGAGAGTCTGTGAGGAATGAAACACACAACCCAGATAGGCATCAATCACTCAACTTAAAACACTTGCCATGAGTGGCCAAGAGCAAACTTCTGCCCTTGACTGGTTGGTGCTTGCTGCCAAGACCTGCGTGTATCAGAAAAAAACAGTCTTACACCCAATTCACACGGCAGCATAAAGGTACCTTTACTTAGGTCCCTTAGCTGAAGGTACCTGTATTAAACGGCGTTCTGAATCGCACGATAAATAAACAGAGCACTTTGAGTTGATGTCGACTGCATTCCTGATAAACCGCGAAAGGAGCATGTGATAAACAATTGTTCCTCGAAATCGGTTTGATGTGCAGTTTTTGATTATCGTCTGTGAAATATCACATTTAAAACCTAAATATTATTTGTGTTTGCTTTTGCACACACTTTGTTCTTTTTTCTCTAAGTCTAAGGGCGCACCTAAATTAGTAGACAAAAAGTTAGGGCGCAAACAAGCTGGTGAAGGTTTAACATTTTAGACAAAACCCCGAGACTCAAGGGGGGGGGGGGGGGGGAACAACACAACACAACACACAGTCTCAATTAAGACTTTGTGTTGTGTTGTCCTTCCCCTGCCAGCCCCCCACCCCCATCAGTCTCGGGGTTTTGTCTAAAACATAAAATAGTCTTGCTTTAAAACGTCCCAACCGCCTGGCCACACTGACCCTAAATCATCTGCGTTTACGAGTTTCGATTGCGAGGTGGGCAACCTTTTTCTGTTTAGCAGCTCCATTTTTCCGCAAAGTTCTCACTGAAGTAGCTAAATAGTGCTTGGCAGAAACACACCACGTCGGAGTTTCACAGTTACGCCAGTCACGCCATCGAAAGGGATAGACGACGACGATGATTAAAGGTCTAGACGGGAGAGTCGGACGACTCGTCTACAACCATGAAAAAGAGCTCGCAGTGGTTCATCGCGTTCGGGTTCGTAGCAGACATTGTTTTCCAACAATGCTTGGGTTTGGGCTAGTTGGTTTGTCATTCTGGTGTATACTGCGCTGCGAAGTTACACTTAACGCATAAAGACTTGAACTACGAGATGATATGATTAACATTCACAAGTACGTCATGTTCTTAACTGTCTTTCATATCATCTCGTAGTTTACGTCTTTATGTGTTAAGTGTAACTTTGCAGTGCAGTATACATCAGATTGTTTTCCACGTGCCGCCGCTGCTACCTGCTAGTTGGAGTGTGCGTCCCTCGTTACTGTATTATTCCATCACATATGTGTTCACAACCATTTCATAATTTACTACTTATATATATTCAATTCGTTATAATGCATTAAACAAGATATATTTCTATATCTGTGATTCTTATGTTGGAGTTTGTACGTCCGAGGCTACACCCTGTAGCTGTAAAGGGAGCTTGGCTAGCTCTGTTTAACACAAAACCTCTCTTAGCGAAAGGGACCTTTATGCGCCGTGTAATTACGATCTCCTGCTCTCTTTACTACAGGTACGTGCCAAAGATACCTTTTATGCTGCCGTGTGAATTGGGTATTAGTTGAACTCGGGTGTTTTTGCATAAGAGAGAGAACAAAATACTAATGCAAGATCACAACCATGGCATCCAAGAGGAATGGAACACAAAACTCGTATAGGCGTGCAATAGCTTGCCTTGAAAATACTTGCTCTTGATGGCCGAGAACAAACTCGTGTTCCTGATTGGCAGCCACTTGCTGCCAAGAAAACCTGCACGTACCCGAAAGAACCTAGTCTTAGTCTAACACAGATGCTTTGGCCGGACTGAGACACAAAAGCCTGACACAAGACCACTATAAAGACAGGAAATAAAGTGGCTGTGAGGAATAAAACACATAACCCAGATAGGCATCAATCACTCACCTTGAAAACACTTGCCATGAGTGGCAAAGAGAAAACTTCTGGCTTTGATTGGCTTGTGCTTTCCACCAAGACCTGCATGTATCAAAAAGAACTCGATCTTAGTCGAACTCGGGTTTTTTGCAGGAGAGAAAACAAGACTAATGCAAGACCACTACACATAAGAAATGGCATCCAGAAAGAATGGAACACAAAACTCATAATGGCGGGCAATAGCTCACCTTGAAAATAATTACTTTTAGCGGCCGAGAACAAACTCGTGTTCCTGATTGGCAACCACTTGCTACCAAGAATACCTGCACATGTCCAAAAGAACCCAGTTTTTGTCTAATAGTACAAATCAGGGTGTCTAGCAAATTATTTTTTTTTTAATTCCCTGACTTTTTCAGGTTTTCCCTGACAATTTCAGGTGAAATTCTCTGACCAATGCAGGGGCGGTTAAATATATAAGACCATTACATCAGAAGGCATTGAGCATGGAGAGGATTATTTAGTACGGGCTTAATGCAACTTGCACATTCCAAAATATTTGGGTTCGTTCAGTCCGGATTAAACGATTTTTTAAAAGGTTAAAACAGCGCAAAAAACAACGGACAGGGTAAAGAAGGACACAGACAGAGCGCTGATCAAGTGGTCAGAAAATTAATCTCCTTCCTAGATAAGGCGACGGAAAGGCTGCTGACACACATGACACCCAATCTTTCTATTTCTAGAGCCTCCAGAATTTCACGTGTCAGCTGGTCCCGATGACGTTTAACGACCTCGCACCGTTGGAACTGAGGCTGGCAGCTGCAGTCACGGCAATGTATGCCAAGGTGACCGGACACCGTCGAAGTGACATTGTAAGAATGTTCCCTTAGCCTATCATTGAGACAGCGACCTGTCTGGCCAACATAACACCTGCCGCAAGACAGAGGGAGGGAATACACAACTCCCTCAGCGCTGGTGACGTAACGATTGCGATGCTTCGTGGTGCAGGCCCTCGCCTCCCTACCAGAGGGATTAACGGCTCTGCACAATCTTGAAAGTTTGTCAGGAGCGGTGAATAACACGTCCACATCACATCTGCCTGCGATACGTTTGAGATTATGGGCCAAGCCGTGCATATACGAAATGACGGCAAATTTCATAATCTCAAACGTATCGCAGGCAGATGTGATGTGGACGTGTTGTTCACCGCTCCTGACAAACTTTCAAGATTGTGCAGAGCCGCTAATCCCTCTGATAGGGAGGCGAGGGCCTGCACCACGAAGCATCGCAATCGTTACGTCATCTGCGCTGAGGGAGTTGTGTATTCCCTCCCTCTGTCTTGCGGCAGGCGTTATGTTGGCCAGACAGGTCGCTGTCTCAATGATAGGCTAAGGGAACATTCTTACAACGTCACTTCGACGGTGTCCGGTCACCTTGGCATACATTGCCGTGACTGCAGCTGCCAGCCTCAGTTCCAACAGTGCGAGGTCGTTAAACGTCATCGGGACCAGCTGACACGTGAAATTCTGGAGGCTCTAGAAATAGAAAGATTGGGTGTCATGTGTGTCAGCAGCCCTTCCGTCGCCTTATCTAGGAAGGAGATTAATTTTCTGGCCGCTTGATTCAGCGCTCTGTCTGTGTCCTTCTTTACCCTGTCCGTTGTTTTTTGCGCTGTTTTAACCTTTTAAAATGTCATACCAACTCGCCCAGGCTTCAACTTTAGCAGGATTAAACGAGTACTTTCTTGCCGCCAACATTGTCAGTGAAGAGGCCACTCCAGGAAACATGATGAAAACATGACGCTCAAATACACACGTCAATGACCGAACGACAGCATGGCCGCCAGTTGCACACTTTCGAACACTTCGGCTTAAGGCTTGGATTGGATCGGGGTCTGCGGCATTCCCATTGTTACTAAATCTAGTAGCTTTAACTGGATCTAGCCTAGTGTCGTACCCCCAATCCAATCCATTCCAATGTAATGTAATGTTTGGACTGGATTTGTCGGCTGTTCCCGTTGCATCGGGTAGCACACTCTACATCGGGTGGGCAGTGAGCAGAGATCGAGCTCCGCTCTAAGCAGAATTTCTTGCCTACTTTTCTGCCCGCAAGTCCTCAAGCCTTTGCTCAGGGCAGTCAATGGCGTTTCCGGTTCATTTTCCCTGACTGGGCTCACCTTTTGACAATATCCCTGATAATTTCCTGATTTTTCCCGAAAATTCAAATTTCCCTGACAATTTCCGATTTTCCCGGTCGCTAGACACCCTGCAGATGCTTTGGACAGACAGACACGTAAACGCCTGACACAAGACCACTATAAAGACAGCAAATAGAATGTCTATGAGGAGTAAAACACAACCCAGATAGGCATCAATCACTCACCTTGAAAACACTTGCCATGAGTGGCAAAGAGCAAACTTCTGGCCTTGATTGGCTGGTGCTTGCCACCGAGACATGCATGTATCAGAAAGAACCCGGCCATAGTCGAACTCGGGTGTTTTTTGCAGAAGAGAGACAACAAGACTAATGCAAGACCACTACAGATAGGAAATGGCATCCAAGAGGAATGGAACATAGAACTCATATAGATGGAAAATACCTCACCTTGAAAATACTTGCTCTTGGTGGCAGAGAACAAACTTGTGTTCCTGATTGGCAGCCATTTGCTGCGAAGAATACCTGCACATATCCGAAAGAACCCAGTATTAGTCTAACACAGATACTTTGGCCGAACAGGGACACAAATGCCTGATACAAAACCACAAAAAGTAGGAAATAGTGTATGTGAGAGATGAAAACAGAGCCAAGTGAAGAGGCTCTTTCCCTGTTTCAGGCTAGTCAGAGTGTGCACTCTAAAAAAAAATGGAGGAAAAAAGTAGCAACGGCGCGTCTTCCTCCCTTCTACTGACGCGCCCCCAAGCGGACACGAGAAAGAGGGAGGAACGAGACATTTTCCTCCTTCTCCAGGCAGACTGGAGAAAGCTTTCGCCCTCCCGACTCAACTTATTTCGGTTTCGTTTTCGAGCAGGTCGCGCACGTTGTTTAATAAATGCTGTTGAGTTTATTGAGCTTCAGCGGCAGCGAAGGCCGCCTGTAATTCCGTCTTCTAGTCCAAACGTGCAGAGCATTTCGGTTGCATTGACGTTTTTATCAATAATTTTATGAAACGAGCAAACGAAGCCGCTAGAAACGGCGAAGTTCCGGAGCAGTGCCAGCAGCGCCACGTACACTGGGAAAGATGGCCGTCTCCGAATTGCGGGGCTCACGCGGAACTACAGTAGCGAAACCACGCGGAACTGTGTCGACGTTCTCGACGTTATGGAAATCGCAGGAACTGCCTCCAAGACAGGCAGGTTTTGCTGCCGGCTGCCTGGGCGCCTTTCTTGCTGAGTTCGGTTCTGTTTTCCGATGCCGAGTGCGACCGGCGTTCAACGTGGTTCTGTATTTGCGCGTGTCAGCAACATAGCAGCAACATCGTGATGGCAGTGTTGTGGGTTGTGAACAGAAGACTGGAATTATCGCCGATGTGACCGTGTGTTCGCGTATCAGTGGTGTAACAACAAGATGAGATGACGTAAACTGTCGGGAATTGATGCCGCTGGTCGGGCCGTGATCGGACGGGGTGGGGTGTCGCAGGTTGACATTCCGCTTTACATTAAAACGTTTAATACCACTTGAGGGGTTAGGTGCGATCGATCGACGTGCGGATAGTCATGTTGGAACGCTGGTCTGAACAGTAAGCTCCTATCGTACAGTGGCCAATGTGACTGTCGGTTGTCTCGTGCCCGAGAGCGATTGCGCTCTGGGGAAAGGACTGAACAGTACGAAATCATGACGGAAAGTAGGTATATTTACAGTGTGGAATTTTAGCATAAAAAAAGAATAGTAGGTAAAATCGAAAAAAAAAGCTACCCTTTATTTCGCTGTTTAAATATACTACGGTCCCTGGAGAAACTGCCCTCAAAGTGGCGCGCTGGGATGCTCGCAAGAAGTTTTCGAGCTCGCCACGGCGTAGCTCCGTACTCTTTTAACACCTGCCGCAAGTCGCGGCTTTGACTGCATTCAGGTTGATCGAAAAGCGATCTCTCAGCCCGTGAAGCATCACTTCCAGCTGAGTGAATATCCGCTCTACAGAGATTAATTCAAGACGGCAATTGCAGCCTTGCGCGAACAGCACAAATAGAAAAACAAACACTACAATAGAAATAGAGGCTACGACGTGCCGCGCGGGGAAACAAACTCATGGCTTCGAGTCCCATTGGAGCGGCTTGATTTATTGGATTTCAAATATTTACGGCATGATCGAGCGTTCGCTTTTTAATAAGAGATTCATCCCTTGAGTCATTCAAAATACTGTCAAAGGTATGACATTGCTAGAAAAAAAATCAACATGCTGGGAATATTTTTTATTGCTTATTCAGTCACCGAAAAATTCCGTACGTTCAAAACGACCAGTATAAACGACGGAAAAGCAGAGCTCGGGTGTAGCGTTCGGGTTAGTGTGTCGTTGAATTGATTTTTGTATGTGCAGTGTATGTGCTCAGTGTATGTTCACGTGGTGCTTGTAGTATGTGTAATGTGAGTAAAGGAGAGGTTCCCGAAGATCCGTAAGCTCAATGGTGGGCTGAAGAAATAAAAATATTTTTTTGTAGAACATGAATTGGGCAGTACCTAGCGCCACCTAGCCTAGCTACTTGCAATTATTCTGCTTGACCCTGCCATCTAGTGGCAAGCGATTTAACCTTTCACGCTACGCGATAAACAGTGGCTTCGAGTTAGTTCTTTTGAGAGCGGCTTTTGGTTTCGCGGATTGGGTTTGCCGTTCCTCCGTGATGTGCGGTTGACGAAGTAATAGTGACTCGAGGAACACCAAAGGTAAGACGTCAAGTGCGCGAAGTAACTGGGTATCGGTTGTCTCCGTTTAACATCGCAGTGCTGTCGACGAGAAGACTGAGTAACTGCTTTCGAAACGCAAGTTTCTGTACCTGTGGGGGGAATCTGGCTTCGGAAATAAACACAGTTCGCGGAAAGCTCGTGTTACGCTTTTATTTGCTGCTCCTCTCGTCCCGTACAAGGGATGTAGCGTCCTCGTTAAGCCTTATTGAGCTCGATTTGCTCGATTCAGGGCCGCCATAATGAGGTGCAGGCGACGGAGGAACTTTGCTCCCCTGCTTCAGGGACGAAAGTTCCTCTCTTTCTGAAGGAACATAGGTTACAAGACCGTTCCTCCCCTAAGGGAAGACTATCGATACCCTTTTTTCTAAGAGTGTGGCTCATCATGCTAAAACAATGGATCTTTGCTCAAAAAGTATATATATATATATATATATATATATATATATATATATATATATATATATATATATATATATATATATATATATTGCCTCATTTAGCAGAGTTTACTGCCAAGGACACTTGCACACCAGAAAAAGTCAGACTTAGTCAGTTTTCTTTTGATGAGCGACAACGGAATCCTGCACAGTTAACGAAACAAAATATAGGCCTTGCAAGCCAGGCTAGTTCACCTTGATGCAAGCACAGTGCCTCGGCCGACAAATGAGGTTCTATTCTTGGTCTATTGTCAGATTTGGTGGAAATAGTCAAGTAAATGAAAATAAAGCCATCCCTCTTGCAGCCGGCAGCTGAGAAAGAGATTCATATGCCTCGATCAATAACCTGGAAATAAGATTGGGGTGCTGGTTGAGTGGTTCGAGGTGTCAAATTTCGAACTTACAGACTGTTTTGTTCTAGTTTAAACCCTCCTGATGTATGTTTTGGCCCTTATTTATTATATTTAACTTGTTTTTCTATTTTTGAGGCACAAGCACATAATGTATACGCTAATTCACCTTTAGAAGCGTTTTAATTATAATATGTGGCCTCCTAGCACTCTGGATAGGTTCTCGATGAGAGCGGTTTTAAATTATTTTTTCTTGCTGTCGCTGCTGCTTGCTTCCTCATCCTTAAAATGCTGATAACTCAACACAAAAGTTACAAAAAATGTGTTTCAAATGTAACGAAGATCAGCCTTTCCAAGTTGTACCCCTGCTTCATGCCCCGACCATGCCACCATACCGTAGCCAAGTGCAGTGACGACTGGTCCCAGGTGCTGCGACCCGACTGTATATGGCCTTACAGTGTGGGATGACTCATGCAGCACACATGCTTCGTGATGGAGTCAGCGAGCGAGGTGCGACCCGCTAGAGCTGTGTAAACCACAGGTTTACAACTTGCAAAGGGCGTGAAGATGCCCCTCCCTTTGCAGAGCTTACAATAGCTCACCGAGAAGCTGTTGCACTAGGGAGCCACAGAGGGTGAATAAACGCGCTTCTAAATGTGAATTAGTGCGTAAATTACGTGTCTACACGTTAAAATTTAAAAAAGTATATATCTATGTAATAAATATGGCACAAAAAAAGAAAAGAAAAAAAAATGTTTCCAGGTGGGCTTTAACCCAGATGTTCACAGTCCTTGAATTCAGTTCCCTAAGGCCTGCTTCAGACAGGGCAACTTTCTCAGCAATTTTGAGGCTGCAGGCGGGTTGTTCCCAAGCTTTCCTTAGCTTGACACGAATTGCTGAAATCGGGTCCGGCTTAAAACAAGCGAGCAACTCGGCGCAATTCGAAGACGTTTGAAGCGGCTGCAGCCAAACAGGGACGTGATGTTTTCACTTGATAATTTTCACTTGATACTCTGTGCCGGTGATGATGACAACTAAAGACTTGGTTCTGGTTTGAAATTGATCCTTTTTGGAAATCAACCGTTTCAGAAAGATGCAGTAGTATTCTCAATGACAATTGAATGTATAAAACCACGTTTATAATGCATAATTGTGTGTCTAAATAGTAGAAGAAAAATAAAATTTAATGATGATGTTCGCAAATAGCAGCAGTTGGTTGCTGCGTGTGAATGCGGGCAGCCAGTGTTGCGATGTCAAGTTGCTGGGCGAAATTGCCCTGTTTGAAGCAGGCCTAAGACACCCCATTGTCTGGTACAGGGACCATTTAGGAATGTTCGGGTGTTTAATTGATGTACTACCCTTTTTACAAACAAACAAAACACACACACACACGCATTTCAGAGGGAAAAGTTAAGGAAAGTAAATGTTCAATTAGGTTCAGTGAAGCTTGTTGCGAAGACTCGGGACTCGAGAAGGAATGCCGTTAACCTTGGTGTGACCCCAGAAGACTCTCTTGCTGCCTTTGCTGGTGTTTATCTAACAGAAGTACCTGTACAAAAAGTAGAAGAAACACATGTGCATAACACTTACTATTCATGAGAAAATGTGTCAACATCCAAAACGACCCATGGAGAAAATTATGCGACGAAGTTTTCGGCCACGTTGGCCGAGTCACCTCTCGTGGTCAATGTTTCACTGCAACCTTAATTTTAGTGAACAGTTAAAAGGCATATTACAAACAAAATGGAATTTGGTTTTGAATGAAACTACAACACACAATACGACACTCTAATAGAGTATGTTGAGGTACCTCTGAACAAACTCCAGGGTGCACGGTGCCTCCTTCGGACACCTGATGTTGAACTTGAAATATGTGCACCGAGGAGTGAGCAAGCAGTGACTTCCAATTTGTCTCAAGCACCAGCGACATGTCGACAAGGAGTGCAACTTGTAGAAGGTCGTCTAGAAGTCTGCATCCTAGATAAAAAAAGCAAGATGTAACGATCATCAGAATAAGATCACACCAAAGAGGCTCCAGTGGGACAATCTACAATCTTGGCACAGTAATCGGGAGTCAACCGACGTACTATCGTGGACACTGTTAGCTATAACACGGCAGCGGCGACCGTCCCGTACCCCCAGCGCCTCATAGCAGGCGCCGTCCGAAACTCCGCGCATGCGCCGTGTGGCGGACTCCCTCTTCCCGTTTGCGAGCACACCCTCGCTGTGTAGTCTGCTAGGCGCTGCTGCTCGTCCGGTACCCTCACCCTAGCGAACTGGTCTCAAACTCATTTTTAACCGGCGATTTTTATTGGGGCAGATTGCAGAGTCATTGGGGCATTAACCCTGTCTACGTTTTTTCTTTTTCTTTTTTTCTTTTTCAGAAACAGGATTTCGCAATGCATCTTTAACAATATGCGTTCGCAAACCAGTATGAGAGCAGCAGGTGTGATACAGAAATAGACTGTTCTACTCCGTTTCACTTTAATTCCGAGTGCCGCGTACGCTACAAAACGACAGAGCCAATCAAATAGCGGCAAAGGTGCAACGTCATGGAGTGCATCACCGGGGGACACAATAAGGTGCAACAAGTGCGCTTTTGTCGCTGCTTGGTTGGCCCTATCGTCTCGTAGCGTCCGCTGCGCTTAGACCTAAAGTGAAACGGAGTATAACTGGAAGTTTGTCCCATAAAAAGAAATGTAGTCTACCGTAATATTACAAATAGTGGCGATGATTATCCTTAGCCAGCGGATTCAGGGATTCAACCGTGGACACCTCTTACGCGGTGGTTCGCTGGACAGTGTTCAGGGAAAATTGGCGAGCACTGCGGCGTCGTCTGCTTGGTGCCTAGCAGACGACAAAGCGAGGGTGTGCTCGCAGCCGGGAAGAGCGAGTCCGCCACACGGCGCATGCGCGGGGTTTCGGACGGCGCCTGCTATGAGGCGCTGGGGGTACGGGACGGCCGCCGCTGCCGTGTTATAGCTAACAGTGTCCACGATAGTACAGCCGAGATTCACCATACGTTGACTGAGGTGAAACATGGCCGACGGGAAGATAGAAAAACGCGAGCCGTTTTCATAACGGACGAGACTATTTTGCCGGCAGCCGGCAAAATAGCCCGGGGAAAAAAATGCCGGCAGTTTCGGACGGCGCGTGTATCACTGGCGAGCTCGTTAACACATCCCCCCGCCTGCGTTCACGCCGCTTCGCGGCGACAGTCTGCGGCTGCTCATTAGAAAAATGTTGACCCAAATGGCCTACCAGTACACGCCGCTTCGCGGCGGCCCGCCGGCGGCCCAAGCCCCGCTGGGCCGCCGGAGTCCACAGCGAAGTTTCGTCGACAACATTCGTTTTATTTCTTTACTATTTTTTTTTTAGTGTTAATCCTAAAAAAAAAAAGATATGTCGTAAATATCGCCAAATGCCTCTACAAAACAAAACAAATTTTTAACAAAAAAAAGGAAAGAAAAAAAGAGGACTCGGTGGATCGAAGTTCGAACCAGGGTCCTGCTGCGTATGAGGCAAGCACCTTACCACTAAGCTACTCTGCACCTTCGGATAGCCGTGCTCACAATTCGTTTTATACGAGACTCAATGGGGCACAACTGCCGCCACTTTTTTTCCTGGGATATTCTGCCGGCTGCCGGCAGAATATAAACTTCCTTTCTGGACACCATTCGCTTTGCAAAACCGATAGCAGGGCAGTTGGGCCGCGTCACGAAAGTCTGACCCACTCGCTAGCGCTTCTCAACTTCGTTCGGCGCCTGTCGGCACCACAGATCAGTGGTCGGCACTCATGGTCTAGCCGGGTCCTGGGAG
This sequence comes from Ixodes persulcatus, assembly GCA_013358835.2. Lineage (NCBI taxonomy): Eukaryota > Metazoa > Arthropoda > Arachnida > Ixodida > Ixodidae > Ixodes > Ixodes persulcatus. The sequence goes on along the minus strand of JABSTQ010009365.1, from coordinate 120,310 downwards.
GAAAAACGTACGAGCGCAGAGCCGAGCGTCGAACGCGGCTTTCGTAAAAAGAAGCTCCGGTAACACTTCCGCGACTCGTGAGCTTGAAACAACGCCTCTTCGAACGAGTCGGCGCATCCAATGCGTCAAACGGTTGCGGCGGCCAAGCACGCCGGAATCCAGGGGGTTGGAGGCTTCATATTCAAAAGAGACGCGGCGGCCTGGTTTCTACGTGAACCTCATTTCGCACATGAGATAACAGATAGCGAAGCTAGCCGAGTGTGAACACCGACTGACGTTACGTTGGAGTACACGCAGTCGAAATGACGCCGGTAACAGAGCACACCTAGTCCTAGAAGCTTTCAAATAACCTGCGACTTCAAAACTTCATGTGTGCTTTCTGTCCTTGGATGTTTACTTTAATCTGTGTATGCCAAACCACTCAACGCTGCAGGTAATAAAGTCGTGTGTACGTACCTTTCGAAGCGATTGCAAGCGTGTTGTTTTCGTTTGGAGCCCACGAGCAAAGAGGAGCCCGAAGAACTGTCAACAAGGCACCAGACAGGCGCTGCGTCGCTTCGTTGGTTGCGTCAATTCGTCGGTCGCGCGGCGAGGCGGCGAGGCCCGCGGCGGGCTCGCGTTTCACTGCGCATGCGGTGCTACGGCGCAGGCTCTGCGCGGCAACTCGCGAGATGGCGCGCGCGCGGGATGACGATGAAAACTCATCTTCTCAAAAAACGAGGCTGCAACGTATTGTTTGATGGCGCAAATGCACGTATTTTTCACGTCGTTTTTTTACAGTGTGGGACATGGAAATCCCTTCAACAAGCATCAGCGACGCCCTCAAAGCAAAGGGTGGTGCCCGTGGTCAATGTCTTTGTTTTTTTTTGTGTTTGTTTTTAGGGTTAGAGGAGACATCATAGTGCGTCGTCTGCTCGCTGCGCCTATTTCAATCACATTAACAATCCCGTCATAATCAAAAACTTCCGTCATAATCAAAAACAAGTGGATCTATTCGAATAAAATTATAATTTGATACATTAATCAGAGTTAATTAAACATAAGGATACATAGGAAAGGGGGACGGACAACAATGACTTCCAACTAGCAACAACATTTATTGACCCGAAGTTTGCATATATGGGTGAAGGAGGGGAGGGTAAAAGACGCCACCCTCCCTCCCTTCACCTATATATGCAAACTTCGGGTCAATAAATGTTGTTGCTAGTTCGAAGTCATTGTCGTCCGTTCCCCCTTTCTTTGTTTCTTCCTCATGTTTAAGTGCTGTTACCAACACGCTTGGTTTGCACTTAATCAGAGTTAGTATCATTAATAAACGCCTGCGCAAAAATATTGTTCAAAATAGAACTGCAGTGCTCTTTCGAAAAGTCGAGACCATCAATCCTTGTGAGCGAAAGAACAATTCTTTTGGGTCAAGTACTGGTTCGCTGGGTCACCTTGTGCCGTCCGCGTTATCAGGTCCGGATGGGGGGATGAACTTCGTTTTGGGAAGCTGGGTGGGTCTTGTCGGAGACGAAGTAGCTTCCCTTGGCCGTCGACGACTAATTTAGTTGAACCTGATAGTTACTTTTCAATAAACAATTTAATACTTTTGTTGCGCATGAAAATACGTAAACGAAACCATACTGCGAATGGTAACTTCCGCTGTAAGGGGTTGGGAGAGAGATGCTCGGATGTTAGCTGCTTATCCGAGCTCGGTAGTTGGCTGGCTCGATGGATTAAGTTCCGATTACGGGACATTATCCCTCGGAGTCCCTCGACCGGGCTCGATTCCGGAGCGTTCACTCTCGAGCTCCAGCACAAACTAAGCTCACTTGCTGCGTTTCCGCTCAAAATTACTCGTTGTTCCAACCCCTTTCAGTGGACCAGCGAATCCTCGACGCGTCGTCAGAGAGACGTTTCCCATTGTCCGAAAGGCCACAACCAATCGGCTCACTCTCTAATCATGGGGCAATTGCTTACACTCCCGCGTGTGACCCCGCGGTTAACGTATACCCCACGGGCAAAGGTCAGGGGGTTCGGAGGCAAGCAGACTACATCTAGAACTGGAAAATGAGTCAGACAGCCGACCCCGGCGGGGATAGCGCTGAATGCGCCCTCCCGTCATTCATTCCACCAGACGCTGTTTGACGTCGACATTCTACCGTGCCCCTTAACATGGGGGCGATAAAGGGTACACCGATGTAGACAGTGCCTGCCAGAACCACCGCGTTCTCCCGGCCCGAGGCGCACGTTCCGATTCTCTCGGCAAAAAACGAGCGTTCCGAACCCCGCATCATAAAGTACGCCTGTTTCTCGAGATCGCCCACCACTGTAAGATCTTACGCCAAGGCTTTCCTACCAGTCAAGTCCCTCTGGTGCTAACGGCCTACCCGAGGAGCTCTCGTCGTTCCTTACACTTCCCCCCTTAAGACCCTTGCTGGACTGTAGGAATCGTTAAAAGTCAAACATAGAAAAAAAAAGATGGGAGACATAATTTTCATTTTCACATATAGTAAAAAAGGAACAAGTAGCGTTCTAAAACAAGTTATTTTCGTAAATATAAGTGCAAAACAATAAAGATAAAATGTATACGCATAACCAAGCACTTCAACTTTAAAGAAACCAAAATACAAAAAAAAATGCCATAAGACCCGCACTTTTCAATGTCCGCATATTGAATGACCGCACGTCACTATAAACAAAAAAGGCGCACACGTCACGAAGCCCACATCAACGTATACGCAAAAAAGGGAGAAGAAAAAAGAAAAACGCTGAGCAGAACACGCCTCCTGCGAAATCTGAAGTTAAAAAGAAAAGAATGCTTCGCAAAATATTGTTTTTTAGGCTCGTGCACTGGAACTCTTTAGTCACAGAGGTCACGAGGTTCCACCAAGTCTTTTCTCCACCTACAGACAGAGCAATAAGGCCACACTCCTGAGATATATGAGTCAGGCCGCGCGGCAAGTGGAAACACCCATGCACTCAGGAGCGCGCAGCGCTGACTCAGTGGTACCCCATAATCTCTTTGGCAAGCGAGACAAAGCGTCCTCGTTACCGTTAGCGGACTCCCTTCAGTGGTCACGATCACATCACAGCGCTGTAGGGCTAGAACCCCCCTTGACAGCTTTGCTCTGCGAGGGCAGCAGGACGGAAGGTAGGACAAAGAGTAGTGGTCCGACACGACGTGCACTTTTGCGCCGACGAGCCAGTTATGAGATTTGCCGAGCACCTAAACGATAGCGAACGCCTCGCGCTCAATGGTGGACCAGCGTGTTTGAGTCGGAGTGAACTTGTGGCTGGCGAACGCGATCGGCATTTCAGCTCCACCACTCCCGATCTGGGCCAAACATGCCCCTTCTGCCACTGCTGACACGTCTGTAAAAAGCAAGTAAGGCTCCTGCAAGTTCGGAATAGAAAGGCTCGTCACCTTGCAGTGCGCCTTTTCGAGCTGCTGGAACGCATTCTCCGCCTGCTCGGGCCAAGGTATCTCGTTCGGCACACCCTTCATGGTAAGTGCCGTGACGGTTTCGGCGATAGTAGCGGAGTCTTTTACTTACTCTCGGTGATAACCACAGAGTCATAGAACGCTCCGCAGCTCTTTCTTACTATGCGCATGATGCAAGCCCCCGATTGCGGCTAACTTGCTTGGGTCGGGGCCATCCGATCCTGACTCCACGATATGCCCGAGGGAAGTAAGTGACCCTCTTGCCACCTGGCAATTCTCCTTGCTTGCCCTCAGCCTTGCCCGCTCAAGAACTCCCGAAACGGCGTCGAAATGACGAAGGTGATCATCCCACGTCTCGGACTAGACGGCACTGTAGTAGTCCATACATGGGTACATAACTTTAAAAAAAGTTATTTAATTACGATTATTATAACTTTGCTTTAAAAGTAGTTTAACTACAATTACAATTACTACTACGTGAAAAGTAATTAATTACAATTACAAATTACTTTAAGAAGTAATGCAATTACTTTACAATTACTTATTTCTGAGAGCGACCCGACTTGGGCCCTATAACTTTAAACGAGTTGTAAAAGAACGTATATGTTATTTTATTTGTTATTTTGTTATTTGTGTATAGGAATGTATTTGTTCATTCCTTCCCCGAATGTTTGAGGAGGCTTAAGCATCGCTGCATAAATGCCAGGCTTAAATGCCGCACTTTCCTTTTATGAATTCGATTAAATTCATGACGGAACTAGACGGCTTGAGGCAATGAAGTATTACATTGTTATATTTTTAATAAATAATAAATTAGTTCGTATGCTGGAAGACACCAGATCGCTAAAGAAAAAAATGGGTTGGCAGAATTTTGTTGGCCAGGCACATAAAAATGCGACAATTAGTCACATATGAATATTTTACAAGTGTTAATATAAAACTAAAGTCCACACGTGCTAGTACAACCGCATTCACATACAAACATCGTGGTATTGTAAATTATTTACATTGAGTTGAAATTATAATGGGTCAGAAATCACGCTTATATGCCGCACTTTCCTTTTATGAATTCGATTAAATTCATGACGGAACTAGACGGCTTGAGGAAATGAAGTACTACATTGTTATATTTTTAATAAATAATAAATTAGTTCGTATGCTGGAAGACACCAGATCGCTAAAGAAAAAATTGGGTTGGCAGAAGTTTGTTGGCCAGGCACATAAAAATGCGACAATTAGTCACATATGAATATTTTACAAGTGTTAATATAAAACTAAAGTCCACACGTGCTAGTACAACCGCATTCACATACAAACATCGTGGTATTGTAAATTATTTACATTGAGTTGAAATTATAATGGGTCAGAAATATCTAAGAACCAAATCGGGGCTCCCGAATCATTGGCAACAATATTCACGGGTGCGAGGTCAGTCTCTGAAATGCCTATGAAAAAAATATACGAAGTAAAACCAACAGTAAATAAACTTGAAAATAATACAAAGATACAAATATGCAACAGTACTCAAAGAAAGACGTAAAAAGCTGGCAAAAAAACAATAAAAAAAAACCTCATAGACAATTAAAATTTCCTAGCTCAACTAAAAGCTGAAGGACTATTTTTTTCAATTTTTTGGCATGTTTACGTTATTGTTTTCTGCTCGCACAGCAGACGGCGCAACACGGCTCCGTTGAGGTAGGCTTCAAAGAGAATTGTCTGTCAGCCCGCAGTGTAAGCAACAAAACAACAAACAACGCGACGCTATTTATGTTGTGCGTGTGTGTGAGTGTTTCACCGGGAGCTAGGCCGCTTTTGCGAGCGCCGAGGCTTTCAGAGAGTTTCCGTCGACGCGGCAAAGTTTTGCAAAAGTAATTGTGCCTGAAATTTTGCAATTACCGATGCTACAAAGTAATTAAATTACAACTACTATTTCTTTTGGCCAAAAGTAATTAATTACAATAACAAATTACCAAGAAAAGTAATTAAATTACAGTAATTCAATTACTGTAATTGAATTACTACCCAAATATGTCGTCTACATACCCGCACACGTATGAATGGTGACCGGTCAACAGCTGATTGACTAACCGCCAGAACGTAGCGGCCACGTTCTTTAGCCCGAGCGGCATCACCCTCCACGCGAACTGACCCTCATGCGTTAGAAAGGCTGAGAGGTGCTGTGATTCAGCAGCCACTGGCAATTGCCTATTTCCGCGCTGGAGTTCAAGGACAATAATGAATTTCGCCCATACTACGTGGAGGATGAGCTCCTGAGGGTTTGTCGATGGAAACAGGTCCGGTTTGGTCGCGGTGTTCCTGCGACGGTAATCGCCACAGAGGCGGATGCTGCCATCCTTTTTGGAGACACACTACCGGGTGCGCGCGCTCGCTTTCGAAAGGTAGATGAGCCCTGATTCTAGTAGCTCCCCCACCTGCCTGCTGACCTCTGAATTAAGCAGTTCCGGAATTCAATACAGATACGATCTTTTAGGCGCGTACCTTGTTGTAAGCTGATTTCGTGTTCGCCCACCTCCGCGGCTCCCAAAGTCTGGGAACACGGCCTGCACTTCGTCGCGGCGGTCAGGCGTTAAGTGATAAAACGTTTTGAGGTTAAGCTGGCCCGTCTCTTCAGTCGTGCCGTTTTCCCGGGGTGCTTAGCTGACCGGGAAAATATAGCCGTGCGCGCAGCTGACCAAGTAGGAAGTGCGCCCGTGGCCTAACGGTTATCGTGCTTGCCTCCCACGCGAAAAGTCGAGGTGTATACACCTTTTTGTTGTTTCTGTAATGTCGCGTTCAGGTAAATGAAAGAACACTGTTGATTTCCCGAGGTTAGAATGTCCTACGCGCAAACCTTTCTACACCGATTGTTCCAGAATCCCACGGGACTACATAAGAGGCTCCACGTGGCGAGGCGGAGTTCGTCTCGCCCAGCGCTCAATCCTGCTGTTTCACCGACATCGACGCCTGCGACGCTAGCCTTCTTCTATTTTGGCCTGGGCACAAGTTCGCCCCATGAAACGTTTAGTTTCCTTCAGTTATTTGGTGCCTCATCAATTGTCATTCATGATATTTAAGTGAAGGTGCGGGGTACCGCATTCTATGCCGGTTAATCGTACCCCAAAGAAGGTCTGTCGGGCTCGATCTTTCTCAAGTCCCGGAAAGCTGATCTCCGTCGACGAGCCCAAAACCCGAGCCAGCCGCCGCACTCAAGGACAGCCCCTTGAGTTGGGACTTTTATTAGAGAAGTCAAAGAACAAGACGAGGACGATGTCCCAGCAGAACCCGGCCACCCGGTCCATCGTCTACCTTCTCGCCACATCACGGACGGCTGCTCCGTTCCACGGCGAACAATACGAAGACTTTGAAGACTGAATGGACAAGTACGAACGCGTTGCCCGCCAGAGTAGCTGGACCGACGAGAAGAGCGTGCACAACGTCTATTTTCGCTTGAGGGGACTGCCAAGCACTGGTACGGAAATTACGAGTCCCTTTTGACATCGTGGGGCGTTTTCAAGAGCAATCTGATGGGCACATTTGTCAATTAACACCGCCGAGAGAGAGAGCCGAAGACCTGCTTCAAACCAGGACCCAGGGCTCCAGCGAGAGCGTCACCGGCTTTGTGGAGGACGTTCTGCGCCTGAATGCCCACGCCGACAGTCAGACTACAGAAGAGAAGAAGCTACGAATCCTCATGAGGGGCGTGAGAGACAACATCTTCGGCGGCCTCGCCCGCAGCCCTCCGACAACAGTGGAAGAATTTTTCAACGAGACGACGAATATCAAGCGTGCTCTGCAAGCCCGAACCAGTCCCTATCAGCGACTACCCGACCTCACTGCACTCAGGCCGTCTAGCAGCGCACTTTGCTCCAGCATCCTAGGCATTCGCGAGGTCATTCGCGACGTCGTCCGGGAAGAGCTCAGAAAGCTGCTGTCTGCTGCAAACCAGCCGGCTTCGCTGTCAATAGCCGAAGTTGTTTGCGAGGAAGTTATTTATTTATTTGTATTTGTTCGTTACCTACATATCGCCCTGGCGGCATTATTTGAGGGGGTAACTTACATATAAGCACATCAAATACACAACTGTAAATGCAAAAATTATTAATACATGCTGAGATCTGCTATAAGTGATACAATGCGCAATCACAAAAAAAAAAAAAAACGTGAGCACAACATGCACGTATCTACTATAAGCTGCTAAATTTAGCACAATGCAAAACAATATATTAGTCATGGTTCATTCTCGTGTAAGTAACGACTAATACGAAAATCTAAAGTTTCATCCGAAGCCGAAGCCACAGTTTCGTGGAGTCTATTCCACTGATTTATTGTTTGTGAGAAAAATGACGATTGAAAAACAGATGTGCGGCATGCTATTTCTCGCACCTTGTTCGTGTGGTCTAATCGGTGGGAAGTAAAAGTATGCTGTTTTAGGTAGATGTTCCTATCAATGCCGATACGTTGACGAACCACTTTATTCAGAAAAGAATACCTTGATAACCTCTGGCGAAGTTCGAGCGACTCCTATGACAATGATGCTTTTTTTATCATTTCGTGACACTGATATCAAAATGATAAGAGTTAGTAACAAAACGGACTGTGCAATTTTGGATGGAATCGAGTTTAATAATTAAGGTCTTAGTGTCGGAATCCCATACCACTGCCGCATGCTGTAAGAGGGAACGTACGTTAGAAATATATAGTACTGCTGTTTTTTTTTTGACGTCACGAGGTGTATGATTAAAGTTTATCTTTGTAAAGTTAAGTACACGTGCTACTTTCATTGTTATAAATTCAACATGACTACGCCATGTCAGGTTAGATGAAAAAAATTCCCATAAATACTTCACGTTCTTCGCCAAGGTAATCTGAATTGCATCTAGATAGTAATTAGTCCTTATAATTAAACGCTTTCTGCTAAAACGAATACAATAACACCTTGCGAAATTCAGTTCCCTTTTCCATGTGTTGCGCCATGCTAGTATTTGATCAAAATTAGTTTGTAAAGCGGCAGCATCGCCCTGGTTATTTATATCCCTGTATAACACAGAATCCTCTGCGTATAATCTTATTTTGGAGGTAGTCTCGTAGCCTATACCATTTATATAGGTTAAAAACAGAAGCGGACCAAGCACGGATCCTTGGGGAAAAAACCGACGTTAACAAAGTAAGATTCTGAGCCATTAACGACTACTTTTTGGGAGCCACCGGTTAGATAGTCTGCAATCCAACCAAGGACAGAAAAAGGTAAACATAAAGATGAGAGTATTAAAAGCAACAAAGACTGCGGCACGGTATCAAATGCCTTACTAAAGTCTAACATTATACAATCAACCTGTTTTCCAGATTGAAAATAAGAAAGCACATCATACAAAAATTTGACTAACTGAGCGACGCAAGAGAAACCTTCTCTAAAGCCATGTTGAAACTGGACAAAAAAAGTTCTGTTCGCAGGGGATGCAATTTAGTAGAGTAAATTATATGTTCAAGAGTCTTGCGACACACGCTGGTTAGTGAAATGGGTCTATAGTCGGAAACCAAAGAACGGGGACCACTCTTTGCTACAGGAACATCATTCGCGAATTTTTATTCCTGAGGCAGTTTCTTTGACGATAGAGATAAATTAAACAAGACAAACAGAAACTTTGCAATAATGGGTTCACAAGATTTTAAAACAGAACAAGCATATTCCACCGCTGCAATCGCTGGGGCACGACAAAGCCATGCCGGCGTTAACGGTCTTCATGACGCAGGTTAGTTACATGCAAAATGCAAATTGAAAACAACCAAATAACACCCTACCCTTTGAATTGTCGTGCACCATTGACATGAAGCGCCTACTAACCCTTTCTTGCGACGCAGTCATTTTTGTATTTTATTGCAAAGCTTGTATCGAGTTTCTTAGAGTCTTTCTGCTGGTTTCCGGCGATATGAAAAAGAACCCAGGCCCTATGTCTCTAGCCCAAATAGAAGAATTCAATAATCTTAAGGACACTGTTACAAAACTTCAGGCGAGTCATTCTACGCGTAAGCAGGAAGTCACTCAGCTTACAGAGCAGCAAAAGCAGTACCAAGCGACCGTTTCGGCCCTTGAGGAACGCGTAAACCAGCTCTCGAGTGAACTGAACTCTGGAAAGAAACAGGTGATTGCCTTACACCTACTGTACCTCACCTTACCTAGGCTTTAAACGAGCTCTCTAAATTAAAAGCGCGCTGCGACGACGCGGAGGGCAGATCCCGCCGTTCTAATCTATTCTTTTTCGGAATCGCTGACACAGACAAAGAAATTGGGCTCAATATGAGGGCTTGATCACAAGCCTGTGTTTTGAGAAACTCGGTATCGAAGTTTTATCTTCCGGAATTGAAAGAGCTCACCGTTTAGGAGCATTCCATCAGCAGAAAATTCGTCCCATCATTGTCAAGTTTTCATCGTTCAAAGAAAAAGAGGGCATTCTTGGTTCTGCGCACAAGCTTAAGGATTCAGGAAGATTTTCCACTTTTTGTAAGGCTCGCACAACGTCGTCTTCTTGATTTTGCCAGACCAAAGGGAACGCCCTTTCGGCTGCGTCACGATAAACTGTTCATAGATAGGAAGTATTTTGTGCTCGATGACGCTATCGGCTCGGTTGCTGAAAATGTACGTAGCAATGCCGGCGTTCTTCCCGTTCCCCACTCACAATCAAACTGCTAAATCCCATGTTATCAATAAGGTATCTTCTATTCATTCTATTTTGTTTACTAACATTAGACGCCTAATCCCAAAGAGACAAGATGTGAATTCCTTGATTCAAACATGCAACGCCGACTTTATTGTTCTTACTGAGACGTGGTTGAATCCCGACATATCAGATGCTGAATTGTTTCCTTCTTATTCAAACGTTCGTGTGTACAGGTGCGACAGAATTACTAGAAAGGGGGGAGGCGTACTTCTGGCTATTAATAACCAAATCACGTCTCGGCTCATTCCACTTTCTACTGCACTAGAAGTCATATGGGTTTACCTCCCTACGGCACCCTCTGTTGTACTGGGCGTATGTTATAGGCCACCTGATAGTAATAAGGAATTCACATTTGAGCTTAATAAGTGTCTTTTTGAACTCGCTACTCAATATCCTAACGCTTCTGTTGTACTTCTTGGGGATTTTAATTACCCGAATATTAAATGGTCTACCTTCACATCTACTTCACTTCATTTATAGATCTTTGCCTAGATTATAACCTAACAAATATTATCACCCAGCCTACTAGAATTACCGACTGCTGCAGCAATATACTTGTGCTTAAGTTAGGAACCTTCTCTTTTTAGCAACGTCACCTACTGAACAGGAAGTAGCGACCATCTTGTCATCGACATAACATTCTCTCTCTCTGTTCCTCGAAAATCACACTATTGCAAATACATTCGCGACTACGCGTGGGCCGACTATGTGTCTATCAACTCATGCCTCGAAGACTTTTACCAATCATTTTCTGTTAATCTCGAGGAAAGAACCGTCGATGAAAATTGGACGCTCTATAAAAGTGAGCTAACCCACTTACTTGAGCGCTTCATCCCACTGACCGGCCTCATATCTGATAACTGTCACCCATGGTATAACAAAACGGTGCATAGTCATGCTAACAAGAACAAGCGACTTTATAAACGAGCGAAATCTGTCAACAATTCAGCCTCGTAGGATGCATAGCATGATTGTGCTAGAACACACAAAACCGACATTACTGATGCTAAAACTAAGTTTTATACTCACGACCTCCCCAAAAATTTTAACAAATAAACCCAAAAAGTTCTGGAAAGTTGTCAACCCAGCTCTGTCTCTTCCTTTACAGTTCATAAACGACAACTGTGATGTACCGGTAATTTTAGGGTAATGCAGGATACATATTTATTTAACTGGTAGATTACATTCGGTTGACAACGTCTTCTTCGGTCTGCGACCGCACCCAGTCTGTTCTTTCGCGCAGGCGTCACGTTCTTCACCGCCGGCTCGCTCTCACTCGCCGGCGTCTCCGTTTGCATCAGCCCGTGCGCCGTTGCCTGGACCAAAGGTCGTGTTCGCTGTGCGTGGCGAACACGCACACACTACACGGCACGCACACAATACACGGCAATATCTCCCCCTTAAAAAAACTTCACGTTTTCACAGGCCCTGCCGCGTTGGTGGCTGCCGCGTCCGCGTTGATCTTCTGAGAAGAGAAGGGCTGCCCTCCGTGCCTTGGCCACGTGTGCCATTAAGCGGTGTGACTGGCGAGCTTGGAGTGCCTGCCTCCGGTGCTGCAGGATCGTTCTGGCTGTCCTGAATTGTGGTTGGGAAGTCGTCACTGGAAATTGGAGACGGTGAACCGTTTCGCTTACTGATGCCGTGGGAAGGGGCGAACATTTTCGATGTTTTTGCGCTCTTGCGGCTATCGTCTTGATTCGGAGATATTCCCTCTTCCTCCTTGGGTACATGTCTCAGCTGTTCAATGTGCCGTTTCCAGGTATTTCCGTCGTTCGTGCGAATCTCATATGTTCGGTTTCCTAGAACTCGCACGACGACTCCTTTCGACCATTTCTTGCCATTCCTGTAGTCTCTTGCCCAGACCTGGTCGTTCGGATGTAGGTGTCGTTCTTTAGAGTTGCGCGAGGCGTGCTGCTTCGCCTGTTTTGATCGCACGACATCCGTTATTGATGGTCTAAGAAGATCGAACTTTGTGCGAAATTCGTCTCCTGTCATCATTTTGGCAGGTGTCGAGCCAGTTGTCGTGTGCGGGGTTGTCCGGTATGCCACCAAGAAGTTATGGCATGCCTCTTCCATGGTCAGCCCCGACTTCAGGCTTGCGTTGACAGACTTCTTGAATGTTCCCACGAAGTTTTCTGCCGCACCGTTCGTTGCGGGATGGTTCGGGGGTGAGAATGACTGCTGCACTCCGTTTCTCGTCATGAAATCCCGGAATTCGCTTGATCGGAATTGCGGGCCATTGTCTGTCACAATCCTTTCTGGCAGTCCGTATCTTGCAAAGAGAGTTAGAATCACTCTTATGGTGGCTGCCGAAGTCGTCGAAGTCATGGGCACTACCTCGGGCCATTTTGAATATGCATCAATGATCAGCAAGAAATTCCTTCCTTGAAAGGGTCCTGCGAAGTCTGCATGCAGGCGTTGCCATTTATTTTTTGGGTATTCCCACGGGTGTATGGGAACTTTGGGTGCCTCCTTGCTCACTTCCTGGCATGGCCGACAACTTCGGACCATCGTTTCGATGTCATGATCCAAAAGCCGCCACCACACGTAGTGTCGTGCCAGTCCCTTCATCTTTGTCATTCCCGAATGACCTTGATGCAAGTCGTTCAAAACGTGTTTTCGGTACCTCGAGGGTACGATGACGCGTGTTCCCCACATTAAGCAGTCGAGCTCCACGGTTAGGTTTGTTCTGCGATGGAAGTAAGGCTTGAGGTCTTCGGAATTCGCTTGTTCCGGCCATCCATTCATGGTAAGTCTTATAACTTTAGACAACACGTTGTCCTTTCGTGTCTCTGCTGATCTGCTTATGTGTCAGTGGAAGTGCTTGAAACTTTTCCAGATGGACACATTTGATTTCGTCCATTCTTGCAGTTTCTGATTTTGTAGCGCCCTTGTCAGTCATTGGGAGTCTCGACAGCGTGTCTGCGACTACGTTCTTATCAGTCGACACGTACTTTATGTCGAAGTCATACCCTGACAAGATGATTACCCATCGCTGCATTCTTGCTGCAACCGTGCCTGGGATTCCCTTACCGGGATTGAAAATCGATACCAGGGGTTTGTGGTCCGTCCACAGCGTGAAGTGGCGTCCAACCAAATACTGGTGAAATTTCTTTACGCCCTCAACTAGACTCAGCGCTTCTTTGTCAATCTGAGAGTAGTTTCGCTCACCTTTAGAAAGCGCTCTTGACATGAAAGCGATCGGCCTCCGTTGCTTGTTGGGTAGTACGTGTTGAAGTACTGCACCAATGCCATGGCTCGATGCGTCACAGTGCAGTTCCAGAGGAAGTGTAGGGTCATAGTGCACTAGCAGACTCTGCTTGGTGAGTTGCTTCTTCGCTTCGTTGAAGGCTCTCTGGCATGATCTCGACCACTCCCACCTTTTATCTTTTCGCAGCAGTTCATGTAGCGGATGTAAGATGTCGGCTGCGTTGCTGATGAACTTCCCGTAGTAGTTCAGAAGTCCCTGAAATGCTCTGAGTTCTTTTTGGTCTTTGGGCGTCTTCGCTTGTAGGATCGCATCCACCTTCTTGGGATTTGGGTGGATCCCTTGTTTGTCTACAACATGTCCTAGGTACTCTATGCAGTCCTGCATGAAGCAGCATTTTTTTTCCCAAGCGAAGGCCACTTTCCTTGAGTTTTTGCAGTACGATGTCCAGGTTCCGCAGGTGATGTTGATCGTTCTTGCCAGTTACCACGATGTCATCCTGAAATGCACCTGTGTACGGCAAGTTTCCAACGAGTTCTTCGATGACGCGTTGGAAGATAGCTGATGCTGGGGTTATTCCAAATGGCACTCTGTTCACCTGATAGAGCCCTTTGTGTGTGTTGATCACAGTGAGGTTTCTTGATTCTTCCGCTAAGGGGATCTGGAAGTAGGCTTGTTTGCAATCCAGCTTGGTGAACTTCTCCCCGTGGGCAATCTTCACATAGAGATCTTCAGTCTTCGGTAGTGGGTACCTATCTGGCTTCAAGGCTGGGTTGAGTGTAACCTTGTAATCCCCGGATATGCGCACTTGTCCGTTTGCCTTCATCACTGGAGCGATTGGAGTCGCCCACTCACTCCTTATCACGGGAGTGATTATGTGCTCTTTCTCAAGACGATCCAGCTCCTCTTCAATCTTTTGTCGGAGGGCGTATGGAACTGACCTTGGTCTGAGAAACTTTGGTTGAGCATCATCGTTCACTGCAGAGTTTCACGGCGTGGTCCTTCAGTTCTCCCGGACCTTCAAAGATGGAACTGTGTTTCTGTAGCACACCTGCGAGAGTTAAGGTCTCTGCACGCACGTTGTGCACTTCCTTCCAGTTCACTTGAAAATCCTGAAGCCATGCCCTTCCCAGTATGGGAGGTCCCCCATTCTTCACCACTTGGATTTCATGACGCTTGACTTGCCCGTTGTACCGCATCTCCACTTGAACCATTCCGTCTGGAACGATGGGCTTGCCGGTGTACGGCTTCAGCGTTATTCTCGAAGGTTTGAACTGGATGTCTGGAAGAATTTCTTGAAACGTCTCCAGGTTGATTAGAGTCACGGGTGAGCCTGTGTCAATCTCTATCTGAAGAGGTTTGTTGCAAATCTCCACAGTTACTGTGATGGGTTTCGGGTAGCTTGAGTCGATGAAATAAAACGGAGTTTCGTCTCCCGAGTTCTGTGTAGTGACATGGTTGGTGAAGTTTGGCTTGTCCTTTTTTCTTGAGTCTTGTGGATCTCGTTTCCTGTCGCGGCAGACCATTTGGAAGTGTCCTGTTCTTCCGCATATTTTACAAGTCTTGTACATAACATTCTCTCTCTCTGTTCCTTGAAACTCACACTATTGCAAATACATTCGCGACTACGCGTGGGCCGACTATGTGTCTATCAACTCATGCCTCGAAGACTTTTACCAATCATTCTCTGTTAATCTCGAGGAAAGAACCGTCGATGAAAATTGGACGCTCTATAAAAGTAAGCTAACCCACTTACTTGAGCGCTTCATCCCACTGACCGGCCTCATATCTGATAACTGTCACCCATGGTATAACAAAACGGTGCATAGTCATGCTAACAAGAACAAGCGACTTTATAAACGAGCGAAATCTGTCAACAATTCAGCCTCGTGGGATGCATAGCATGATTGTGCTAGAACACACAAAACCGACATTACTGATGCTAAAACTAAGTTTTATACTCACGACCTCCCCAAAAATTTTAACAAATAAACCCAAAAAGTTCTGGAAAGTTGTCAACCCAGCTCTGTCTCTTCTTTTACAGTTCATAAACGACAACGGCATCCCACATTCAGACGAAGATAGCTCTCTTTACCTTAACAATGTCTTCACATCAATCTTTACTAAAGAAGACTTGCTAAACGTTCCCGATTCATTCCCACTATCTCACCCTCAGATGAATCCTATGATAATTGACCACGCAGGTGTATTGAAAGCAATAGAAAACCTAAAGGTCTCCTCGAGTTTTGGAGACGACCAAATTAATTCGAAGGTATTAATAAACACTAAACACATTTCCTCTGTTTTCCTCTGGGACATATTCTCACAATCGCTCACGCTTTCCGTAGTTCCACGTGGCTGGAAAATAGCTAACGTAATACGTGTTCACAAAACTGGTGATCGCCAACTAATAAGTAATTACCATCCCATCTCTCTCACCATTGTTCCATCTAAGCTCATGGAGCATATACTTTACTCAAATATAATGAACTTTCTTGACTCTCATAACCTTCTTTTTGAACATCAGCACGAATTTCGTAAATCTTACTTTTGTGAAACCCAGCTAACCGCCTTCCGTACTGATATTTATTCAAGCTTCGATTCAAATATTCAGACCGACGCCATTTTCATTGACTTCTCCAAAGCATTCAACAAAGTACCCCACCAACGTCTTTTAAAAAAGCTTAACGATAATAATAATCATCCCTCTGCTGTTAAGTGGATCTCTGAACTCCTAATTAACCGTAAGCAAAATTCCTCCATTAACAAAATAAATCTCCCACCTCTACCGTAACATGAGGTGTCCCCAGGGAACCGTACTTGGCCCCTTTCTGTTCCTAATCTATATTAATGATCTCCACCTTAAAATCGCTTCTCCTCTGCGCCTGTTCGCCGACGATTGTGTTATTTACCGACCCATTCTTTCATACCATGATTATCATGCTCTCCAGGAAGACCTAGAGTCTGTAATCCATTGGTGCGAAAAATGGCAGATGACGTTAAACTTCAATAAATGTAGATCCCTATCATTTTCCCGCAGTTCGCGTGCCACACCATTTTCGTATTACCTCTCTAACACTCAAGTAATAGTATGCTCATCTTATAAATACCTGGGTGTTCATCTCACTTCTGACCTATCATGAACTACTCACATAACTTCTGTTATTTCTGATACTAACCGTTCTCTGGGATATTTGCGCCGTAACCTCAAACTTGCTACACCCTCCGTAAAATGACTAGCGTATGCTACTCTTATAAGATCGAAGTTAGAATACGCCTCATCTATCTGGTTCCCATGGCAGTCCTGACTTGCAAATAATCTAGAATCCGTCCAAAACCGAGCCCTTCGTTTTATTTATAACAATTACTCACCATCTGCCTGCATATCAGGATTACGCCAACCAGCTAACCTTCATTCACTTTCCCTTCTCCGCCGAGTATCACGCCTTTCTCTCCTCCATCGAATTTTTTATCACAATAGCCACCTCAAAGAATCACTGCTATCACCTCCCCATCGTATTTTCCCGCGTCTAGATCACCTACGTAAATTACGTCCAATTCGATCATCAACTGTTTCTCACCAGACTTCCACACTACCGTAGGCCATCGAGGATTGGAATTCACTACCTCATAACATCGTTTCTATTAATGATACTACTAAATTTGTTGAAGCCATTACCCTCTCTTTATCTAACGTACCTAGCTAGCTTACAGTGTTATAATTGTGTTTACTGTTCTATTTGTTTTGTTCTATTGCCACCCCCTTGTATAATGCCCCACGGGCCCTCAAGGAAAATAAATGATGATGATGCTGTATGCTCTTCCCCATTGGAAGTTTATTCAAAAGTACCTCATGTTCGGTTTTAGGGACACTCTCATTTTTAGTTTATATTAATGACATAGCTTCGAATCTGCCACCTTCTGTCTATGTTAGACTTCTCGCGGATGACTGTATGCTCTTTACTAAAATTACTGCAGTTCGTGATCAAGAGTTATTAAATGAGTCTTTCGGGGTAATAAGTTCATGGTGTACTACATGGGGCATGGCTATTAATTTTAACAAGACGGTGTTTTGTAGTATTAACAACAAGAAAAAATTGTTAGATTTTCGTTATACTATAGGGAGCACAGAACTTGCAAAAGTAAATGAATTTAAGTATCTAGGTATGATTTTTAGTTCTACATTACAGGGGAATAGTCACGTGAACTATATAAGTGCAAGGGCGTATCCAAATCTCGCGTTTCTTAGAAGGCACCTGAGACATGCAAATAAAGATGTTAGATTAACTGCAAATAAAGCATATGTACGTCCAATATTGGAATGCGCAAGTTGCGTATGAGACCCCTACAGGAAAAAACAGGTCACACAAATAGAAAGAATTAAGAACCATGCCCTACAATATATTTTTTTCAGAATATAGGGGTACATCGTCTGTTGCTGCAATGAGAGCTGAGGCGCAGCTGAATAGCCTGGAGAACAAAGAAAAATTCTTAGATTGAAAGAATTATTCAAAATGGTAAACGGACTGACAAAAGTTGATTCCGAAAAATAAAAGAGCGAGCAACACGAAAGCAATTGCACCGTGTCAATAAAAGAATTGTGTGTTCAAGCATGAATGTTTTTGCAGAACAATTATTGATTGGAACGCTCTGCTAGAAGAACTTGTCAGTTGTGGCAACCCTGAGCTGTTTGGAGTCCAATAACTGATTTTTATAAGAAATTAAGTACTGCATGTAAAAAGTAGGCGCGGGCACTTCGAATTGATTGCTCACGCTTTACCCGCACTGAGTGCGTGAGTTTGTATTTATTATTTGTTTTTTCTTATGTTGCCTTTTCTGCGTGGACCGAAAGGTCCGCAGTACTGTAAATAAATAAATAAATAATCAAGTGATGTCTTTCTCGTACAGCTGCCGAGCACGCAGTGCTGTGTTTCTATTGCTGTTGAGTGTGTTGAAGTCATGCATTCCTTGTTGGTGGTGGTGTTGTCCGGTGACGTAGAGACCAACCCGGGACCTACCGAAGCTATACCTGCTGAATTAAAAAAAGATGTCTATTGGCCAATCTCAGATCATTTACGTGGTACAAGACCTCAGAGCCCAAATGCCAACCACGGACAGAAATATAGCGAATGTAATTAGCGAATGGCCGAACTAGAGGTTCATTCAAAAAAAAAAAAAAACTTGAAACCTTGCAATCTGACATCGAGACGGCACGCGCTGGTACCAATCAAACAGCTTATATAGTCTTCGAGATGAACGCCCAAATGGACGATGCTGAAACCCGTTCACGGAGAAATAATTTATTATTTTACGGTGTTCGTGATCCTGTCTAACATGAGACTTTATTCTGTCCAATCCGAAGAAAGAGTAATTCAGTTATGCTCTGATCACCTCCATGTGACCCTCAAACCTCGATATATAGAACGAGGTCATCGTCTAAGAATGTTGTTTTTTAATCGTGAAACTATCTGTTGTAATAGTAAAGAGATGTTACTAAATGCCGGCTAACTTCATTACACGGTGGTTCGGAATCAGCCAGCCGCTGTTCCAGAGAGACAGACACGAAGCGAACCTTTTCAACTCTCAAGAAGAACTGTTTATTTCAGAACAACGGTACGGGAAGAAAGACGCGCAAGAAGGGGAAAGAGGGTACACGGTGTCGAGTGACCAGAAGCCGCCCCTCCGGGGCGCAGCTGGCGCTGTTTGCACAGCGGTCCGTGGTCGCCCTCCCGTTCGCGTTCGCGGGTGGCTCGGTGGAATGTTCTCTCTAGGCCATAAATTTCCGGAGCACTCGAGGGGAGACCGCTGTTTCCGAGAAACACAAGCACAAGACGGAACGAATGCGCATGCAGACTCTGAAAGCAACACACACAAAATACAACACTATCGTTTTCTAAAACTAAGGAGGCTAGTCTTTCGAAGAGCCGTAAGTTAAAGGGCACCGCCTTTAGCATTGGCGAAGATTTCTTGCGCCCCGTCCAAAACGCCCGGAAGCACTTAGTTTCATTTACTAAAATCAAGGCAGCCCCATTCTCGCTCCGCTACAAAACGCTATTCATTGGAAAGCAACGTAATATGTTTGACGAGCTGTCACAAACTGTAAAAGAAATTGCACAACACTCATCAATCTATCGCCGACCAATAAACCGTCCTCGATAGACCATTTGCTTTATTACCCAAGCATCAAGAAGAATGCAGGGATTGGTGGTCCACGCGCCTCACACGCACGCCTTCACCGAAGAAAACATTCAATGTAAAAAAAAAAAAATAAATAAAGCGTGGACGAGCGCACGCGCACGGTACAATTTGTTTTAGGTTTTTGCTCTAGAAAATGTACTACCGCTGAGGCCAGCGCAGTGCGGCGCGTGGAACACCAATCCCTGCATTCTCCTTGATGCTTCGGTAGTATAGAAATAGGTCTATTCACCCCTCGTGTAAAAGTCTTCCTTATCTGTTACCTTTACCTACATACGGAGCTTCCTTTCGAAACGGGATCTTGTATCTAATCTCGTGTCGTCGTCTATGTCGAAGTGTAAAGTATCCTTTTATCAACAGTAATACACCACCACCCCTCTTGACAAAGCGGTTCAGGCACTGGGTATCGTAACCAGGCATCTTAAAAACTTCAGAATCCTGCTGATTCCACGTTTCGGATAGCATCACAACGTCAAAACAAAAACCAAAACAAGAAAACAGTGCCTGCAAGTCATCGTCCTTATTGCGAGCAGACTGCGCATTCAAATGAAAAAAAAGATGTGCACTTTTTCTTAGATCGATAGAGATCCGTTACGTCAGATGGGGATAGCACACTGTCAGACATATCAGTTCACCGCATCAAGGGCGATGTTTGAGGCCAACATCTACTCAATCTTATCTAGATCCTGAACGCAAGTAACACGTAGTACACGCGATGTGTCTGTTTTCCTTGCAAAGACTTTGCCGTTCTTTGACCAGGCGTACTTCCAGTGTTTCTCGTTCTTTGGTGCGATAGTCTGACCGAGCAGTTTCTTGAGAACAGGGCATAGATGGCCATTTATGTAGACGGGAGACCGGCCTGAGATGCCTAAGTCAGAGGTACAAACTCGCCTCTTTCGAGCCTTTTCGATCAACGCGTCCCGTTTTGCTCGTGAATGAAATTGAACGACAAGGTTCGGGCAGCCTCCGTCTTTAATCGGAACGCGATGGCAAGCGTCGATGTCAGTGTCAGCGACTTGTTCGCTGACGACATCGCCGAGTTTTTTTAGGATTTCGGGTAGATTTTCATTTTCAGCAAGTGGAAGGCCCTTGATCTCAATGTTTCGGTTCCTCGAATACTGTTCGAGATCAGTTAGTCTTTGCTCTAAGCTAACCACTTGTTGCTTGAGCAATGCAGACTCCTCAGAGAGCGCGGCATTTGCCGTGGAAAGTGCAGCGTTTGCTTTCTTCAGTGCCGCGTTTTTCCTCTCGATTTTTGTGCAACGTTTTGACATTTCGTCAAACTGCTCATTTACAAAGTCTATCGAGCTCTTCAGGTCTTCGTATTCTTTCTTAAGTTCTTTTTTCCATTATTGCCTTCCTGTCGCGCATTTCTTGCCTGAAGTCCTTTAAAAATTTTGCGATTTCGGTAGGCATTTCGAAAGCGGACATGTAATTTCACCGTGGCAGCAGCAGCGGGAAAACAATAAATAGAGAATTACAGCAAGGAGCTAATGCACCAACCTGTGTTAAAGAGTGCAGAGTAAGCACAGCTGTCGACTGCCGCTGCTGCCGCCAAATGAAGATCCGGTGGTTGCGGGCACCGCTTATGAATCCGGCGCGCTAGTGGATTAGCCAACCACAGTTCTTGGGACACAGACGTCACCGCACAAGCCACGTCAGCAGCTTAGGATGATGGTACACGTGCGGAGAAGCAAACGTAGTCCCGCGGCGAGATCTTGATCGCCGAGAAGGGTCCTGGCAGGTCCGAAGTTGTAGAATCGGTGTTAAAGAGTGCAGAGTAAGCACAGCTGTCGACTGCCGCTGCTGCCGCCAAATGAAGCTCGTTTCCCTCGATCCATTCCTGACCCGGGATCCAGCGTACCGAGGTTCGCACGTCGCGCATCCTTAGCTTGATCGCCGTAGTAGTAATATTTCGAATCGCCTTGCACGTTTCTTGATGCGTCTTCAGTGAACGGATGGCGTCTTGGGAGTCTGTGAACATGATGATGCTCGTGCCGCATTGGGCTTCTTGTCCTAGTGCATTCAGGGCCTCTTCAATGGCCGTGATCACAGCCTCTTGCGCCATTCTGCAGTACGGTGCTTGTTTCGTGCAAGTAGATTTCGTGTTTTCAACGTACCACGCAAGAGCAGCATTTCCTCGTTCACTGAAGGCTGCGTCGGTGTAGCAGATGATAGTAGGTGAATCGGTACATTCGATGATGGCTTTTTCTTCCTCGGCGTGCTTCATTGCCTTGTGTCGTCGTCTTTCTTTGTTCTTTTTGCCGTTCATTTTTCGTGGTATAGGGGCCGATTGGGCTATGTCAATGCTCTCCCATGGTGGTAGCTGTTCAGGTATGGGTGCATTGTTTTCGAGCTGCCAACCAAGTAGTTTGGCGATTTCTCTGCCTTGCTCTGTGTGTTGCATCATGACTCTTTGTGCTTTCTCTTGCGTCGAGGCCAATTCTTTTAGCTACAGAAACGGCACGCATTTGTGTAGTTCTTCCGGTCTTGTTTGTCCCGGAAAGCCCGAGATACATCTTTTAGCGTCGCTCATCCACGTTTCGAGACGGGTTCAATGATGCAGTGTCAATCTGTAAAAGCGACAGCCATACATGAATTTCGGGGTAAGTGCCGCTTGAACTGTCGTTCTAGGAATTCCTTCACCTGCCCCTCTCCGCCCCCTCCCCCCGAGCCGGCAACCCAAGCCGAGCTTCCCCCCATGCACCTGCGGAAAGGGAGTCCCATACCATTTAGTTCAGCAAAGTTTTGTCGACAACATTCGTTTTTTTTTGTGTTAATCGTAAAAATGGCCAAATGCCTCGAGAAAACAAAACGTTCGAGAAAAAACAAACAAACAAAACCAAGCCCACACTGTGGATCGAACCTGGGTCCGCTGCGTACAAGGTAGACTTATTACCACTAAGATACACTACCGCTTCGGGAACTCGTTCGAACCGCTGCCTATGTTGACGGCGTCAGCGTCTATCTCCATGAGCCAGCCAATCTGGCGTGAGCGCCGTTGCTAGGGCGTGTATCGCCTGCGGGTTAACAATATGCGACCGGGACATAGCCGCTTGCTGCGACTGGTAAGCGCCACGCTACTTACATATCGCTGCAGGCGACAATATCCCATCGTCCCGCCGTTTGCATAGACCCCCCCCCCCCCCCCCAAGTGTATAACCTCCCATGTAAATAAAAAAAAACGTATAAAAAGACTGCTTCGCGACAAGTTTCTGATGTATGTAGACAAAATATTTAGGCACCCGTACTCTCATACACATTTAAGCGCCGATCAAAGCCATGGACGCACACGCTTCCCTTCAGGGTGGAAAATAAAAATAAGGATACTATAAATCACTGTTGGAAGCTTGATTTTGTATTATACATGTTTTACTAGGTATTTTAAATCATAGCTTTGCAGACAAACAAGAGTGTACAATGCATTGTTCTGTGCCATTTTCCTATAATTGGAATTTTACCATGTGCACGGAGGTTTGTGATCAAACCGAAAAATCATAAAGCAAGCAAGATTTGAATCACACTGAAGAGGAGCAGAAAATGGTGCTCTTTTGAGGGAATCTGAGCGTTCAGCTATTTTCCATCTTCCGCTTTGTTCCTCAGCCACTTGGATCCCAATTGCGAGATGTAAAGAACTTGACAGGAAGAATGAATATCAAGAAACTTATGTCTTTATACAAATGCACGCTAATTTAGACCCTTAGGGGTAAATACAGTCTCACAGAGAAAACCGAGACTTGCGTCAGCTTAATCTCACATCGGCTAGTATAGCCGTTTTTTTCTTACATAATCGTCCAACCTGTTTTGTAAAGCTACTGCGTAGTGCACTTAAAGAAAAAGAAGAAAAAGGAATATAAAATCCACATATAAACGACTTCTTTCGTTCTTCCTGTCGTCATCGCAGTCTCGGGTAATTCTATAATTATGAGCTTACTCCAGCTCACTTGCACCCTCACGTTTTGTTTGTTAAATGATCAATACTCTTGCAATTGTGTGGGGTTTCATTGGTGGCCTATTTAAAAAAAAAAAGATACATGAAAAACTAAAATTCTTTCACTTTATAATATAGGTAAATTTTCTAGGTGAAAGATGGGGAGCGGTTCTAAAAGCATGCAATTTTTCTTTCAATATGGAATACCACTTTAGTGTGGTTCTATTTTTTTGACCAATGTTCTGAAATTTGGATGAATTTTTTGAAACCCGGAAGACCCTTTACCATCTAAATGTTTTGAATTCGGATTTGTTCGGTAACCAACTAATTTGGGAAGACATTTATAAAACCCAACTAGTGCGTTTTAATCTTTCTCTTAAAAATGCTTTTGAAACACTTTTTTGATTGTCAATTATTTTCGGAAGTATCAAACAAAACCGTCTTTTGACATCTTATTAAACCAATGGAGAAATAACCGCCATACAACATGTCATCAAGCACGTCAGACCTTTCCTGCTGATAAAATTAGAGTTTTCTTTTGTAAAAGTATTTTTTCTAGACACTCATTTACCTCTTTCGTCCCTATTTTGCTGGAGACTGAATAAATGTTCACTATCTCTCTTCCGCGCTGGCGACTGGTCTTCGATAATTATTAAAGTTTTATGAATACCTGTGTGCGATGGGCAGGTAGCGAAAGCTTTCTGCTGATGAAGCTTTGTTTGTCTAAAGCACCTTGCATATATCTCTTTCCGTAATCATCGCAACCATTATTGCCTCTGCGTTGTTTAGCGTGCAAGTTCCCACGACTACTGGCAAATGCCCCCTGCGCATTTTTCGTTAACCGAATTTCAATCAGTAGATCCCAATGAAAATGAACCTCTCAAGGTACTAGAGGGCGTATTTAATACACCGTATAGACTTATTTTTAAAAATTAATTAATTTCGTGGACGACTAAGTCTTTATTGTACTGTCTAGAACACGTCTCATTTAAGGCATTTTATAACTTGCTTTCTACCAAGGCCAATGACACTAAACATTTGAAAAACTGGGAAGTTTTTGCGAGATTGAATAAACCTATAAAACTTGAAAATCGAAGGTAAGGAAAAGACTCCGCCAAACAACCTGTGATTTTTCTCAAGACGAACGTCCGAATAACTCTATAATATTAACCAACTTTTATTTCATTCTCTAGTCACTATTTTCTTATGCCCTCTGCCCTCTCCTCTCCGAGCTTTAACTAAGCAACGTGTAATCTTTTTTTAAGTTTTGATATAACATACTTAGAATGCGCTTGCCAAAGAACCTTATTGTTTTCGTTTTGTGTCTTCGAGTGCAGACAACATGCAGCGGGAGTGCAGTACAAATCTATCTATAAAACCGAATGGTCTGTGAGTGCTATTATAACGGCTTACAACATGAAAGGTACCCATGTTTTATTTATTTCACACCCCAGCGAGATTGCCAAGCGTGCACAACTCCTCGCAGATACCTTCTATTCCCATCCTCAAACCACAATCCCACAGCACGGCTTTAGCCATCCCCCTTCCATGTGGTTCAATAAATAAATAAATAAATACATTTATTTTAACCGGTGCATGTGCACAATGCGCATCTAACTTTTTTGTTTATTACTAAAACGAAAAGAGTTTTCAATTTGTAGATTTTTTCCCCCAAACTAAGAACACTTAAGCTTACCTATTTTATTTATTTTCTAGAGTATAGTCACAGTCGCAGGGACTACGCATTTAACATCATCACGTGATGTTTTTCTGACAGCTGTCCCCGCGAGCTTGTTTTGAAAATGTCACTTTTAGTGTCACACGTGCAATTCCAATCTCAGATTCCAATAAAATGAAATGTAAAAAGGAATGTTTTCTTTTTCAGTTTAACAAGAAACATTCCCAAAGACGGTACAGCTGCTTTTATTCAAAAAGAAAACATCATTCTGACGTGATACGCCAAATACGAATAAATCAAAGTTTATTTTCAAAATGCTTTTTATCTTTGTGGTAATAGCATGCTAGTTACAGTTGCTCATGAATGAATGTTCAATCGAGCATTTTTTGTACAATAAAACATGCTAAAAAATACAATACCTACGAAATTATTACAAATTTGAAAGCTTAAGACACACATAAGGTTTCTGCGAAACTCGGACCATCCAGTCATTGAAAACATAAACGCAATATGTCTGTTCCAGGTCTTTCTGTATACAGATGGCGCAGTTGCACGATCATTTTGTCATCTGTTCATACCTGTGTTACTTGTCTTGTGTACTGTGCGGCACATATAGCGCAAACGATACATAAAAAGTATTTTTATTTATTTATTTCATACAGCACCCCAGAGGCTGTTACGATAGGGGCAGTAACCATAAAAAGTACTGAAATTTGACCAACCATAGATCGGCAAGACACACAAGTTACGCAAATATGTGTAAACTCATACACGGATGTAATCACGCACAAAGAGAACAAACTCGGTTCACAAGGAAAAGAACAGAAATACAATATTCGATTCAAACAGATTATTTAATACAATGCTGGAGTGGCGAGAAAAACGAATGTGAACTTTGCAAGGTAACAACCTCGCTTGGTAGGCTATTCCAATATTTTATTGTTGGTGGGACAAAAATACGAAACAAATCAGATTTCGACCTTTATTTCAGAACTTTTAGATACATAAAATGGGTCAAACAAGTAATGCGATTTTTAGATATTTGACAAACATACAAAAAAGAATAAAACAATTTTACACGCAAATACTTACGCCTAACTGCAAGTGATTTCCATTTAATAAAATTGTTCATTGTAGAGACACTACTATGAAAGTTAGAGTCATTAGTGATAAATCTAGCGGCACGGATTTGAATATTTTCAACTTTATTAATGAGATACCGTTGGGATGGATCCCATACAACATAAGCATATTCGAGAACGGGCTTCGCACAAAAAAAAATACAGTCAGTGATAGCAATTGCGAAGTGCGCGATAAATTTATCCGTACTAAACCCATGGTTCTACTAGCTTTTCCTCTTAGATAGTTTACATGTGAAAACCAATCTGAACCCGTCAGAAAAAAGTACTACCAGGTATTTCGCTTCGTTTTTAACGTTTACAGTTTCTCCGTGTAAGGTGGATGTTGATTGGCAAATGTTACGTTTCCTTGTAAACCTCACATGACAACACTTTGGGGTGCTTAAAATCATTCTCCAACTTAGACACCCCAAACAGATTCAATCTGGATCTATATGAAGAGCTGATACATCAGTGTCTGAATTAATTTCACGATACGAAATGCTGTCGCCTGCGTAGATTCTCAAGCACCAGGTAATTCCCTGGTTTATGCCATTAATTACAATGAGAAAGATAGCCCAAGCACAGAGCCACGTCGTACTCCGGAAGTTGCATCAACTGTCATTTTGGAATACAATACAATACAATGGAATTTATTTTGTTCTTTTTTACATTTTACAGCTCAATTTCCACGTAAGCCAAAAAAGCTTCTGCGTGGGACGCTGCAGTAGCTGGGGGAAAAAACAATCTGATGATAACATATTTTGAACGTTGTACGAAATAAACGAAGCAAAAAAGGACGACAATTTTTATTGCCGGCAGGTTCTCAGCGATGAAAGCACGAGAACGAGTGATATCTATGCCTGCACATACCAAGGATTTGCTGGAACCATAACGGTTTGTAACGACACTGGTTTCGATCTACCGAGAAGTACAGTACGATGCGCAATTTCTTCTCTTTGCTCATCTCATACGTTTGTTTACATCTGAAATCCACTCGCGTGACTTTGTTTCCTTTTGACCTCAACGAATGACGGCCGTTGCTTGCTTGCCTCGCAACCGCGCATTCTCTGCGCGTTCTCTGTGTTGCCATCTGATTGGCGTACCCCTTCCTGCGTTTGGGTGCGTACAAAAAACTTTTTGCCACACTTTGTCTTTGTATGTTGTAAAGTTCCCTCGAGGTAAAAGTTTGCCTTGTATGTTTTTGTTTTTTTCTGCTCCAGCTTTTTATTTTGTGTGTTCAATTTGTGTCGACATTTTGAGGGTTTAATGACATTCTATTTTAAGGATCACTTCAATCGGTATTGACGAACGCAACATTTTACCGTTTATGTTAGAGTCCGATGTGATAACGTTTACAAACATTTGCAGCCTATTTAGAATATATTCAGTTTTAGGAGAAAAAGAAAGGAAACCCTGGGGTTCGCGTTTTCAATTTTAGCTTTGGTCGGGTTCTGTGTAATGATATATATTTTATTTTGATCGATTCTACATTTTGATAGCTGAGATACATTTACTACCGTGCGCCAGTAATCCGGGCAGGCAACCTTAGCAGATGCTGGTTACAAATACACACAATCGATATTACATTGCTTTATTTCGATCATACAAAAAGTATGATTGAAAATCTTGTAATGGTCTCTGTTTCAGTTTTCTTGCAGATATAGTTTTTCGATGATGTAACTTCTATAGAACATTTGGATAAAAGTTTTTTTTAAATACAAAGTACACATTTATGGAGATATTAATCTTGCAGTAGAGGACTGGCCGCTGAGGTTTCCTAATTGAAACAACCCTAAAACATCAAATAAGGCTTCATGGTCACTGTCCTTCATGAGCTACTGTAGCCTTGATCAACTTAACCCAATTAAGAATAGCGCTGGAAATGTACTCAACTTTGTTTTGTCTAATGTATTATCGATTTTGTGACCCCTGTTATAGATAACTTGTTGAGAATAGATGCGTTTCACCCATCATTCGAGGTTATATAATGCCTTCCACAAAAAAAGCCAATATCCCGTAGTTTCTGTGCTTACAACTATGCCCAAGACGATTATTTTAGCACGTATTAATACTTCAAAAGTTGTGATTGTAACGGAGTTGTTGCAATAACTGACACGGAAACAGTGACTGAGAAGTTATCGTCAATTGTTAATGACGCGATTGATACATTTGTGCCTCGCGAAATTTGAAACCTTCAATCTATCCAGAATGGTTTGCCAAAGATTTAAAAATTTGCTTGCGTAAACAAAATCACTTTCACAGACTGTTTAAACGAACTGGCAATACTTCATGGTATGCTCAGTTTAGCATTTATCGTGTTCTAGATAAAAGGTTGAACACTACAGATAAGCGCTTGTAGCAGTGAATGCGTCCAGCGTCGCCACCAAGAAAGAGAACGTTCCCCTGGGTGGCAGGTGCTCGGAGCCGATTATCACGTCCGGGTCACCAATTTGTAGCGTGTTCGATGTCGAGGACGGAAGAGATGGTGCGACCAACTCCGAGCTTAGGTGAAAACGTTCTGTTTAATCCACGTGCCGTTGAGCTCGCGCCAAGGAGTTGATTCGTTCTCTTTCTTGGTGGCGACGCTGGACGTATTCACTGCTACACGCTTAAACCTTGACCTAATAGAGACTAGCTTGAACCGAAGCCCAAAATATTTTTGGAGGTTTACAAAACAGCACACGCGCGATAGTTTCCAAAATATTTGCCTACGCGACGACTCACATAATGATAGCTATGTTTCCCCGCCTGCAGAGGTTGCAGATATGTTTGCCGATTACTTCAGTGACTGCTGCTCCATCTTTCAACAAGGCGTTAAGCCCACGAATATTAAAATCGACTGCCATGACTTTTTGTCGGGTATTAGAGCAGATATTGAAAATAATCGCTGAAGCTATAAAGAAACGAAAACCAACATTATCTACTGGGACTGACTACAACTTCCGTATTTTATAATTAGCGATATGTGGTGAATTGATTTTACATATTTTTGAGCACATCTTTAACCTCTCTTTTAGTTACGGTGTTTTTCCATCGCTTTTGAAGTACGCTTTGATTGTACCTTTTTTCAATGATGGTGTCGCTTCCGCTACCAATAACTATCGCCTCATATCTTTATTGTCCGGATTTTCTAAGGTGATTGAACGCGCTATTCATAACCGAATTATTTTTTACTTTCGCCAAAAATTTGTATCTTGCCAGCACGGTTTCCTGACGGGACGGTAAGTTGAAACAAATTTGTGCGCCTTTTTAATCACTGTGCCCCTGTTGTATGAACAAAGGTAAAAATCATTGTATATATTTTCATATGTCAAAAGCGTTTCATAAAGTGAACCATGAGTTGTTATTACAAAACTTTTCTTTATATGCTTGTTGTGCAGAGCTGTGGAAATTGCGTCATTTTTTTTCGATTCTGGTTTTCCTGAGGGTCTATTCTCGGCCCCCTTTTGTTCCTTATCTTCGTAAATGGTGTAGCGTCATTTGTTGAAAATACAGAGTTGTTTTTTGCACATGACATTAAGTTTTTTATGAATGTTAACACTCCTTTCGACTGCGAAATTTTACAGAATGATGTTTCGCACATAGTTCGGTCGTGTAAAGTGAATAGCTTGTCACTGAGCCCTCTCAAAACAACTGTATTGTCCCTGTGCAAAAGTCGTAATGTGTTATATACCAATTACGTAATAAAGGAAACTTCAACCAAATGTATCTATGTTGTAAGAGACATTGACGTGAGCATAGATAATGAACTGGCCTTTATTTCGCATGTGCCCTATATTGTTGACAGCGCGACAAAGAAGTTGGGACTGATAGCGCTTAAACCTTGACCGAATACAGACTAGTCCTGCCTGTATTATTCGTTTATTTTGCTCTGCAGCTTGGAATGTTTTTGTCAGAAACGCAGTCAACAAAAATTGAAAGTTTGCCAAAACGCTCAATTCGCGTCGTCTCCGACCGCTATCTTCAGGGCTATTTTTTTATTTTGATTACCAATTTTTTCTAGATACTTTCTTGCTGAGGCCATTGTCTGACAAAAGAACAGAACGTGACGATTGTTTTTTTCACAAGATAGTAAATGAAATTATAGATAATTATTCGCTTTTATCCAATCTTAATATCATGTTCCCTCCCGTTTGACCAGGAATCACTGTACTTTTTATGTCAACACCATATGCAGATCTTCACCCTTGTCACGTGTGCAATCACTTTTGAATCGCGTTGACGATCCAGGTATTGAAATATTCGGTGACTTTACTGTTTACCGTAAGCGATTACAAGCGATCGCTGCCTATCTGTGATGTGTGTTTTATTTGTTTTGTTTTAATTTGGCGGTTACTCGTTCTGTGAGCACCAAGGTGAAGACCTTCGGCTTGTTTTTGGGCCCACTAAAATAAATGATACTCTTATTATTATTATAATAATTATTAAGTAAAATTAATATTAATATTATTAATAGATACTTCCGATATTCGGCCTATATATGTGAGCAGGGTTAAGCCTTTTCAAAAGTCATATATATTTTTGCTTTAAATCTTTGAAGTGTTAATGATGTGGATCTTTATTATATTCATAAAAGACGCAATTAACACGGGGTGGGGTGGTAGATGAAATACTATTCCACTAAGAGCACCCATCATTTTCTTCCCTGTTGCTAGTGTAAAACTAAACTGTGTTTGTGCTAACGTTTTAATGTGGTTTTTGGTGCGACTCTCAATAGAACATTTCGGCTTTATTGTTTAACTTGAGTACAGGCTTGTATAGAGTGCACTTCAGGTTTATCACTTGTCGATTGCACACATGCATGCGATTTTGTAATTGGGTTCATACTTTTCGATCGGGAAATCATGCCGTTAATTTGTTTGTTTCGATATAATAAAACTACCTTGAATGTTTATCAATGAACGCCTCGACGTCCAATCACTAATGCAAATTGGAATAAAAATCTTAGATATTCTAATAAAACAATTATTGCACGATGCATTAATACGAAAGTAACAATAACTAAAGGCCACTTCTTACGCAATAATGATTTAATTTGTGTCTAGCTATCAAGTGATTTGATTAAAGTCATTAGTTCAAGACTGATAGTACCTTCTTGTAGCTTGTACAGAACAATATTCTCCTGTGTTTGTCTTTCTTCTTGCACACTCAAGGTATAGTTACAACCCTAATCAGAAGCTCGACATGTTTAACCATTTTATTTTTGTTTAAAACAATTAGGGGCTCGCATATAGCGTGGAGTAATACAAAGTTCCCCAAACTTAACGCCGTCATGAAATGGTTTGTCTTAGGCACTTTTTGTGTGATTACTGGACCTACCGGTCCAACTATATGGTATGGTTTTGATCCCCGATCACAACCTAGAATGATGAAGACATTCCAGCCGCTGCAGTGATGAATTTGATTGGAGTTGCCTACAATATTTGGGCAACCAAGTGGTAGCGTTATTAAGTTCGAAGAACACTTTACACGCAATTACATAAATCTTCTCATAAGGGAAGTTCACAAAAGTGTTTCTTTCGACCATAAAGCGTGATTAAAATGGGTTAAAAGTACGCTTTCCAGGCTTAGAAAATACTTTTAAGAAAACATTGAAGGGATATCTTCATTTCGAGTTTTTGTCCGCAAATCACGTACCGAATATTATTTATAGGACTAAGCCCTCTGCTCTTGTGCGTCTCAGCAGTGGGCCAGTTCTGCTACATCGCTTTTCGAAGGAAATATTCGAGGATTCAGGAGCAAGTATCTGAAGGAAATCATCGGCACGCGCACACTTGTTTTAAGTTGTGTCGATCTGTGGACGGTTGTACAAAGAGGCTTGATAATTGAGTGGTCTTCACACGCCGCGACGCTCACCTGGCACTCCCCAGATACCGTCAAAGCAGATATGGCCTGCTACCTCGACTCTAAGAAAAAGGAGCGGAATGATGCAAGTTTGGTCAAAAACATTTTATCATGCCATTTAAAAACGAAAGCTCAAAGCAAATACCCGTTTCTCACTGCTATGCTATACACATAATAATAGTCGAGGGCAATAGCTGAAAGCCCGCTTTCACGGCGCTTTCCGGTAATATTAAACGTTATCGTGAACTTGCGCCACCACATCCCCAACTTTCTTTGACATCAACGCATCGGCAGTTGCATTGAAATGCGAATTTTACCTGAACAGCAGCAAACATCGAAATGTTCCTAGGGAATATTTTAGATCAGTCACAAAATATCAGTAAGCAGTAATTATACCGTTGGACCTGCTGTTTTACGCCACGGCTCCACGAATTGTTTTTGCGTTGAATTCTATGGGCCACATAAAGAAAAGTGTCAATTTCTGCTTTTCTTGAAGAACGATCGCAATCTTCCCGAATACTGTCTTTGCGTAGGTATCATAGACGTTCCAGACATGTATGTAACGCATTACTAGTAACGAGTTACTTCTACTTAGTTACTTTTAGAGCAGAACTCTTAGGCTCCCATTTCCACGTATTCAATTCCCCGCCTATTTTTGCGAAGAAACTAAATCGGTTTTTAGGTCTGTGATGTCCCAAAATGCAACAGTGCGCATTCAGTTTCCCCGCTAAATTTAGCGGTGAATTCAGTTGGCGGTAAGGTCACGTCCCGTCAATTTTATCGTTAAATCTAGGCGGGAAACTAATTGTTTTCATAGGTGACGAGACACGAAGTCATGTGACGTCATTTTCCCCGCTAAATTTAGCGGAGAAACTGAATTGGTGTTGAGGTCACGTGGCAACAGTTTTACAGCTAAATTTGGCGGGAAAACTGTGACGTTATTTGTCGTTACTGGCCACGGATTCACGAGTTGTGACTTCACGAAATCCGGAGCGATTAGACCAAAAAGTTTCTCGTTGAAAACAAACACCGAGTGCGTTGCATCATGGGACACTCACCGTACCCTCCTCGTCCTTTTAGGCCTACCCTCAAACAAAATAAAAGTGCACACCACACACACACACACACACACACACACACACACACACACACACACACACACACACACACACACACACACACACACACACACACACACACACACACACACACACACACACACACACACACACACACACACACACACACACACACACACACACACACACACACACACACACACACACACACACACACACACACACACACACACACACACACACACACACACACACACACACACACACACACACACACACACACACACACACACACACACACACACACACACACACACACACACACACACACACACACACACACACACACACACACACACACACACACACACACACACACACACACACACACACACACACACACACACACACACACACACACACACACACACACACACACACACACACACACACACACACACACACACACACACACACACACACACACACACACACACACACACACACACACACACACACACACACACACACACACACACACACACACACACACACACACACACACACACACACACACACACACACACACACACACACACACACACACACACACACACACACACACACACACACACACACACACACACACACACAGCTTTTCGAAGGAAATATTCGAGGATTCAGGAGCAAGTATCTGAAGGAAATCATCGGCACGCGCACACTTGTTTTAAGTTGTGTCGATCTGTGGACGGTTGTGCAAAGAGGCTTGATAATTGAGTGGTCTTCACACGCCGCGACGCTCACCTGGCACTCCCCAGATACCGTCAAAGCAGATATGGCCTGCTACCTCGACTCTAAGAAAAAGGAGCGGAATGATGCAAGTTTGGTCAAAAACATTTTATCATGCCATTTAAAAACGAAAGCTCAAAGCAAATACCCGTTTCTCACTGCTATGCTATACACATAATAATAGTCGAGGGCAATAGCTGAAAGCCCGCTTTCACGGCGCTTTCCGGTAATATTAAACGTTATCGTGAACTTGCGCCACCACATCCCCAACTTTCTTTGACATCAACGCATCGGCAGTTGCATTGAAATGCGAATTTTACCTGAACAGCAGCAAACATCGAAATGTTCCTAGGGAATATTTTAGATCAGTCACAAAATATCAGTAAGCAGTAATTATACTATTGGACCTGTTGTTTTACGCCACGGCTCCACGAATTGTTTTTGCGTTGAAATCTATGGGCCACATAAAGAAAAGTGTCAATTTCTGCTTTTCTTGAAGAACGATCGCAATCTTCCCGAATACTGTCATTGCGTAGGTATCATAGACGTTCCAGACATGTATGTAACGCATTACTAGTAACGAGTTAATTCTACTTAGTTACTTTTAGAGCAGAACTCTTAGGCTCCCATTTCCACGTATTCAATTCCCCGCCTATTTTTGCGAAGAAACTTAATCGGTTTTTAGGTCTGTGATGTCCCAAAATGCAACAGTGCGCATTCAGTTTCCCCGCTAAATTTAGCGGTGAATTCAGTTGGCGGTAAGGTCACGTCCCGTCAATTTTATCGTTAAATCTAGGCGGGAAACTAATTGTTTTCATAGGTGACGAGACACGAAGTCATGTGACGTCATTTTCCCCGCTAAATTTTGCGGAGAAACTGAATTGGTGTTGAGGTCACGTGGCAACAGTTTTACAGCTAAATTTGGCGGGAAAACTGTGACGTTATTTGTCGTTACTGGCCACGGCTTCACGAGTTGTGATTTCACGAAATCCGGAGCGATTACACCAAAAAGTTTCTCGTTGAAAACAAACACCGAGTGCGTTGCATCATGGGACACTCACCGTACCCTCCTCGTCCTTTTAGGCCTACCCTCAAACAAAATAAAAGCACACACACACACACACACACACACACACACACACACACACACACGCGCACGCACGCACGCACGCACGCACGCACGCACGCACACGCACACGCACACGCGCACACACACACACACACACACACACACACACATATACATTTCATCTCATCTCAGGCATGAATTTTGGGTTGAGTTTTTAATTTTTGTCAAAAAAATGCATGTTCTCGGGCAATTCTTATAATAAAAGAAGACGCAAACGGCGAGTTGGTCGGATTTCTTGTTCTCAAGTTGTGGACAGTTGAAGCGCCAAGGTGGAAACACGTTTTTCCAGCTTATCGGGGGTGTAATATTTCACTCCATCCCTTTTTCTTACTTTTCGCGCTACATCAGTATATCTTTTTGGGAACACTCTCGAGATATGCTTCTTAATGCTAATTCAGCGTCCAGGTCATAAGATCCTTAATGCCCTTGTTTTGATTGTCAAACCGCCTCTCTGCGACGATATTTCCCGAAGTTCAGCAAGCTGTGCTGTGTGGCCTAATCAACATATATTTATGATCTTTACATCCTCGTAAAGCTCCAATTAAGCTTTTTGAGTATAATGTGACTATTTTGCGCTAATTATATATTACGCAACATGTGCCCGAAGAACGAATTCTTTGAAAAACTAGCAAGTTTGAAAGCGATTTTCTAAAAAAACCATCTTTTATTTCTTTTATTTTTTATTCACAGTTAGGTAATATAATAGTCTATCAGGAACTACCAACAAAATTTGTAATATATTGCTTGTATGGCCGCTAGTAAGACTCGAATCTCGTGCTATGAGCGTTTTGAACGGGACTTCGCACAGGCGCTCTGCTGAGCAGAATTTTGGCCGAAGTAAGGTTTTCTTTTTATCGTTAGCAGTTATCTCAATATCCAAATGGAGTTGTGGACTTCAAATTCGTTTAGAAGTCCGTACTCACGAGTGCAGGCACAGCGCTTACTTCCTCCCGATTCGGGAATGCAGATCGTTAGAGAATTCCTCTGGGGCCTTTTGCTTCCGCCTTTGAGTTTGAAATACCGAACTTGATATGTAATTGTTATATTATTTATGCCAAACAGATATTTAGGGTATATAAATATTTACGATTTAGTGTCTGACGCTCAGGAAGTACGGTTTCTTTTGTGCACATGCGGACTCTTTTGTAAAATAACGAGCATTTCGTAGCGTGTAAGGCTTGAAATGTGTTAGACATGTGTTTAGGTTTGATTTCTATTTTCAATGATTCATGCCGGGTTACTTAGATTTTTTCCTCTTGACTTAAGTTTCTCCGGGAGTCTAGAAATTACGTATCGTGTCCGTCAATACATAGGGCGAAGCTCACACACCTTGCAAAGCACGCCTGTGCCAAGTAAATAAATATTGTTAGGGTAAATATTTTTGCTTCACTGGCTTTTACGCTCAGATATTGAGGTAAGTACTAACATAAATAGAAAACCTTACATAGGTCAAAATTCTGCTCAGCTGAGCGTCTATGCAAAGTCCCGTTCAAAATTCTCATAGCACGAGATTCGAATCCTAATAGCGGCCATAAAAACAATATATTACAATTTCTGTTGGTAGTTCCTGACAGACTATTATATTACCTAACTGTGAATAAAAAATAAAAGAAATAAAAGGTGTTTTTTTTAAATGTCGACTTCAAACTTGATATTTTTTCTATATATTCGTTTTTCAGGCAAATGTTCTGCGTTATATATTTAGCGCAAAATATTCAAATTATAATAAAAAAAGAGCTTAATTGGAGCTTTACGGTAATGTAAAGATCATGAAAATATATTGATTATGTCACGCAACACAGATTGCTGAACTTTGTGAAATATTGTTGCAGAGAGGCGGTTTGACAATTAAAAAACAAACATTAGAGATATTATTACCTTGACGCTTTATTAGCATAACTCGCCGTTTCCATCTTTTTTTATTAATGGAATTTACAGGTAGCTACTAAAATTTCAGACGAGTTAAATATGACGAAAAATGACGAAAATAATCCCTGGAGAAGGGGAACAAGAGGTACAAAGGACAAACACATATCTCCAAACACAGCTAGGTGACTGGTGCGCCACCGAAAAAATATGCCAGGTCAGGTTTTCGAACCCGGGAACTCTCCATTTCCATTTCGGTCGCGCACCAGTCGCCTAGCTGTGTTTGGAGATATGTGTTTGTCCTTTGTACCTCTTGTTCCCCTTCTCCAGGGTTTATTTTCGTCATTCTTGTCCAGCTCGCTTGCACCTTTGCATTTAATTGCATTATAATCATAGCGAATGAACCTTTTATATCTTAGGTTAGTAAGTACTCAGTGCAATCCTAATTCTTGAACCAAACAAAAAAAAAAAAACGCTATAGAGGTTCATAATTTATAAAACATTCTAATTAAATCGATATATATGAAATTAATTCATTTACGGCTTTGTCGCACGCAAGAATTTAATATGATCATGGTCATATCGAACGTTTTATGATTGGAAACACTTTAAGGACACGTTACTTCACTTCATTTTATTACATTAAAGACTCTTCCTTTAGCGAGTATTAGATAAGGTGTGGTATTACGAAAAATAATCGAATATAGCTCATAGTCTTCACGATGAGAGATGATCGGTAACATTTTCGAAGGTTGATGGGCAGGTGATGGCAGCAATGTGGAGGGGAAGGCCGTTCCAGTCTGGAGCTGCACGGGGGAAGAATGACGCGGTAAAAGTGACAGTGCGAGCGCGTGAGCGAGCAGCTTGGAGAAAATGACTGGTGCGGTGAGATATGCGTGTGGGAGGTACGATGTAAGGTAAGATACAGAGTGGGAAATTAACTAATTTGTGAAACAAACGGAAGGTGGCGATGCGGCGACGACAAGCGAGACTAAGCGAACCTGATTCAGCTTTCAGAGGCGATACGCTGGTATTGTACGAGTATGATGAATGAATTAATCTAGTAGCGCGAGTGTGAACTGCTTCGAGTGAGTTGATGAGGTATATTTGGTTATTGTCCCAGACGGCGGACGCATATTCAAGCTTTGATCTTATTAGTGATTTGCATGCGAGTAGTCTTACTTCCTTAAGGGCGTGGCGTAGATGACGTTTCTGGATTCCCAAGGTTATTTTAGCAGATGATGTGATGTTAGTAATATGCGCACGCCAAGACAGATCGCTGCAAAGGGTGACACCAAGGTATTTATACGATTTGGTAAATTTTATGGTGGTGGTAGTGATGGTATAGAGAAAGAAAAGAGGATTACGGCGGCGTTTAAGCAAACAGCACTGAAAACAACTGGTTGCTCGCTATTCCCAATGGCGACCTGCAGCACTCGCACGTTCTACGGGCGACGGCCAAGATATGTAATCAGTTTATGTGATTTACACAAACGGAGGCTGTGTTAATTTATATTTCTAGTGTTCTTGAAAGCTCACAGATGGTTAATAATGCCTAATATCACAAAAGTTTTAGTCTCGAAACGTGGATGAGCGACGCTAGAAGATGTATCTCGGGCTTTCCGGGACAAACAAGACCGGAAGAACTACACAAATGCGTGCCGTTTCCGTAGCTGAAAGAATTGGCCTCGACGCAAGAGAAAGCACAAAGAGTCATGATGCAACACACAGAGCAAGGCAGAGAAATCGCCAAACTACTTGGTTGGCAGCTTGAAAACAATGCACCCATACCTGAAGAGCTACCACGATGGGAGAGCATTGACATAGCCCAATCAGCCACTATACCACGAAAAATGAACGGCAAAAAGAACAAAGAAAGACGACGACACAAGGCAATGAAGCACGCCGAGGAATAAAAAGCCATCATCGAATGTACCGATTCACCTACTATCATCTGCTACACCGACGCAGCCTTCAGTGAACGAGGAAATGCTGCTCTTGCGTGGTACGTTGAAAACACGAAATCTACTTGCACGAAACAAGCACCGTACTGCAGAATGGCGCAAGAGGCTGTGATCACGGCCATTGAAGAGGCCCTGAATGCACTAGGACAAGAAGCCCAATGCGGCACGAGCATCATCATGTTCACAGACTTCCAAGACGCCATCCGTTCACTGAAGACGCATCAAGAAACGTGCAAGGCGATTCGAAATATTACTACTACGGCCATCAAGCTAAGGATGCGCGACGTGCGAACCTCGGTACGCTGGATCCCGGGTCACGAAGGGATCGAGGGAAACGAGCTTCATTTGGCGGCAGCAGCGGCAGTCGACAGCTGTGCTTACTCTGCACTCTTTAACACAGATTCTACAACTTCGGACCTGCCAGGACCCTTCTCGGCGATCAAGATCTCGCCGCGGGACTACGTTTGCTTCTCCGCACGTGTACCATCATCCTAGGCTGCTGACGTGGCTTGTGCGGTGACGTCTGTGTCCCAAGAACCGTGGTTGGCTAATCCACCAGCGCGCCGGCTTCATAAGCGGTGCCCGCAACCACCGGGTCTTCATTTGGCGGCAGCAGCGGCAGTCGACAGCTGTGCTTACTCTGCACTCTTTAACACAGGTTGGTGCATTAGCTCCTTGCTGTAATTCTCTTTTTCTTGTTTTCCCGCTGCTGCTGCCACAGTGAAATTACATGTCCGCTTTCGAAATGCCTACCGAAATCGCAAAATTTTTAAAGGACTTCAGGCAAGAAATGCGCGACAGGAAGGCAATAATGAAAAAAGAACTTAAGAAAGAATACAAAGACCTGAAGAGCTCGATAGACTTTGTAAATGAGCAGTTTGACGAAATGTCAAAACGTTGCACAAAAATCGAGAGGGAAAACGCGGCACTGAAGAAAGCAAACGCTGCACTTTCCACGGCAAATGCCGCGCTCTCTGAGGAGTCTGCATTGCTCATGCAACAAGTGGTTAGCTTAGAGCAAGGACTAACTGATCTCGAACAGTATTCGAGGAACCGAAACATTGAGATCAAGGGCCTTCCACTTGCTGAAAACGAAAATCTACCCGAAATCCTAAAAAAACTCGGCGATGTCGTCAGCGAACAAGTCGCTGACACTGACATCGACGCTTGCCATCGCGTTCCGAGTAAAGACGGAGGCTGCCCGAACCTTGTCGTTCAATTTCATTCACGAGCAAAACGGGACGCGTTGATCGAAAAGGCTCGAAAGAGGCGAGTTTGTACCTCTGACATAGGCATCTCAGGCCGGTCTCCCGTCTACATAAATGACCATCTATGCCCTGTTCTCAAGAAACTGCTCGGTCAGACTATCGCACGAAAGAACGAGAAACACTGGAAGTAGGCCTGGTCAAAGAACGCCAAAGTCTTTGCAAGGAAAACAGACACATCGCGTGTACTACGTGTTACTTGCGTTCAGGATCTAGATAAGATTGAGTAGATGTTGGCCTCAAACATCGCCCTTGATGCGGTGAACTGATATGTCTGACAGTGTGCTATCCCCATCTGACGTAACGGATCTCTATCGATCTAAGAAAAAGTGCACATCTTTTTTT
This sequence comes from Ixodes persulcatus, assembly GCA_013358835.2. Taxonomy (NCBI): domain Eukaryota; kingdom Metazoa; phylum Arthropoda; class Arachnida; order Ixodida; family Ixodidae; genus Ixodes; species Ixodes persulcatus. The sequence continues at coordinate 79,753 of JABSTQ010009365.1, read as the reverse complement.
TCATTTGAACGCGCAGTCTGCTCGCAATAAGGACGATGACTTGCAGGCACTGTTTTCATGTTTTGGTTTTTGTTTTGACGTTGTGATGCTATCCGAAACGTGGTATCAGCAGGACTCTGAAGTTTTAAAGATGCCTGGTTACGATACCCAGTGCCTGAACCGCTTTGTCAAGAGGGGTGGTGGTGTATTACTGTTGATAAAAGATACTTTACACTTCGACATAGTTCAAGATTTCACCAAAATAACGGATGATTTTAAAATCTTAACCGTAATTTGCGATCGAAATGTATTTGCTGTACTATACCGCCCCCCCCCCCCCCCCCCGGAGGACTCGTATCTACTTTTCTGGCGTTTCTGGATGACTTCTTAATCAAAATAACTTCAATGTGGTTTTAGGTGGCGATATTAACATTAACATGTTGGACGCGACAACATCACAGTGTGAACTGGTAAGATTATTAGAGTCAAATGCTTGCATTAACACCATTACTGCACCCACTCGCATTCAGAATGGTTCCGCAACGCTGCTTGACGTTTTTATTACAAACATAGATGCTGAGAAAGTTCTCTTCGGTGTGATAGGTGCTGATGTCAGTGATCACCTGCCCATTTTTCTGATAACGTATCAGGAAGCAATAATAAAATCGTCTAAGCAAATGCACCACATTACATTTCAAGATATAAATCCACTTACATTAGAAACATTTTACAACGAGCTATCACAGATTATAGCTGGGAAGTAGTTTATAGCAAACATAACCCTGAAGACGCCTACGACACGTTTTTGTCTTTATTTAAGTCAGTTTATGTGAAGCTATTTCGTTACAAAACATCAAGAAATAAAAAGGCGCGAAAGCCTCGGATAACAAATAATTTATTACAACTTATAAAACAAAAAAGATGCTCTTTTCAAACGATTTTTAGAGACAAGGAGTTCAGAGGATCTACGTGCATTTAAAGGGTTTCGAAATAAAGTGACTAGTTTCCTCAGACACGCAAAAAGAACTTATTTTCATAACCTTTTCAACGCCGAAATAATGAAACGTAGTGATGTTATGTGGCAAAGACTGAAGGCAGTACTTGGTCGTAAGTAGCAGCATACACAGTCTGTTCAAGAGCTTATGTTAAACGGGCTACCAGTATCAGGAACGCTGCTGGCTGACTCTTTCAATAACTTTTTTGTATCACTGGCCAACAGCACACATAATCCACTCAGCCTTGAATACTTAAAATCCAGAAACCGTGAAAGCGCATTTCTAAGACCTACTGACGCTGACGAAATTCATCAGATATTTCTTTCCTTCCGAAACAGTAGTTGCTGTGATGCCGATGATCTGTAAATTCGCCCAGTTAAACACGTCTTAGATATAATTTGCCCTGTTTTAGAACACAAGTATAATCTTTCGCTTATGCATGGCGTATTTCCAAAACATATGCAGTTAGCTAAGGTGAGCGTCCTATTTAAAGGGGGTGACGAAAATGAATTATCAAATTATAGACCAATATCAAATCTTCCCGTTTTTTCAAAGTGCCTTGAAAAAATTATTAATATTAGAATGACTTCATTTTGTGAAAAACATAGTATTTTACAACGCCGAACGATACTTTTTTTAGGAAGCTAGTTTAATCCGGCGGTATACGCACGTGTTTGGCTCTGATAAAAAATAAAAACGATATAGCGGAGCCTAAAAATAAAAACAAACAAACAAAAAACACGTGGCATGATTGAGCACGCGCCTTGAGTTAAAATACAATAATAAACATTACTTTCCAGAAACTAGAAAAGTAGGAGATGTGTTTATTGCTTATGACGTACAATAGTGTGAAATTGAGTGTGAAAATGTACTATTTCAGGCAGGAATCGACTGTTTTCTGTGGTAGTTACGATCATAGAACAGAAATATTTCAAATGCTCACATAGCCAAACAATATATGTCTCTTTGAAAGCTTATATTATACGACATACCGTACCAGAGGAACGCGAACATAAGAACTTTTTTTTTTTTTGAACGCAAAAAGCGAGAAGCAGCAATGCATTGTGGATATTCACACTGCCCTTGACGCTACGAAAAATAAATGTTACAACGCCGAATGATACAATTTCTGAAAGCTAGTTTAATTATCCGTGCAGGTACTTGGATCTCGGGAATAAAAGCGTGTATAGGCCTAATACAAAAGTAAAACTGACGCGGCACTCGGGGGATAGCACTGATCTACCAGAATAAAAATTAAATACAACTTTCCAGAAGTCAGAAAATTAATAGATGTGCTTAATACGTAGCCTATGAGCTCAGCTAAATGACTTTTTTAAAGTGGCAGTATTTTAGTTTCAATAGTGGGTGAAGATGACCGCTTTCAGGAAAACTTCGGCTGCATCACTGTGTCAGTTTTACCACTTACACATTTTCTCATTTTGCTCGCAATAGGCTCATTATTTCATTTCATTTCATTTATTTTCACCTTAAGGGCCCGGCTAGGGCATTACATAAGGGGGGGGGGGGTATATACATCTTATACAAACCAGAAAAGGAAGAAACACAAGCTAATTAATACATCCAGGTCAAGCTCATTAATCGTACATACTGGCACAAATACTAATAACAAGAAAAATGGATCTGTAAGCTTGATAGAAATACTTCTGGGTCCACGATGGTGACGATGGAGGATAGTAGGCGGTTCCAGTCGGAGATGGCTTCAGGAAGGAAAGACTGATTGAATGCGTTTGTGGAACCGGAAGCACGTTTGATTGTGCAGGAGCTGTTAAGACGAGATGTTCTGTCAGGAGGTGATAACAAAGAGGTTTTGAGGTCAGGTCAATGATAGTGAACATTATGAAGAAGACAGAGGCGAGAGAGTTTTCTGCGGAGCTGCAAAGAAGAGAAGGTTAGCTGACTTTTTAACGCGGATACACTGACAGAAAAATCGTAAGTGGACAGGATGACACGAGCGGCTCGGTTTTGCACTGCTTCAAGGTGGTAGATGAGGTAGGCCTGATGGGGACTCCAGATGGAGGCTGCATATTCTAATTTTGGTTTGATGAACGTGTCGTACGCTATTTTGCGGACGAGTGGATGAGCACTGCGCAGGTTACGTCGGATGAGGTCCAGAGTTCTCGATGAGTCAGCATGTATGGCTTCAATGTGGTTATTCCATGAGAGGTCTGATGTTAGTCTTACACCAAGATATTTGTACATTGAAACGGTTTCGATTAGGTCAGAGTCGAGAATGTACTGATGATATAGGATAGATTTTATTCTGGTGAAGCGGACTAATTTACATTTGGATTTGTTTAGTGACATCAACCAGGTGTTGCACCAGTGGTTAATTTTTAGAAGGTCATCTTGTAGCTGGTTGTGATCATGCACACACGTTACTTTGTTATAGACTACGCAGTCGTCTGCGAAGAGGCGTATTTTAGAGGAAATGGTGGAAGGAACGTCATTGGTAAGTATTAAAGAAAGCAGAGGCCCGAGAACGAACCCTTGCGGAACACCAGAGGAGGCATTTGTTAAAGTGGACTCGTGATCATTGATGACCGTGCACTGTACGCGGGAGGAAAGGAAGTCGCGTATTCATGCAAACACTAAAGGATCAAGGTGACAAGAGGACAACTTGGAAAGGAGACGGTGGGGGACACGGTCGAAAGCTTTGGAGAAATCAAGAAAGACGGCGTCTGTCTGAGCATGACACTCGAGGTTAGTGTGTAGATCATGAATGAAGTCACAGAGCTGCGTCTCACAGGATAGTCCTTTTTGGAATCCATGTTGATGCATAAAGAAAAATCTGTTTGTTGTTAAGTGAGTCATGGTGTGAGAGTAAAGTATGTGCTCAAGTAGTTTGGATGAGACAGATGTTAGAGATTTGAACAGAGAGATTCCCTGTTTAAAAACTGGAACAACCTTCAGATAATGACTGATTATATATGAGCGACAAAAATTCACTAGAAATAATGCTGGTATTTTTAAGAATTTTCAAATTTATATTGTCAGGACCAGCGGACGATGTGAGTTTTAATTTTTCTATTAGGTTTACGATACCGGCAGGGTCTATACTGATTGGGGGCATTCGCTCGTAAAGCTCTTCAGTGAGAGTAGGGATAGTGGCTAAGCACTCTATAGTGAAAATTGAGGAAAAGTAGTCGCTTAGTACTTTAGGGTGCGGCGCCGATTGCAACAGACAAAGCGAGGCGTACGCGCGGAGAACGCCCGCTCGCAGCGCCTCCGAAGCGGATGCGCCTGTCCCTAACACGTGACCTGCAAGGAAGTTCCCCGCTGACCCCCCCCCCCCCCCCTCCCTCCCCCCACCCGTCTCTCCCCTCCTCCAGTCACGCGTGTGCGCGCCGGTGCGCGCCCGCTGGCTGGGAGCAGACCCTAGTGGAACAAGGGGAGCGGATCGGATCCACCCATCACCGTGCGATTCCAATGCGTTGCGTCTCACTGGATCCGACTGGTTACACCCAGAATCCAGCGGATCGGAACTGTCCACAAATTTACAACCACGCGGATCTGAACTGGAACCGCTCCGATCTGACATTTTTGTACGGGGAGCTACGGTGTTCAGAAGATCATCGATCATATGTAGATACTCTTCGAGCATGCGTTATGAATATGAAATCTGCAAAACTTACCTGACGTACGACTTCACGCACGCACGTTGAGACAGGCCTTTGTCTGCACGCCCTTGGCACGGACGGACGAGAATCCGGAAGCTGCTTGTGGCTTTGGATTGAAACGAAGCAATGGATTGAAATCCGACTAAAGCACGGATAAATATGAGTTTTGAAACGGGGGCTGGTCTAAGACGAGTGACGATTAGTATGCCTGCCGGGTATATATGTTTGTACTTTTCAAATAAACTTTGGTTGAGAGTGCGCCCTGTCCTGCTGTCTTCCTCTCTGTTCGTGTATTTTTCGTCGCTTTTCCATCGTATATATAGTTTAGGTTTCGACCCCACTCTATTACAGTTTATATTTCGGTGGCCGGTGTCACTACGGTGATTACCGTGGAGTTATCGTGTTCTGTACGCAGTTTGAAGTCATATTAGGGAGTTTTCGTAGACCGCGTTTCCCTCTACGCTAAGCCCTCCGCAACGAAGAAGCCGCTACTGCGCCTGCGCGCCGATGGCATTGGCTGCAGAGTTCCGGGTATCGTAGCGGGTTGCGGGGAGCGTTGCGGGACGGCAAAAACGATCTACGAAAAAATCGTAAGGGTGCAGGTGAGCTGGTGAATATTAATCACGTTGAATTAACCTGAGGCTGGGGTAGAGAAGAAACATGAAAACGTAGAAGGGACAGAAAATAGACAGGACGACGTCTCAAACTCAGCTCAGTTTGAGTTTGAGAGTTTGAGAGCAAAGCTGAGTTCGAGACGTCGTCCTGTCTATTTTCTGTTCCTTATACTTTTTTATGTTTCTTCTCTACCCCAGTCTCAGGTTAATTCAACATGGTTAATGATCTACGAAAACTATTCATTTTTTCGGGGCGAGCAAACATAATGTCCCAGCTTCTCCTGTTACACGTTCCGTGATAACATTTGTTTGCTGGTTGAAATCTACATAAGCATCAGTGGATATTTGTTTTCAGTTTTTATTTTTTGTTAAAAAATATGTTTGTTTTTAATGTTTTTTTTTGTTTGAATTACAGGCCGTGTTTTGTGGCTCAGTAAAACAGGTTGTTTTGAGATTTTCCAAATCACGTACAGCCGACAATACACCAGTGACGTAGGTAGAGGGGTGGCGGGAAAAGCTTTCAAGGTCGCCCCCCCCCCCCTGGAAAATATTCCTGGCTGCGTCGTTAAATGGGCATAAGAGAAAAAGGAGCACCACGTTTTTTCGCCTCATAACCATACACACAAATCGAAAGAAGCGTGCATTTCGCGATTCGCGTGGGATTTGCTGAGCATGACTTTCAGTTTCGAGATGAAGCGCGTTAATTATAGTCGTTGACAGGTAGTGGAAGCTCCTCCCATCTCTTTCCCCTTTTGCAGAGCGAACGCTCGAGAGGAGGCGACCCCCTCCCCAGCGTTTACTTTTAACCTGTTACCGAGTATGGCGTTTTTTTTCGTGGACATTTCAAATCGCTACAGCTCGCAGTGCATACAGCGGTGTAATGCAGTTGCTAACTTGCTGGACGTGTCTAAACAGAAGACATGATTCCCTCCGGAGCCTTAGGGGGGATCGACGGCCGAGTGGGCTAGAGCACACCAGCTCTGAGCACGTGGAGCGAAAGCTCGCGCAAAAGAAACCAGCAATCCTGGGTTCAATCCGCACCCCTTCCCGTTTCGATCTGGATGAACATCGTATCGGCGTGCGGTCGTGTATCACTACTGCGTGATGCACGTTAAAGACCCCGCGCTAGCGGTTGTACTGCACTGGCTAAATTTCTCATCTACAGCTAAGAGACACGTCGGCCGTTGAGGCAGACCGAATTCTTGGCTGTATAAACATACACCCCAATTTTTCTCCGGAGCCATAGCTACAGGCTGTTTTCAGCGCACGCAATCAGCGCATTCAGAAAACTAAGAACAAGAGCACGCCCACGAGGCCTCGTGGTGCCTTTCATTTGCACGCGCTCAACCCAGTTTTCACAAAGTTGGAGCCATGCAGAAGTTACGCTAACCTTGACAACACAGAACAAATTAGTTCTGAACATGTCGACGCGTGTACAGCCGAAACGTGCCCATGTCCAACACTTCGTTTCACAATCAGTGCGAGCGAAATCAATGTGAGGTCGATGTTGACACTTCACGAGCTCTCCTTCGCGCGCATTTATGGTAAAAGAGAGAATAAAGAGTCATAGAACAAAGGAATTATTGCCACATATTTTCTGTTGTGTAATAGATGGCAGGGTAGATCTATGTTTGGACCGCCTACGCTAAGCCTATTTCGTATTAACAAGTTCTGATAAGCATGGGTCCACGTAGAACATATCCAAACGCGGATTAAAATCCGGCTTGCTTAATTTTGAGACGAAAATAAATATATAAATAATAATTTACATTCGCGGTATCGGTTATTTTGTTTAGATTCCTTACGTTGTACGCATCAGTGGCATTAATGCGATCACTGATCAGTGAATGCGATGTTCCGTGGAATAAACCTTTTATGTACCTGATCACTAGCGCCACCTGCACAGAAAACGTTTTTGCTTTACGCGACGCGTGGCCAAGGTTTTCGTAACTTTGTGGTGCAGACCGCATTTCACGTGTGGCTGCGGTGTCAGGTGAGTCAGATGGATCGTTCCCATTTTAAATAAATACTAAAAATCAGTTTCTCATACTGCGACACTAACTTTTGACGTAGGTGGAGCTAGAGCAGTCTTGCCTCTTCTTGAAATACAAATGAGACTTTCTATGACCAGCCAACATCTAAGCCTTTCTCGTGTCGAAGTTTCGCGTGTCGCGTTTCATTTGAAAGATAAAGGCTTGGCACATGTCGGTTTTCGAAAACATTTATCTTGAAGTTTCTGAGGCAAGTTCGCTTTCGCGAATAAAGCTCACCACCATGCTGCAATTGCGTAGGGTGTGAAACTGATTTTTTGTAATTTATTTAAAGTTGGGACGATCAGTTTGACTCAAGCACACGGTCATTCTTTTCAGTCTGGAAAAAACGCGGGGTCTGAGCGAACGGATAATTGAACACGCGTGTTCAACGCCGCTGCAAGCTATGCAGATTTAGTTGAGCAACATTTTTTTGACGTTATTTTTCTTGAAGCGCCGATTGATTTGCGATTAGTTACTTCGTTCTGGAACAAACACCGGCCTTTGGAATCTGATTAAATGTGTTCTTTTGCCTTTTCTAATTTACACATGCAGTGCAACAGTTTCTTGTTTTTGGCGTTTTTGTGAAATCAGACATGGTGCTGTTTTACGGACCCTGCTTGCGGTTGCGATGTACTGTCGGCACGGCCGTGTCAATAAAGCCCGACGATCGCGTCATGCCGACAAGTGCAAGATTCTTAAAAAGAAAATGAAGAAACGGGCCCCGGCCAACGGTCTAAGCGCAGAAACTCGTGGACGAAGCTATGTCACGGGCTATGTGATAATGAATGAAATTAAATGAATTTAAGCGCAAGGTTAAAACACATTTTAAGTTTTTGTAAGTAAAAGTGGCCGTATCGAGTACTTCAGGGTCCGATGAAAAGCAAGCTCCAGCCAAAACATAATGAACGACGGTAATTGTCTGTCGTTCATTGGCGCGCTCAATCTTGCAAAAATAAACGACACCCGGCACCACTCCCCGGCAGTTCCGTGGAATCCTGGGGCCAGTGAATACACTGAAGCGCCACAAAATCCTTAAATGTTGGTAGCCGCCTGTCTACCCTGGTCGGCTCGGACCAAGACAATACAAGGAACGCCAAGGAAATCACTTTCCTGGCAGTTCCGTAGAATCCTGGGGCCAATGAACACACTGAAGCGCCAATGTTGGCGGCCGCCTGTCTACACTGGTCTGCTCGGACCAAGAAAAGACAAGGAGCGCCAAGGAAATCCCTTCCCTGGCAGTTCCGTGGCATACCGGTGCCCGGGAAATGCGGTGAGACGCCAGGCTGGCAGTTCACCGAATTCCCTGGGCGGTCCCGGTCCAGTCTACTACGGCCAAGGCCCAATCCTGGCTCCAGCTAGCCCAAGCAAGTGTGCTGCCTGGGTTGAGGGTAATTTTTTCATATTTATAAAGACTACGAAGTAACGCGGACCTCAACCTATGTAGAACAGTTTATCAAATGTTAGTTCAATCAAAATTGAGACATGAAGCAACCTTTACGCGTCCTGAACCAGTTTTAAGAAACGAAACAAATATTGCAATGAAACGGATTGTGAAATACATTATTATTACGGAACACAGCTAGATTTTGCCTTCGAAGAGCAGCTTATTAAGCTTAATCTGTTCGCCAAAGTGTGTAATCCTAACGCGATATTACTTCACGAGTGATTTCAAGTAAAAAAACAACCAAATAGAACTTGGAAGGACACTATTTTTGTAAATGAAGTTACAAAAATAGTATTGACCAAGCATTTTAATCAACTTCCAGAAACTTTTACAAAAGCTCAAGTATTTATACAAAGTAAAAAAATAGAAAAAATGTGTCATATATCTCTGAATGTTAAATTGTGTTTCTTAAAATGGTTTTTGCATTGTCTCTGGCTTTTCGTCTTGATGAATTTTAAGTTCTATCTTTTGGCGTCCTTATTCCTTTTCGTACTTATGAACTCTAATTTTCTTTTTCAATTGATTTGGTTTTAAGCCTCTATGAATGTTAAATCATGTATATTGACATCGTTTGTGGTTTTACGTCCCTATGAATTCTAAATCGTGTTTTTAGCTTTGACTTCTGGTTTTAGGTCTCTATGAATTTTAGATTGTGTCTTTTGGCATTGGTTTTAGATTTAAGTCTCTATGAATGTTAAATTGTCTCTTTTAGTATTGTTTTGGCTTTCCCTTTTTATGAAATGTAAGCTTGTTTATTATTGTGTGGTGCCAGCTGAAGACTAATAAGCACAGAAGTTTACAACTGCTGGTATTGATGGCGTTTATATTAGTTTCGCTCCAACATGCAGTACCGTGTATATTAGTTTCACTTTTGGTTTAACGTGTCTAAGAATTTTAGATCGTGAATTTTAACATTGTTTTTGGTTTTAAATCTCTTTGAATGTTAGATTTTGTTTTTATAAAATTTACTTTGAATGTGCACTTTAATCACTTTAAATGTATTAAATTGAATTGTTATGATTTTATTTTTTTCCGTAGAAAAAATTTAAAGTTATAGTTACACAAAATCTTTATTTGGTCCTGTGTTTTTCGTACTATTCGGCTTTTTATAATTATTTTTTTTCTGGGAAATTGTTTTTAGGGGGGGGGGGTTGTTTAATGAAAAATATTGCTACATAAGTACGTTGTAGTAATCCATAATCATATTTTTTAGATTGGATTATGATAGTTCTGTAAACAAATTTTGTACTTTACTTATCTGTTTTTTTTTTTCTGAGAAGGTTATGCGATTATTTTATGAACTGTGTCCTCACAAACAAGCACGGAATTGTTTCGTGAAATTGCACTGAATGATTTCGAGAAAACAAACCTGCAATCAAATTGATAATATTATTGTTAATATTTGTATTACTTTTATCACTTTTATCCTTTAAGAGTAGTAATAATAAAAATAATTTCTCAGCGTCCCAGCACGGCTTTATCGCTGGGCGTAGCACAGATTCAATGCTTGAAGATCTCGTGGAAATATATTACACGTAACATTTGCCAACAACAAATATATTTGCTCAATTTTAGACGTCTCAAATGCTTTGACTGTATCAGTCACAAGATACTACTGAAGAAAAATTACGATTACGGTTTTAGCAAACTTTTTTCATATTTGTTTCCAATTTTTTAACGCACCGGACATAGCACGTTTCGCTTTGTCGTATCTGCAGTGCGAACGTATCTTTAAAGCTGGAGTACCCCAGGGATCAGTTCCTTCCTCACTTGTGTTTATTTATATGTCAATCATATCGCTAAACCTGCCGTAGACTGTGACATATTCCAGTAAGATGACGATACTTTGTTATTGTCACGGCATATTCATTTGGAAAATGCGCCTTTTTTATTGCAAGGCAACGCCACTCGTTTGATAGACTGGTTTGAAACAAATTCTATGAAAATGAACATCCCCAAGACTAAACGTATCCGTTTCAATAGTCCCCTGAAACGTAAATGTTCAGATATTTTTTTCTATTGCACTCATCGAAATGTACACGATGTGGATGTAGACCACATGACTATGTTCATACAACGAAGTACTTAGGCATTTTGTTCGACAGTGATCTTTACGAACTCTCATCTTAGACTTGTTGACAAAAGCTTACGAAGTGTGTCATGTATGGTATAGAGTACAAAATGTTTTTTTTTTTCCATTATCTGTTAGGAAGATGACAACCAATGCTTTGGCCTTCGGATTGTTACGCTATGGCATTACGGTGTACGGCCACTGCTAAATATTTTGGCATAATAAAACCGACACCACTCTACAAAGTATCTTAAGGGGAGTAACATACATCTTGATATGCCTAGTGATGATTTGTTTCTATTCTTGTCTACCACGTTTCGCAGCACTCTTTAAGAGGTGTGCAATTTGTAAATATTATTCTCCCAGTACCTTCAAAATCCCGTGTGTCGTCGAACGTATTCTTAGAGAAGGTGAGCGTTTTTTTTTTTTTTTAATTCGTGGCGTTTACACGAAGTAGAAAAAGCGACTGCGCAAATTTTATGTCCCTGAACTGTTTACCAATTGCTGAGATTTGTTACAAAAATAAATACAAATAGGCTGTTACAAAAAGCCATGAGAGCATCATGCTTATGGTACATGAAGAGCTTGAGTTCCTATATATTTGTTTCTTTGAATATTATTGTTCTCTCGTCTAGTAGACCCTGATATTCTTAATATCTCGTTTTATTCCTAGTTATCTGCTAAATTGCAAATGGGTTTTTGTTTTTTTTGCAAGTGTTAGTGACGTTCCATTTGGTAATTTTCAAAGCTCTATATTTTGCCACATGAATAATTGCTTTACATAATTTATATTATCAAAGTTTTATTACTAACCCGTCTAAATATATGTTGCATTTGTTATGCTTTTCAGATTGTTCTTTGTGCAACAGGTTTCTCAACAGCATTTTTGTTTTCTTTACGTCGGTGCTGGGTCCAGTCCCTCAAGCCATTGTGGCTTACGACGGATTTGCTTTATTTGATATTCAATTGAAAAACGTAGAATAAAATTATTATTATTATTATTATTATTATTATTATTATTATTATTATTATTATTATTATTAGAGAGCTAATCGTATCCTGTTTTGATGTGACGTTTTGTGTATCCCTGCTTTAGATTTCATGGTAGTGTGGTGTCACACACTGTGAGTAATTCTATAGAATTACCTCTTTTTATTTAAATGCATCCTTTAACAAATTTCGTTAGCATTTGTGATTCTCAGTCTCACTCTTCAAGAGCAGCATGCTCATCAAGGTGGTGTATAACATACAAACCTTAGATGCATTTGATGAACCCGTGTCTGTACTTGGTTTTACGTGTTCGTGCACTAAACATTATTACCTTTTTTAAATATTTTACGATAACGAAAACGAAATTTAACAACAGTATTAGTTTATTGTGATGTTCAGCTTTATTTAAAATTCAAACCTTCTGCCGTTCAACAATATAGTTTTGTCAAGATTACTGTCAGTGCGCAGGCGAGCTGGTGGAAGTTTACCATGATGATTGTAACCTGAGACTGGGTCATGAGGATATTTTTTTACAGTTGAAGAGAAAGTAAAGGAAACAAAGGGCGTCTCTAAGCCGATACTTGTATTTAAACAACCTCCTTAAATACAAAAGTACAACCGCCACAAAACAAATGAACATCCTGTTTTTTAAGGTCGCGCGCAGAACCTTCACCCACATCACAAAACAAACAAAGTGAGGCCACCTACTGTTACGACGTGGCTGAACCCGTCGCGAGTTAGACAGGCATCCGGTGATGGCTAAACGATTCCGAGGTTTATCTGCTTTGAAGAAGACGAGGTTCGAACGCCATGTGCCAAAGCGAAAAACCACACGATCAAAAGAAAAAAGATACGCACGTGCTTTGCGTGTGACAAACGTGATTACAAAATACACAAGAAAACGTTCGTGGAAAACAATAACATTACGCTGCGTTTTCTACAATTCTCTCTTCTTTAGAAGTGAAATCTTTCGACGGGCTTTCGGGTCCTGCTTGAACGCCACAACGTGGCTTCTTCCTGCAGCTCTACTGGGATCGCCGTCGGCGCGTCTGGATGGTCGCTTTCATTGTTTGTGATCGCCACAGGTGATGATGTTGTCCGAGGCCGCGTACAGTCCTGCTAGGCTAGCAGGTGATGCTCTTTCGGTATCCTTCTCCGTACTTGAACAGCGTGGCGATGTATCACCTTTGATGGCGTGGAGACAGTCAGCAATCGCGACCCAGAGGTGGACTTGACTTGACCAGGCGTCCAGCGTTCCCCATCACCGTAGTCGCAAAAATACACAGGATCCCCAGGAGCAAAATTCCATCCGGCCTCATCATTCGTAGCGTCCCGTGCAACCAATGGAAAGCAGGTGTCGATCCTCGAGCGAATTCGATAGCCCAGCAGGTCTTGCGACGGGGATCTACCGGAGGCTTGTGGCGTTCTTCTGTAATTGAACAACACCCGAACAAGGTTATTTTCAAAGTTGTCGCCTCGCATCTTCTTGATCTTCTCTTTGACGGTGCGCACGGCCCTTTCTGCCCGACCGTTGGATTGTGGGTGGTAGAGAGGGGTTCGAAGATGCGAAATATTTTTCATTGTGACAAACTACTTAAACTCCTGACTTGTGAACTGAGTTCGTTATCTGACACAAACGGGAGAGGAATTTCAAAGCGACTGAATAACATACGTAACGTTGCTATCATTGATTGAGTGGTCGCGTGGGACAATACAAAAATGATACTAAGTATCATTCTGTATTGTCTGATACTTTGTGTGACACAAAGCATCTTACAAAGAAAAATGATACAAAGTATCATTTTCCTTTTTATTGGCCCAGCAAAAGCAATGCGTTTTCTTGACCATTTTTTTCTGGTCGGGCCAATTAGCTGGCTCTTTAGCACTTGGAATAGGCATAGCTTGAACACATTCTCTGCAAACGGCCGCCTGGCTTTCAATTGCCTTGTCAAGACCAGGCCACCAGAACTTTGACCGCGAGACAGCTTTCATTCAGGATGCTCTCTGGTGGCTTTCATGGAGCAGGCTCAGCAGTCGTTTCCTCGCATTTTCTGGAATCACGACCCGGTGACCGCAGTACAACAGATCCGGATCCTGTGCTACTGAGAGCTTGAGCTTCTTGTCATAGAAAGGTTGTAATTTGACTTCTAGGTGATTTTGGCTCGTTGGCAATCAATCTAAGATGTATCTTATAACTTTTGGGAGCACGTCGTCGCCTCCAGCCAAGTATTTCAGCTCTCTGGTGGTTACGGTTCCTTCGTCAAAATTCTGCAGTGCTAAGACATAATGCGGAAGCTCTATTCAGCTGCATGATTTCTTAGACGTCAGTAGCGCTAACTGGCTTAAGGCGTCTGCGTTGAACTTCAGTTTACCAGGGTGGTAGTCCAGATTGTACTGGTTGCCCCCACGCAGCAGTGCCGAACGCTGGATCCTCGCACCAACCACGGCGGGGCTCGGCTGGCCCGGCTTTTCCAATCCCACGAGTGGCAGGTGGTCGGTGACCAAGGTAAACTCTCTGCCCAAAAGGTAATCGCGGAATTTGGTCACACCAAAAATGAGAGCGAGAGCCTTGCGTTCCCACTGGGAGTAATTGTTTTCCGCAGTAGTTAAGGTACGCGAGCGGAAACCAATTGGCCTGCCCTCCTTTCCTACATGGTGAAACAACACGGCCACAACAGCGTACATAGATGCGTCACACTCCAAGCGCAGTTCTTTCGCTAGGTCGAAATGTGTCAACGCGTTTTCTGTAGTTAAAGCTTTCCTTGCTTTTATAAATGCCTCGTCCTGTGCCGGGCCCCACACCCAACGACAACCCTTCTCTTAAGGGCTGTTTATACTCCGACGTCGAGCGCAGTGAACGCAGCGTAGCGCAGAACGCGCGCCTTTCATTGGCCGGCAAGCAGGAACTCGATATCTGCGACCAATCAGTATCTGTGCGCGCTGCGCTACGCCACGCCCGTCGACGTTACGTTGGAGTATAAATGTACCTTAAAAGTTGATACAGCGGCGAAAGCCGTGTGGACATTTGTGGTAGAAATCTTCTGTTGAAGGTCAACATGCCGATAAATGAGCGCAGTTTACTCACGTTCTTAGAACACGGAGCCCCAGTGATGGCCTCAAGCTACTTTTCTGTTGGGTGCAGTATCTCTCCATCAATCTGATGGCCCAGTTAGGTGACCGATTCCTCCCTGAATCTGTACTTATCCTCGCGCAACCTCACCGCGTGCTCTCGGAAGCGCTGCAAAAGACATTTCAGTTTTGTTCCATCGTTAGCGCTTTGTTCTGAAAATAGAACGTCATCCAAATGGGCTTGCACTTCTGGAAGACATTGGAAGACACATTCTATCGCGCGTTGAACGATAGCCGGCGCTGTGGCTATTCCAAATGGTAATCGGTTTTAACAAAAGAGGCCACGGTGCGCGTTGATAACAGCAAGGTTCCGCGATTCCTCATCGAGAGGCACTTGGTTATACGCGCCCCGCAAGTCCAGTGTGCTGAAAAGGATCACCGCCATTCGGACCAGCAAACATGCTCTTGACAACCGGGAGCGGACAGTGTTTTAAACGCACAAACTGAATTCAGTGTCACCTTAAAATCGCCACAAATACGTACGGTCCCATCTTTATTTAGAACCGGCGCACTGGGCGTAGCCCATTCAGAGTGTGCAAATGGTGTAATAATTCCGGCCTGTTCTAGCCTACCCAGCTCCAGGGATGCTTTTTCTCGTAAGGCAAAAGGAATTGATATTGCCTTGCAAAATTTTGGAGCTGCTCCATCCTTGAGGTACAGAGGCGCAGGTGGTCCCTGAATGAGTCCAAGCTCTGGAGAGAAGAGGTTGTCATACTCGTCCAGTAGACTCTGGAGACCTTCCTGTTGGCCACAGGAAGATTTTGGGATCGCTGTCACGCTCAAAACAGGAACGTCCCGTTGATTTAAATTTTGAATCAAGTCTCTTTCGCACAAACACGGACCTCGGCAATCCACGACGGTCAATGTACCCTGTACAGTTGTCGACTGGCATACCGCTTTCATGGTTAACTCTCCGATAACTGGAATTGATCCCATGTAGCAAACCAACTTTACTTGAGGCTTTTGAAGTCTGGGCCAGGTTTTGCGATGCCTTTCGTACATTTCTTTTGTTATGACGCAGACAGGTGACCCCGTGTCTATTTCCATTACCAAATCAATCCCACTCCATGTAAACGTGCGTCTCACTGGCGGAACAAGCTTTCTCGCTTTTAGGGTTACAAGGCTCCAAATCTGTGAGGTCAGGCTGACATCACCTTTGTCCAAGGACTCGACTGCTCGTAATTGGTTGTTTTGTCCCCTGGTACTCTTAGGGTTACGACACTTGCGAGCCAAATGCCCTTGATTGCCACACTGAAAACGTTTTGCTTTCAGCTATTTAAAGTTGCTACTGCTGTGATTGGCATTACTGCAGCGTTCGCAGCCCACTGGTGAATGCAACGATGCCCTGGCAGCGAGAGGCATTCTTTGCTGATCCTTCACTGTGTGTACTTCGGATGGCCCACTTTCCCGCGACATTTTTTGTGCGTCAGCGTCTGCAGTTTACGCTGCCGCGGCCAGTACTTCGGCTTCCTGCAAGCTCAGCTCTCGTTTGGCCAGCACTTGTTTCTGCAGATTCTTTGATACAACGCCGAAAACAATTCGGTCTCGTAACATCCTGTTCAATGTCGTCACGCAGTTGCAGTTAATAGCAATTCTTCTTATTTCCGCGATGAATGCGTGCGCTGATTCTCTTTCCTCTTGGCATCAATTAAAGAACTTGAAACTCCCCGAAATATCGTTTGGTTTAGGGTCGTAGGAATCGCTCAGAACCCGGACCGCTTCGTCCTACGTTAGCGAATTTGGCTTCCTGGGCGAAACCCTTCCGCAAAGCACTTGAATTGTACTTGTTCCCAGCGCTGACACCAGCAGAGCCCTTTTCTTAGCATCCTCCACCACATCGTCGCCTTCAAAATTATGGTACTATCTTCACGAGGTAAGCATTCCATTTATCTTGTTCGTCGTCAAATTGCGGCAGATAGCGGGCCATGCTTGGAGCGTTGCCGGTTATCCTTGGAAACCCCGCGTCACCAGATACCGTCGCTGCCGTTGTCTGTTCATCACCCGCTTCTTGGTTTATGTTCTTGAAACTCGTCGCCACTGTTACGACGTGGCTGAACCCGTCGCCAGAAAAACTGGTGTCCGGTGGTGGCTGAACGACCCCGAGGTTTATCTACTCTGAAGAAGACGAGGTTCGAACGCCACGTGCCAAAACGAAAAACCAAAGGATCAAAAAAAAAAAAGAAAAGATACGCACGTGCATTGCACGTGACAAACATGATTACAAAATAATCATGAAAACGTTCGTGGACAACAATAACATGGCCCCCCGTTTTCTACAATTTCCAAGGAAAATTCGCCAATTTTAAGTATAGGCCCAACCATAGCCACCTCTATACTGAGAAAGCCTGGCAGAAAGTCACGTGACGCGGCCGCCAGAAGTGAAAATGTAGAGAGGTAAGCAACGGATAAGAGAAGAGTCATGTAACGGGCGCCCCACTGCGGCGAGACGCCGAAACTCACAATACCTTCTCCTCTTGTCAATGTAAATAGAACGCCACCCCTTTCCCATTCCTCCATTTCGGTTTTGTCTTTTTCGTTTGCGCTCAAAATTCCTACAGGGATGCGTTGAGCTAGTTGATTATTACACATTACGGGTGGAACCAGCTAAACAATGAGTCTCAATAACCCTGAAACCTCAAGAAAAGCTCTTTTTGCAGTGCGCCCTCACGGCTAAGTATAAATAGAAGGAAGGGGGCAACACAATTCAGGACTAAATAAAGAATGGGTGCGCATAAGAACTAGTAGAAGAAGATGACGATTTAATAAAATAGTTGGTAGTCAACCGTTAGGTTAGGATTTTCTGTTTCTTCTCCCCTCATTGTCTGAGCTGGTTCCACACGTAACGCTCGAAATTCCGCGGCAAACTGCCGGGGCTGGTTGATTACAGATTACAGGTATCGATACACGGGAACAGCTTCGAAAGGTCAGTATTCTCTGCTTGAAGTTTTCGGCGTTCCATGCGCCATAGGGTACACAACTGCCCAGAAAACGCAGGTGGTACTGAGGACGTCCTGAGGACGTCGTCGCAGCTGTACAAGGAGACGACGAGGCTGGGTACGCTGACGACTTATTCCCGAGCCACATGGGCAACTCGAATGCCTTTACAACAAATGTCATTTGAGCGGACGGCCAATCAGCGCGCGAGACTACGGGCGTAGCGCATTCCACGCGCGACAGATTGCGAGCTGATTCGCCGATCACACAAATGTCATTTGTTCTAAATTGCATTCGAGTTGCCCGTGTGGCACGGGTATTAGCCTGCGCCAAAGTCCTCGGCGGAAGCAATCGCCGTAGCTTCGACGTCAGCAGTCGGTCGCATCGGTTTTTCCCGAGCCACAGCGAACAGTGTGTTTCGGGTTCTCGCCGCTCAAAAGCTGTGCGCTCACTACCGCACTCCCCAAGAAATGATCTGTGCTACCAGATCCTCGCGTTCTAAATGTGCGACCGGGCGCTCTACGCCTACGTTATCGAACTGCCAGGCTTTGTGAGTATAGAGGAGGCTATGGCACAACACAGGCCGTTTTCCATTCCTGTGGCATGGTGCCTGTGAACCAAGAATCATTGAATATTTCTAGAAGGTGCTGGCGTCCCCTCGTGCCCAAGGAGGGCAAGCGTGCCATTTGTGATTTTATCTGACCCAGCCGATGAAGAGTGTTTAAGGGAGGTCGGAACTTGGTCGAACTCCTGGGGGGTAACAATTTCATCCATCTCACAGAAATATGGACACGTTGAATTTACAGGGTTCGCTGTTAATGAACTACCACTGTTCATAGCTGGCATATCTAGTATTGAAGCGCAAGTAGTCTTCCGAAATTTCAGAAACCGACCTTCTCGAAAAGCAGGAAGGGATTTGAATGGCGTTCTTTGTTGAGGTGGAAACGGCAAGCCCCGCGCGATATGCCATATTCCTGTAACAGGAGCACGAAAATCAAATGAATCGCACAAGCTTCACTTCTTTTGAAACAGCTTGTTCAAGTGACGACGGATATGCTTTTGAGTTCGCCTATAATTACGGACATCCTCAGGTAGCTGTGTACGCCTTACTCGTTGTTCTACACCTCGCCGGATCGCAAGGAGATGTTCATACTCCGCATCTACTACTGTGCGCGAGGAAGGAAGATGAATGGATTTCTTCGACTCTGTTACTGACCTCTGAATGGATGAAATGAACTTATTGTATGTATCTGAGGCCTGCAGCTTCAATTATAAGTTATTTTTGAAATATGTCCAATCAGTGTACCGAAATTAGGTCTCGGTTGACTTTGGGTTTAAAGCCTGGTATTGTCATATAAGTTGGTGCATGGTCGCTACCATGGGCTGCAATGTCTTTAAACTAGGGCGATCGGGATATTGGTTCACGTGACATTAACAAGACATCAAGACAGCTGCTACATTGGGTGCCGCGGCTAAATGTCGCTGTACCATAATTTAGTACGTAAAGGTCGAGATCATTCATTAAATATACAAGTTCTCTTCTACGGTGTGTTGTTCTTACGCTACCCCAAGCTGAATTATGTGCATTAAAGTCGCCCGTAACTAAAAATGTGGGAGGACATTGTCTAAGTATGAATTCAGTTTGTCGAACTCGAAGGAACATGATGGAGCATTATATGAAGATAACAGTGAATGTAAGCTTTCCCTTGCTTACAATTACGCTGACATTCTCGTTTTTTTGTGTGATTAAATGATATTTTCGACATATATTAGGTCTTTTCGAATAGCAAAAAAAAAAACAACCCGCTGGTTCCGGAATCTTCACTTGATTGAAATATCTCATATCGAGAAAGTTGAAAATCTAGCGCAACTAGAGATTCACAAATCGAAACGATTGAAAATGTATATTTATAAATGAACTGTCTCAAGTCAAAAAGACGTGAACGTAGTCCGCTCGCATGACACTGAAAAACGGTGGCTCATTTTACGTTTTCTTCAAAAGAAGGTGCACTAGCGATTAGATTGGCACGTGTTTCTTATCATCGCTACAGTGGCGTGCTCAAAGACCATAACTCCCTCGATGATGTTCCTAAAGGTGCAAGATGGCAGTCGTGAAACTAAATTTGCAAGGATAGAAAAGACACCACCTATTATGTCTCTGATCGTCATAGAGCTGAACGCAGGGAATGGTGGCTCCTGGGCGGGGGCTGCACGTCTGACTGCGCTACTGTATGTGCTCGTGCCGGACCTCAATGGAGGTGTCAGGGAAGCGTTTGCAATCTGTGTTGCTTGTGGTGGCTTATTAGCAGGCCCGTTTTGTATGGCCGTCTATGTTCATTCGATGAAGGGGATATTGCGTCCGTAACCTACGTCCCCGCCGTATTGCGCGGCAGCGTGACCTCCATAGGACGAAGCGTCCTATGGCGAACACTAGATTCGCATAACTGTTAGGGTGACGGTGCGAAAAATACGATAGAGAAAACACTCTCGCGATAAGTACCCAGAACGTCCGAGCTACAACACATTCATTGAATACATGATTGTTGCTTTCTGCGTGAGTGCAGTTGGGACAGGTGTTTTCAGCTACTCTGCCCCATCGCTGAAGACGGTTAGCTGTAGGCAGCACGGACCAACCCATACGCCACTGAAAGTCGTACACTTCTTGTGGTAGTGATATATTAACAAGTTGCCGCCAGGGTGTAGAGACCGCTGCTTGGGCGCGGTTTGCAGGTATGGTCTGGGCCACCAATTCCTCAGACAACCAAGACACTGTCCCCTCTTTGACGTCCAAATCCGGGGATACGTTGCTTACTTCTTTCTGGATTCTCGCCAGCGCTTTGTAGTACGGTGCTGTCGTTTCGGCCATCGGCCCGGCATCTGCCAGACCCCTTGGCAGCAAGTGTCTCTTCATAGGCCCCAAAAAGTACATGACGAGTGGACGGGCCAGACAGTCTACATTAGAGAGTTTTAGGGAACCGGAACAAAATACGATCGATAAAAAAAAAAAAAAAAACGATCGATACCTTGGATCGGGCGAGTCGACCGATCGTGTGCCTCTAAACGGCTTTGGGGGAACCGTATTTGCAGACGAGAGCAGACGATCGGTACAGGTCACGCCCCCTGGCAACGGAAACCTGCATCGGCTTCGTTGAGAATGTAGATATTTGCGTTTGTTTGTACAAATCGCAGAAACTGAAGCAAATAAAAATCTCATCCTAAAAATATAGAGAACGTAGAACAATGTATACCTACTTATAGTTCGTCTCGTTTTTTTACTGGAATGAATGCGCTTCCGTAATACAAAACCTGGCGCTCCATGGCGTGTCGCCACTGGCGCTGCGAAGTTCTAAAATGTTCGTCTGCTAAAGAAGCAGACGAGCTTTGCGACAACAAAGACGCTCGATCTTTTTGACGATGACTTGGAGTTGGCTCTATTCGAAAAAAACAATCTACAAAACGTTATTTTGTATGACTGTCCGCGCACCAAGAGAAGGCGCTTGTTGGCGGCAAGGCATGGGACGTTCAACTTAGCGTCGACGGACGAGGAGGACGTCGTACTGCTGTTCAGGTTCACAAAGGAGGATCTTCTTCATCTCCGATCGGCGCTGCGCATCCCGGAGACGTTGACAACCAACGGCTGAATCTGGGTGTTAGGGACTCGTTTGCCACCGTATTTTTTTTTTCTTTTTTAGTTTACCCGATTCATATCCTCGGGAAATAAAATAGTTCCTCGATCGTACGTGGTAACTTTTTTTGTAAGTCAAACGTTCTCAGTGGGCAAGCTTTGGTTTTTTACATTAACCAAATGTGATGTTTACTTCAACCACGTCCTGATATGCTGAAAAGTCGCCGACAGCAAACTCGATTTGACACACAAATAAAAACACGCTCGCGCGCGCTTATCATCAACATTCGAAGTCGTCTGCCAGCGATCCTGTGTCTTTCCGTCGAGGCCCACTGCAGGGTCGAGTATTAAGAAAGTCATGGACAAATAAAACTAGGAATATTAAATCGCGAAGAAAATACTAAAATAACAAAAATATACTCGCTTTCTCAAGTTAAGGCGGTCATTTTTCTTGTACAAAGTTACGAGGATGTCAATCCGTTCCTTCGCTCCTCGCAACGAGATGTTCTTTTTCGACGCCGCGTTCAATCCTTTAAGGACGTCATTCCAAAGGGCCAGAGTAAAAAAAGGATTAGGGCCTAACAGCTCCTGAAGTAGGAAGATATCATCTTCCGCTGAAACCCGCTTGCGAGGAGGAGGCGGAGGGGCGGAGGTAGATACGGCGCTCATGTTGCTCTCTTACGGTAAAGATGGCAGACGATCACGGTCGTACGCCCGCGAACCGATCGTTGTGCCGTGTACGGTACAACCACGAAAAAAAAAATTAATTAATTAATAAAGGAAAACTTGTAACTTTACTGCCGTGCATTTATTAAAACTATCACCCAATATTTAAAGGGCTCGTTTTATAGAATATATGTGATTAGCATTAGAACACAAATTTTTAATTCATGCAACATTTTTAAACTAAAAAGTATCCAGACCCTTGATCCAGAAGGCTGTTGCCCACTCTGTTGACACCACAGATAACCCTCAGTCATAAAGCAGCTGTAAAAACGGGTGATAAGAGCTCGAAATGCACATCCCACCGTTTGTATGGAAAAAAAAAAAAAACTTGAGATATGAAAAAAAACTTAAAATATAAAAAACTTAAAATATAAAAAAAAACTTAAAATATAAAAAAAACTTAAAATATAAAAAACTAAAAATATAAAAAAACTGAAAATATAAAAAACTAAAAATATAAAAAAACTAAAAAATAAAAAATAAAAAGAAATAAAATATCAAAAGAAGAAAAAGTAAAAGCCGGATTCGAACTCTTCCGTACCGCTCCCCTACGAGCTCACGATATGGACGCTCCAATCCACTGCGCTACTGAGCACTTTTTTTTATCTTTATTACATCATACACAGCAGAAACACGTTCAGGCTAAGCGTACAGTCTTTTGATTAGCACATCTCAATAAACATATCGGGGGCTCTTTAAGGGTTTCTCACACTCCCCAACCCACTGAGGAACAGTAACCTGATGTACATTAGTAGTACGTATTTGAGTCACAAATTCTATAAAGTATGCATAAACCGGTCGCGGGTTAAGGTCCGCATGCCTCACCGCCATCCGCGAACACCAGATGCTGTATAGGCCAATTAACATTATAAGGTCGTACGGTACAAGTTCCTGAGAATTGATTGGAAGAAAACGGATCGAATGTGCTGTAATTTGTAGGTCTTTTTTCAAGGTTCTCTGCAACACATCCCAAAACAACAGGGCATCCCAACAGAAAATAAACACGTGCTCTATAGTTTCGGGAGCTTTACACAGCAAGCAATTGGCGGTCCAAGGAACAAAAATACCTTTCTCGTGAAGCCACACCTTCAAGGGGAGCGTCGAGGTATGAAGTTTGAAAAAAAAGCTTTTGGCACGTGGCTGGATTGCCATTCTCTTGACGCGACAAAGAACATCCTGACCGGTTTCCTGGTTGTACAATGCACGATACAATGGCTCCGGGAAAAGAGTGTCATACAGGGCGTTGGACAAAGATTTTCTAGTTATGCAAGACAAATATTCTCTGGAATAGCGCACCGCCAGAAATTGGTATGCTTCAATGACCTCCTTTAGGAATCCAACAATTCTTGTTGGCTGCTCGCCATGACTCGAGACCAAAAACGAAGGCAAGTGCCCGGCCAGTTTTGTTTAAAATAACGCGCGCATGAAAGGCTGTTCAGTATCCCGTAGGAAAAAGAATCGCGACACGAGCTGCCGGACAAACAAATGTGATAAACCTAATCCCCCTAAAGGAATACGGCGGAAGAGGTTATTTCTTCTCATTGCCTCCCAGTTTGATTTCTAGATTAATGTAGCACATATCCTATGAACTTTCCTCATAACACTTTGAGCGCAATGTAATACTTGAAGCACATACATGAGCCTAGCAACAAGAAATATGTTGCAAGCCGTTACTCTAGCGAAGATTGATAAGTCGCGGTTTGGCCACCGTGATACCCGCTTTTTTAATTCAGCTGTGGCTTCGGACCAGTAAACACTTGGATTACGCATGTGCTGAAGTGGTACGCCGAGGTATTTCGTAGGTGTTGAACCCCACTTGATCCCTTCAAACTCTGAGGGCTTTGTGGCCCATGTACCGTGCCAAAAACCTGAACATTTTTCTAAATTTACAGCCGCACCGGTAATGTCGCAAAAGTGTTTAACTAAATCAATAACGTTGCTGACACTTTTTTTGTCTCTACAAAAAAACTGCTACATCATCAGCATACGCCAATACCTTCAGTTCTATGGAGTTCAGCGAAAGCCCATGAACGTTTTTGTTGTTAGCAACGCTCAAGCATAAAGGCTCAAGATAAAGCGTGAATAATAACGGCGAAAGCGGGCAACCCTGACGTACTGAGGACAGTACAGGAATGCTGCAAGTTACGCTACAATTTACAATTAGTCGCGTAGAACAGCCATTATATGCCATTCGTATGCCTTCATAAATAACATCTCTAATGTTGATGGGCCGCAGAATGGCCCAAAGAAATTTATGACGTACGCGATCAAATGCTTTTTCTAAATCAATCTGAAGCATGGCAATCTGATCTTCTTCTTCTCTACAACATTCTAAAATGCTTCTGGCTACGTGAACGTTTGTTTGGATCGTCCTGCTTTTTATGTCACACGTTTGGTGGTCACCCACCAACTGGCAAAGTACGTGCTGTAGCCTTCCATTGAGTATTTTTGCTGATATCTTATAATCTACATTACATAGACTTATTGGTCGATAACCTTCTACACGTCGTAGCTTGTCGGCGTCCTCTGATTTTGGAATTAACACAGTGGGGGTTCTAGAAAAAGATGGTGGTAATGATTTTCTTTTATAAGATTCCTCTATGACAGCGAGAAGAATGGGAGCGAGTGCTTTTCTGAATTTCTTGTAAAAACTTGAGCAAAGCCCGTCCGGGCAGGGAGTTTTACCACCGGGCAGGTCGCCTATTGCCTTTTCGACTTCCTCCAGGCTTATGGGTCCCTCTAGCCATTCCTTTGTTTCGTCATCTATTCTCGGCATGATAGACAAGAGTTCGTCAATTTTATCATCTTGTCGTTCTGGTGGGAGTTCAAAAAGTTGTCGATAATGTTCCACAAAGGCTTCCTCAATGCTTGCTTTGTCTGTAGCTATGGTACCATTCCTCTCTATTTCAAGAATTTCTTTGGACAAAGCATACTTTCTTTCCGCTATCAAGGCGTGTTTGGTGGGTTGCTCACCACAGAGAAACCGCAGTGCCCTTGAACGTACCGCAGCGCCTTCGTATCGCTCTTTCTGGAATTTCTCGAGGCGGGATTTGACATTCGCGATGTCCTTTGCTCCCCAACCAGGGCATTCGCATTCAGACACACACAAAGTACGTAAATCCTGCTGCAGTTTTCGCTCTTCTGCCCGAGCGTAAAACTTCAGCGTGCTCGATCTTTCGGTTGCTGACATTTTTACTTGCTCCTTGAACCACTCCCATCTTTCCAATTGACATGTCTCATTCTGCTCTGCCATTTTTTTCAGCAGGTCATCTACTGTAGCTACGAATGTTTCGTCTTTAAGCAGACTGGTGTTCAGCTTCCACAGCCGCCAAGTGAACTTTTCCTTGGGAGTTTGATTTTCCCCAATTGCGGCCTTTACGAGGCAGTGGTCACTAAAAAACACTGGTTTTACACATTAAGAGTTGATGTTATGTACAATGTCAACAGAAACATAAACACGATCAAGGCGTGCGTGCGAAGATTCTTGAAAGTGCGTAAACTGAATTTTTTTTAGTTCTTCTCGAAATGTGAAAAACATCTTCCATACTATTTTCTGCTATTATTTCACTCAGCAGATTTGCACTAACATCTCTGTTACGCGTTATTGGAAATCTATCACCTGCATCGCATACACAATTATAGTCTCCTAGAAATATAGTGGTCCGATTTGATTTGATGTAATGCGACATATCGTGGGAAAACAGGGTTCGCTCACTGGATTTACACGGGGCATAGACACAAATAATTCGCCATTGAGCGTCAAACAAATTAAAGTCATATATTATAAAACGTCCATGAGCATCAGTGATGAGATCTACATCAAAGAGAGGGACAGACTTTTTAAGGAACAAAAAACAGGCCCCTGCCGTGCCAACTGCATGCGTTACACACACCTCATACGAAGTAAGAAAGGGTTGTAGAGCCTTCGTAACTTGCTCTTCCTCCGACATTTTTGTTTCTTGTATAGCTAGAAAGTCTACTTGCTCTTCGTGAAGCAAACGTAATAGGTGGTACTGTTTGCGAGTAGAATTTAAACCTCTAATATTGAGTGCACCCAGCGTTACGCCAATAGTGGAAAAATTAGGAAATTTGGATGCAGACATTATTGGGGCGGAGGAAGAGGTTTGTAATGAAAAGCGGTTTACAACAACTTCACGCAAAACTTACATAATTCATAGCTGTGGCGACAACCACGAGTAAATATTCAAATAAAGGAAAAAAAAAACTGTCGGTAACTGTTTTCTATGTGAACACATCCACCTACTGCGAGGTTTGCTCTCGTCGGTCCTCCGGCGGTGCTCGGGGCTTGCGTTTCTTTCTTCCTTGGGGCTTGCTCCAGTCAGGCCCTTCGAGGTCGGGGTCTTCCTCTTCGACACGATCTAGCGGTCGCTTGAAGGGATCGGAGCTGTCGTCCATTTCCGGGTCAACTTCGGAGGCATCGTCTACAGTGCGGTTGTTCCCGTCGACTGACTTCTGTCGCTGGCTTTTCGAGGAGCCTGGAGCGGCCTTGTCGGTGTCTGCGCCATTTCCGACGCAGGCAGCTGTCTTGTCGGCTTCGAGAATTGATGCGGTGATGTCTTCATCTTGCGATGTACCCCGTTTGTCAGCACCTGAAGGTGTTTGGGTACGGGCGGTGGTTGGGTGCCCAGTGCCGTCTTCGATTTTCGAGGCTTCTTCTTCATCGATGAGGAATTCCGAGTTGTCTTCCTCGGGAGCCGGTCGCATAACAGTAGCGTACGTCCGGATGCAATCCTTTTGTTCGTGACCAAAACGATGGCACTTATCACAGCGTGGGACGCGACATTCTCGGCGGATGTGGCCTGTTCTCTTACATCGAAGGCAGAGGGGCGCTCTTCCGGGGACAAGAACGAGTACGTTGCTGCCGAACAGACGCAGCTGGTGCGGGAGGTTTTCCTTGGTGACGCCTTCCTTCAAATTCATTCTCACCAGCCTTGTCGTCGTCTGAATATTCTGGAAGCCTTCCGCCCTCAATGTGTCTCTGGATACTTCGTTGATTTTTCCGTAAGGCTCTAGGGCCCTCCGCAGTGTGTCGTCGCTTATGTGAATAGGTATCCAGTGGAGCCGTATTCGTACCTCGCACTCATCGGGATCGATATGCAGGCATCTTTTTTCTTTTACCTCAAGTTCCTTGGCTTCCAGGAACTTTCGCTTCGCTGTCAGGGAGTTGAAAGTGAAGAGCCAGACATGATTCATCTGGTACGCGCCGGCTCCGATGAGGTCGTTTAGAACGCGGTGGCGTTCCATTTCTCCTCGAAAATTGTCAATCTTGTACGGGCGTCCGGTGATGTCGCAATGAGCAAATACAGAGTTCAAAGCTTCAGTACCTGTACGCAGTGACGGCAGAACCACTCGGTAGGTATCCTGGGACATTTCAGCAGATGATCCACGGCCGGTGAAGGCCGTTGAAGACGCTCCACGGGAGCTCATTTTTTTGCGTCCGTTTCGAACGGCGTCACACGCTTGTTCCGCTACTGAGCACACGATTCCCACTGTTGCTAAACATTAATTTATCTCTATTGAGGATGTCTTATCGCGTTTTGATTTGTATTCTTTTTCCTATTTGCTGATTCGAACTTTATGCACTTGCTGTCACATATGGCGCTCCTGCCAGGCACTACCACGAGTTATTTTATTCATGTTTGAAGCCACGGCACGCTCTCTCCGCCAGCGAAATCGCCGTTTTGCTAACCAAGCGAGACCGTCCATGTCGGCCATTGGTCGTGCCGGTCGTGCCTTACGGTTCGACCACCGCATTACGGTAAGATCGCAGAAGAGAAGCGCATGCGCACTTCGTACCAGAGGGCCCATCGTGCCGTATCGGATGTGCAAAAACGGTTCCCTAAAACTCTTTAATAGAGAGTTTATGTTTTAAGTTTTTTTATGTTGTAAGTTTTTTTCATATTTTAAGTTTTTTATGTTTTAAGTTTTTTCATATTTTAAGTTTTTCATATTTTAAGTTTTTTATGTTTTAAGTTTTTTTCACATTTTAAGTATTTTTATGTTTTAAGTTTTTTATATTTGAAGTTTTTTTTCGTGTTTTAGGTTCTTTATGTTTTAAGTTTTTTTCATATTTTAAGTTTTTTTTTCATATTTTAAGTTTTTTTCATATTTTAAGTTTTTTTCTGTTTTAAGTTTTTTCTGTTTCAAGTTTTTTCTCATATTCTAAGTTTTCTGTTTTAAGTTTTTTATGTTTTAAGTTTTTTATGTTTTAAGTTTTCTTTTATGTTTTAAGTTTTCTTTTCATATTTTAGTTTTTTTTATATTTTAGGTTTTTTATATTTTCAGTTTTTTTTCATATTTTAAGTTTTTTTTATGTTGTAAGTTTTTTTTCATACAAACGTTGGGATGTGCATTTCGAGCTCTTATCACCCGTTTTTACAGCTGCTTTATGGGTGAGGGTTATCTGTAGTGTCAACAGAGAGAGCAACAGCCTTCTGGATCAAGGCTCTGGATACTTTTTAGTTTAAAAATGTTGCATGAATTAAAAATTTGTGTTCTAATGCTAATCACATATATCCGATAAAACGAGCGCTTTAAATATTGGGTGATGGTTTTAATAAGTGCACAGCAGTAAAGTTACAGGTTTTCTTTTAATAATTTATTATTATTTTTTTTTTCGTGGTAGTACCGTACACGGCTCAACGATCGGTCCGCGGGCGTACGACCGTGATCGTCTGCTATCTTTACCGTAAGAGAGCAACATGGTCGCCGTATCTACCTCCGTCCCTCCGCCTCCTCCTCGCAAGCGGGTTTCAGCGGAAGATGATACCTTCCTACTTCGGGAGGTGCAAGGAGCTAATCCTTTTTTTACTCCAGCCCTTTGGAATCACGTCCTTAAAGACTTAAACGCGGCGTCGAAAAAAAACTTCTCGTTGCGAGGAGCGAACGGATTGACCTCCTCGTAACTTTGTACAAAACAAATGACCGCCTCAACCTGAGAAAGTGAGTATATTTCTGTTAATTTTGTATTTTCTTCGCGATTTATTATTTCTAGTTTTATTTGTTCATAACTTTCTTAATACTCGACCCTGCAGTGGGCCTCGAGGGAAAGACACAGGATCGCTGGCAGACGACTTCGAATGTTGATGATAAGCGCTAGCGAGCGTGTTCTTATTTGTGTGTCAAATCGAGTTTGCTGTCGGCGACTTTTCAGCATATCAGGACGTGGTTGTAGTGAACATCATATTTGGTTGATGTAAAACACCAAAGCTTGCCCACAGAGAAGAACGTATGACTTGCAAAACAAGTTACCATGTACGACCGAGGAACTATTTTATTCCCCGAGAATATAAATCGGGTAAACTGAAAAAAAAAAAAAAAAATACGGTGGCAAACGAGCCCCTAGCTGACACCCAGATTCAGCCGTTGGTTGTCAACGTCTCCGGGATGCGCAGCGCCGATCGGAGATGAAGCAGATCCTCCTTTGTGAACCTGAACTGCCGTACGACATCTTCTTCGTCCATCGACGCCAAGTTGAACGTACCATGCCTTGCCGCCAACAAGCGCCTTCTCTTAGTGCGGAGACAGTCGTACAAAAGAACGTTTTGTAAATTGGTTTCGCCGAATAGAGCCAACTCCAAGTCATCGTCAAAAAGATCGAGCGCCATTGTTGTCGGAAAGCTCGCCTGCTCCTTTAGCAGACGAACATTTTAGAACTTCGCAGTGCCAGTGGTGACACGCCATGGAGCGCCAGGTTTTGTATTACGGAAGCGCATTCATTCGAGTAAAAAAACGAGACGAACTATAAGTAGGTATACATTGTTTTAGGTTCTCTATATTTTTAGGATGCGATTTTTATTTACTTCAGTTTCTGCGATTTGTACAATCTCTTTTTGAGATTTTGTTGTGTTCGCCCGTTTTTTTTATCGTTCCCCATCTCAGGGTTTCCAAGATGACGCGCAAATATCTACATTCCCAACGAGGCCGATGCAGGTTTCCGTTGCCAGGGGGCGCGACTTGTACCGATCGTCTGCTCTCGTCTGCAAATACGGTTCCCCCAAAGCCGTTTCGAGGCACACGATCGGTCGACTCGCCCGATCCAAGGTATCGATCGTTTTTGTTTATCAATCGTATTTTGTTCCGGTTCCCTAAAACTCTCTATTAACTCTCTATTATCTAACACAGTATGTACGGTGCGCAGTGCAAGGAGATGACTTGTTTTCCCAACATCTGGGATACTCCAACCGCCCAGATTTCGTGACAGGCGCTTTATCTGCCTGCACACAAGCTCATTCTTCTCATCCCACAGAAAACGGAAGATCAAGGAATTGAGACAGGCTGTCTGAAAGGGTGATGGGAGAGCAACGCGTGCCACGTACCACACGAAGGCTAAGATCATGCATTTTAACAGGTACACCTTGTCACGCATGGGGAGACAAAACGGATTCACCCTGGTGAGCTTTTCTTGACTTCTCGTAGCAGTTGGGGCCACTATTCCCTAGATATGCCACGTCCAGTAAAAGATACCCCAAGAAGTGTCAACTCCGCTTCTGCTCTTAGGTTTCCAGGAAGAGGTACCCTCGGGGAGCCCACGTTTAACACCTTTGTTTTCTCCGTGTTCAATCTTGCACCGGATGCAGCGGCGTACTTGTCGAAAATGTCAAAGGCCGCCGTGATGCTCTCAGTGTCGGTGACGTAAAGAGTAATGTCGTCGGCATATGCTGAAACCTTCACCTGTTCCCAGCCAGGAAGAGGCAGTCCTCTGATGCGGGGACATAAACGAAGCAGGTGCAGGAGGGGTTCGATACAGAGGACAAATAGTAGAGGCGACAAGGGGCAGCCTAGTCGCACTCCTCTTGTGACAGGGAAGCTATTTGTTTGCTGACCGGTAATCATCAATGTACTTGTGTTGCCGGTGTACAGTCGTCGTATCATCGCTGTGAAGGCGTCTGGAAGACCAACCGCCTCAAGCACTGCATAGAGACAGTGTTGTACGGAACGGCGTTCCAAGGAACGACGTTCCTGGAACGCGTTCCCTTTAGGAGGAACGAAGGAACGCCGTCGTTCCATTTTGCATCGGTGGAACTGGAAGGGGAACTCGTTACAATTTTACTGGAACGGAAATAGAAACGGCGTTCCTTTTTCTTCGTCCAGTGGGGTAGTTTTTATTTTATTTCTAGAGGAAAATTCTAAAATCATAAAAACAATATCTTTACGACCAGCAAGATCTCGTTAATTTTTTTTTGTTACTTATCTTAGCGTTTATTTTGTATAGTCCTCGTTTGGTAACATTCGGGTGCACGAGAGATAGTGGACATTGATTCTTTTTTGAATGCCCGGGACTGCGGTACAAAAACCAGAACTTTTATTCGAAGGAAAAGACACAGAAAGAGGGGCGTGTCAAACTCAGCTTCTTTCTATGCTTCCACGAATCCTCATACACCCGGAAATCTAAGGGCGACTACTTCCATGATTAAAATTCTACAAAGAGACCTAAAGTTGCAACAAAATAACTGATTACCAGACATCGAACGCACCTTTGTATCCCGAACATTGGTCACTTAAAGGATACACAAAAGTAACCTTTACTCCTTCTCCACTTGTCCCCCACCTTCAAACAGAACAAGAATCTAACCTTCACGAAGAAGGACTTTTAGTTTTCAAGACTGACCCTTCAAAACCCCTACTCTATCCTTTACTTGCTCGTCTTGCGGGCAGCAATATCGAGAAGCAACTGTTGTTAACTTCGAACAAGGGACTTTGTTAGATTGAAACGTGTGAGGTTGTTGTCAAACGCTCGTGCAATGTAGGGTAACACTACATTTAGCTCGTCTGAATCGTCCACCACAAACGTGAATATGGTTAAAAGCTGAGATTTTTAAACTTGAATATATCAACAAATGAAACACTGCTTCCACTTGTTTTCTTCTCCTGGTGCACTTCCATCACGGCATTCAAATTAGTACATTGCCATTTGATGTAATAAATAGGAAATACACTTTGCTCGATCTAACTAGATATGGTAATCAGCAAAATGCAAATGTAATGTGCATGTAACGATTCGTTCCATTTTTTTAACTGTAACGGGAACGAGTTCCTTTCTCACAGATAGAACTTGTAACGGGAACGCGTTCCAAAAATCAGACGGAACGAGGAACGAGCTTTCGTTCCTTTGGTTGAGGAACGTGTACAACACTGCATAGAGATACTCATGCTCCACTCGGTCGATAGCTTTTGCTTGATCTAAAGAAACAAGGTAGCCATTTATTGACTTTGCCGCAGAATGCCTCAGTAGATCACGGGTCAAAAGCAAGGATGAAGTAATATATCGTCCCGGAACAGCGCAGGTCTGGGTGGGATGTACTAATAGCTCCATGACGTTACCCAGTCTGCTGGCGAGAGTCGATGTTAAAAGCTTGTAATCTCCATTAAGAAGTAAAATGGGGCGCCAAGAATGTGGAGATCGGAGGTCACATTCACTTTTCGGCAGCAATACCACTATAGACTGGTGGAAATAATTCTGGATCTGTCCTTCTTCCATTATCAAGTTTAAAATTCTCACCCCAGCTGCGCCAAGAACATTCCAAAAAAGCTTTATAGAACTCCGCAGGGAGCTTGTCGCTCCCTGTCGCACCGCCACTTTCCATCTTAGACAGGACCTCGTAGAGCTCCAGAGCCGTGAATGGCACGCCGAATCGGTTTCTTGACACATCAGGATGCGTCGGAAGTAGCTGCAGTAGAGTGACATCCTCTGATAGTCTAGTTGCGGGGTCATCGGTCACATCTTTTCTAAAGGCTTCTGTGAAGTGTGCCACAAATTCCCTTTCAATGTCCCGGGTGTCTTCACTAATGCTGCCATCATGCAAGAGCACAGCGCCGACACGCCTACTGGGACTTGTTATCACTCGATCCTCGTGCCAAAATCTAAAAAAAGTCACGCTTGCTTGCGGGAAAGACGGTGCCCTCGCTACTGTTGCTGTTGTCGACATCGCTCGGAGTTGCCGAGTGTGCCGCTCTTGCAGTACACACAGGTAGCTTTGCATAAGAAGGGAGTTCGGGCCGCCACGCCGGATCATGCGAATGCGATGACGGATGTCCGCAAGGATTTGTGCCTCACGCTGGAGTTTCTCTTTGCCTGCTGCAATGCACAGAAAACGCCACCTCACCTTCAGGTCGTCTCAGCCATTTGGTGACACTGGGAACTCCGTGAGAGACTGGGCGATACCTGCTGCAAGCGCCTGCACAGTTTCCTTCTCTGCGAGCAGGCTCGCGTCGAAACGCCATGTTCCTCGACCAGTTCGCCCAGGGAGCCGAAGAGTGACCCTAAAGGGAAAGTGGTCACTGACAGACACTGGCAGGTCGAGCACTTCTGCAATCTGCACCGCCGATTCTAAAGCTCGTGGCACGTAACAGCGGTCAAGTCGTGTTTGCGAACTTCCTCGAGCCCAGGTAGCCACAAAGGACGCGCCATGCAGAAGGGACCACGTGTCTGTCGTGCCAAAACTTTCAATGAGGCGTTTTAACTGCTTGGCGTTATAAGTAGAGCATCCACGCCTAGGTCCACGCACGTTGCAATTAGAGTCCAGCACACAATTAAAATCTCGTGCCATAATAACAGGCCACCCACACAAGAAAAGCACCTTTAGGTCGTGAAAAAAGCTATTCGTTAATGTTCCATTCGCTGGTGCATAAATGTTAATTAGTCGATATTTCTGCCCATTTGCAAACAAATCGAAACACAAAAAACGTCCATCTGGATCATAAATTCGAAAGTTTCCACTCAAGAATCGTGAGTTTAAAACAACAATTCCCACTCTATTCATGCGGAACTGCGCGTGAGAAAAGAAGCATTCCACATTAAAGTGGGTTTTGAACGCATGCACTTGCCTATAAGCAGTGAAGTTTGTTTCTTGTAACCTCGAAAATTCGCAACGTGTAACATGTGAGAAAGGCATCACTTCCACTTGTTTCGTGAAAGAACAAAAGCCACGCATATTTAAAGTGATAATTCTAAGAGCTATCTTAAAGAAAATGTGGCAGATTGATACTTTAGACCCATGTTGCGGATAAAAAAAAACAGGACGCGGGATGGCCAAAAAAACATGCTTTTCGTGTAAGGCTCGTCAAATTATGAGGCGCTGGAGAAATTCAGCCTTCTGCGTTAAGTCCTTATTTCGAACTCTTTTGTTCGCCTTCCGCCCATTGAAAAGCATGCGGGAAGGGCCTTAGAACGCACCTGGTATCGCTGCGCCGCAGCGTTCTTCCGCACGTCTGCGTTCCTCACCGTCACCATGGCAACGAACGCCGAATGAATGGAAGCACGCACGGTACCGCCGCGTGAAGCCAGCAACAGCTGACGCCATTTTACAAACGCCGTCTGCTAGCCAAAGCCGAACGCGGTATGTCAGATCAACCGCCTCCGCCGGTGCTCGATCGCCGTCGGCGATCGAGCACCGGCGGCTCGCGCTCAACGTTCGAAGAACCTTCCGAAAAAACGTAGAACTGACGTCGAATATTGTCGATGACGTCAAGGTGTTGCTCAGGACATTGTTGGGACGTCTCGTGTTCGACGTTCAAATAACTTCCTGGAGAAAAAGCAGAACTGACGCCGATTAATGTCGAAGACGTCAAGGTGTTGTTCAGGACATTTTATGACGTCTCGTGCTAGACGTTCAAAGAACTTCTCATACAAGAAGTCCAACAGACGTCGATTACTGTTGAAGACGTCGAGGTGAAGCTTATGACGTTGTCACTATGTCGCGTGTTTTGACATTGTCAGAACCTCTCATATGGACGTGCCCATGCCGTCGATAAAACGTTTGTTAAGGACTTCGACGTCGCCCAACGTCTAGGACCTTATTTCGACGTCCTCTCGACGTCTTGTGCTGCCTGGGAATCAATGCCTCGGCAGAACTCGGGTAATGGCCCGTGTCCAAACACTGCGGTGATTAGAATAGCCGAATTCTAGCAATGCCTGGAGCTCAGCTTGCGGTTCTCTATTTTGCTGACCCCAGTGCGTGGCTATGATTAAAGTTGGCGGTATAGGATAGGCACCACGCCACGCGGCCGCTTGTTCTGGCTCCTAGTTGAGGAATTGAACAGTAGCTCACATTTCTCGAATTTATTTGCCATTTGCCGTTGCTTAAAAAGAAAAACTGAAGGCAACTTTATTCGGTTCCTTACGTCAGGGAGTGATTCCGAGTAGTATTTAGCGAAAGTACAAAATATCGTTTCGGGGTCCCTATAATATATTCAACGTAGTAAATTCGTTAGCGTTCTCCGCCAAGTCGCATTCAGGACTAAGTAACTCCACGAGCGAGCTATACTTCCCTTAACTGGCTTTGCTTTTTAGATGCCCGTGACGTGGCGGAATCCCAATGGTGACATTAAAGTCCTGGTAGACATGTATATCGTGTTCCAACCGTCCACAATATCGTGTCTTCAACTATTAAAAAAAAAAAAAAAAACAGATGCGTGATTGTTTAGGTTTTTTAGAAAGTCATCGAAAACAAGCTTCGCGGTGTGCCAAAAGGTGGCGCCAAACAACTGAAGTTGTTTTTCGCCATAACGCTGTTCTTATCAACTCTATATTCTCTCCGGCTAAGCAAAATATCATTAGAAAAACATTCCTACATTTGTCCAAGGTGGACGCGAATAAACTGCAATGCTCTTTTGAGTCTTTCTCTAGCGAGTACCTGCAATTCTTCGACACTCGTTCTGTATCTGAGAACTGGGCGCTACTGAAGGATAAAATAACCGAAATTGTAAAGGAGTGTGTTCCGGTGGTTTTCATTAATACGAACTTAAAGAGTCCTTGGTTTAATAACTATCATAAAAAGAAATACTTTTAAACCGGAAGAAACGGTTTTTTTTCTTTAGCCAAGCCAAGAGACACTCCTGACTTGTGGTCTAAATATAACTAAAGCGCAAAAACTTACAAGTTAGAGACAAAGAAGAGTGGATTCAAGTTTTTTAATCGTGACCTGGCTAACATGTTACTTACTAATGCAAGGAAGTTCTGGGAAGCGGTCTCGCCTAACAAGCATAAATCCCTCACCCACTCTCCACGACAATAGCGGAACCATTTTGTCACCTCATGAGTTATCAACCATATTTAACTCGTTCTTTAGTTCAGTGTTCACGGACGAGTCATTTCCATTACCGCAGAAGTTCTGCCGTGCCAGCACGAGTATGGATGATATAACACTTACACCAAACAAAGTAGTAAACATCATCGAACGTTTGCGTGCAAATTCAGCTTGCGGGGACGATAACGTCACCTCCCATTTTCTCAAAAAAACCAAAGACAAAATATAAATTATTTTGTGCCGCCTTTTTCAAGCTTCACTTGATTTGTCAGAATTACCGCTCGATTGGAAAGTTGCAAAAGTCATCCCTGTACATAAGCATGGAAACCGCAACGACCCTTCAAATTACAGACCCATCTCTCTGACAAGCATTACATGTAAAATATTCGAACATGTCGTCTACTCTCAGGTCATGGACTATGTTAACAACTTTAGCTATCTTCACCCTCACTAAAACGGCTTTCGCAAACATCTTTTTTGTGATACTCAGTTATTTAAATTCGTAAAAGATCTCCACGATAAGTTTAACGACTCTTATACTACGGACGCAATTTTCATTCATTTCGCTAAAGCCTTTGATACTGTCCCTCATCAACGATTACTTCTAAAACTTTCTCAATTAAACATAAATAATCATATCATCAGTTGGATGTCATCATTTCTCACCAATCGTAAGCAGTATGTATCCATAGCTGAAACGTCCTCGCCCGCCATTACAGTTAAATCCGGAGTTCCACAGGGCAGCGTCTTAAATCCCTTTTGTTTCTCATCTACATAAACGACTTACCTTCGCTAATCTCGTCATCAGTGAGGCTTTTTGCTGATGACTGTGTACTGTACCGCCGAATTTCTCATCCTAGCGATTCGAAGCTCCTTCAATGCGACATCGACATCTGGGGTGAATGGTGCTTAACATAGCAAATGAACATCAATGTTACTAAAACCAAGCTCATTTCTTTTAATTCCTCAAAACACCACACTCCCTCGTACTAAATATTTTGCGATTCTATTTGATCCACTAAGTCATACAAGTACATATGTATCACTTTCACCGAAGATCTAACCTGGAATGCCTATATTGAAAACATCGTTAACACATCGTTAAGAACTCTGGGATTTCTGAGAAGGCATTTATATCTTGCTCAACAGGACGTGAAACTTACTGCATATAAAACCCTCGTTAGATCGAAACTTGAAATTGCTAGCGCCATATGGGCTCCTCATCAAGTTTACCTAATTAATAGGCTAGAATCAGTCCAGAATAAGGCCGTCCGCTTCATTTATCGAAACTACAGTACGAAAACCAGTGTCTCCCAACTAAAAGTTATTTCTAATTTAACTTCTCTTGAATCATGTCGGAGAGTCGCTAGCCTTACTCTTTTTCAAACATTTTATTACAACATGCCATCATTCATGCTCACTCACAGTAAGCCTGCGTCATACATTTCTTTGCGTCATGATCATTCCTTAAAAATTGCACCTATGTTCGGTCGCACTAATAGATACAAATACTCTCCTCTTGCTCTGTCCATCAAAAATTGGAATTCTCTCCAAAACGACATAGTCACTGAACAGAACGAAATATTATTCCTGGAAAAATCTTCGGCTTTGGTACTATGATATTGTAACACTTTGGTGGAGGTGCGGGCTATTGGCAAATAACAGTTGACGATTCAGATCGAGAAAAAACAGCATTTATTACACCCGACGGCCTCTACGAATTTAAAGTTATGCCGTTCGGCCTTTGCAATACCCCGCACCTCCACCAAAGTGTTACGATGAATATATACAATGATTTAATTTACATTAGGTGAAGACTGAAAATGGCGGTTACAATCATCCAAAGCTCGTTGCCTCTGCTTCCTCTTCTTCCCTTGTCTCCTCACCAAGAAGTCTCTTCTTTTTCTTCTTAACATCATGTTTACAGCGCCATGTCTGCTTGTGTTTGCTATAAATTGCGCACTGTGTCCCCAGTTCTGTTGTGCCCGGTTTGTGTAAACTTTGTTCTGAATTCTGTATAGTTCGTTTTTAGTTTTTGTTTGTTGTTAATTTCTAACCTTAGTTAGTTATTTAACTTCCATTGTATCATTGCATTTGTTTGTATTTTTCTATCCCCCTACCCTCATGTTATACGTTCGAACGAACGTCTTTGAGGCAATTAAAACTTGACCTTGAACGTGAAGTAAAAGGTCATTCGCTATCATTCTCCCAAAGCCAATGTGCCCCTACGGACGTCTAAGCACCAATTTCGATCAAACGTCACTGTGATGATGCAATGGAGAGCTGGAAAAGTGCAGGCATATTTTCACGGGGTTATAAAACTAAAAAAAATGGTTACATCGCAATTATGGGAGTGCGAAGTTTAGGGCCAATTCGCAAGTTGCATAAGGCAATCTGCTCGTTTAAACCGTAACACGGCCGTATCGGTGAACTCTGGAAGTGTAGTGGTGAGTAAAATGAGATCAAAAGCATTGTTAGAAACGGGAACGTTATTTATTCCCTCGTTTTTATTTGGATTTCAACCGCAGAAGCTTCCGTGTCCGCCGCAGAATCCGAGCCCGCCGTATCCGCTGTACAGTCCTCCATGGCGCAGACTGCTTTCATATCCGAGCCCTTAGCCGCCGTAGCTGCCGTAGTCGCCGTAGTTGCCGGTTACGCAGCCGCCGTAGCCGCCGTGGCGGGTGTGGCCGCCGTAGCGGCCGTAGCCGGCGTAGCCGCCCTAGCCTTCCTAGCTGGCGTAGCCGGCGTAGCCGCCGTAGCTGGCGTAGCCGCCGTAGCCGCCCTAGCCGCCCTAGCCGCCCTAGCCACCCTTGCCGGTGTAGCCGCCGTAGCCGAGGTAGCCGCCGTAGCCGGTGTAGCCGCCGTAGCCGCCCTTGCCGCCCTGGCCGGTATAGCCCCCGTAGCCGGTGTAGCCGCCGTAGCCGGCGTAGCCGCCATAGCCGGCGTAGCAGCCGTAGCCGGCGTAGCCGCCCTAGCCTTCCTTGCTGGCGTAGCCGCCGTAGCCGGCGTGGCCGGTGTAGCCGCTGTAGCCGCCCTAGCCACCCTAGCCGCCGTAGCCGCCGTAGCCGCCGTTGCAGGCGTAGCCGGCGTGGCCGCAGTGGCCGCCCTTTTGGAGCGTCCGAGCACCCCGGCAACTGCCACTGATGAGGATAGTCAGACGAAGCTGCAGGCGAATTCCATGATGAGTTTAACAAATTGCAATGCGACGCTTTTAAACCGATATTCAAGTCTACATTTTTGCATACAGTGGACGTTATTTGTTTTCGCATGCGATTAAAAAAAAAAAAATTGAGCGGATATTGCCGCGCGCAGGGTCGAACAAGCAGCGTTCGGTCACGGAATATTTGAAGACTCGCGTTTCTTTTACTCGGGGCGTAACTTTTATCATTTCTTCCTAGTTTCTTGTTCTCGAAGTGCCTGTACATTCTCAATCCGAACGCCCGGTGCTCGAACCTTCTGGGACGAATTTTATCGATGCCGAAGCACACTAGATAAGGAGCTTCCCGTGACCTTGTAGAGTCAGTCTCGCTCTCGCTTCCTGTTATGCCGCCAAGTCGCTGCCCGCTTTTCTGCTGTCTCGACGCTCCTTATTTATTTTGTTTGGCACAAGTTTGCCCAATAAACCTTTCTTTCCAGTTCATTATTTTCGCCTCTTCACCTTAACCCTGCTTCACATGCAGCGACTGTGCCAAAAAAAATCGGTGCTACAGCCGACGCAGCGAGTGCGATCGCAACGTTTGGTTTCACATGCTCCAACAACCGCGCGATTTCTGTCGGCGCGGCCGCTTCTTCTAGTTGCAGCGGACACGGACGCGACGGGTTTGATTTTGCCTAAAAAAACACAAAAAAGTCTTAATAAACACAAATGTTTTACAAAAACAACATGTAACTAGAAATGTCTAATAATTAAACATTAAACCAAAAGCTTTTAGGTGTCTAAATTTATTTTCGAATGCGCAGCTATCGCGGGTGAAAGCTGGCTAATGAACGGCTGGTTGACGAGAAAGCGATGGCACCGACTCTGCGACAAAATAGTAACTTGGTGGAAACCAGACGCGGAGCCGTTTCGACAGTACGACTGTGATTTTAATGGCACATTTACTTCAAATCGCAGCATCTGAAACAGCTTTTACTTCGTAACAATGTTCACCCGTAGGGACATGCATAACTAACAATGAGGTAGAAATAAAATAGCGCAAAATGGACAAAGACTTAAGAATAGACAAAAGAGACACCTGCACTGTCTACTTTCTTGTCTATATCTTTTTTCCGCGATTTTATTGTGTATCTAAAAATGCACCAGTGTTCTTCGGAATCGCGTTCCCGGAGCGCGTTCCTCTGAGGAGGAACGCCGCCGTTCCATCTTGCATCGGTGGAACTGGAACAAAAACTCGCGACGTTTTTGAGAAAACGGCAGGAAGAACGGCGTTTCTCATTTATTTATATATTTAACTGCAGATTGACCCGACTTTATTAGGCATTTAGGCCTTTTATTATCGTCTATTTCAAACTCCCACTTCAAGGGATGGGGAAGTTTCCAAGGGATCATCGTAAACAAAACACGGGAACAAATGTGAACGTCGCGACTCGACGCATAGTTCTGTGCAAATAGTTTCACTCGATCCATTTATTTTATTTACGAATTATCCAGCACAATATTTTATTAAAATATGCAAATGCACCATTAATTTATCAACACTTTCCAATCTTACGAATGAGACGGCAGCGTGTTTTTGCAAAACCCATGGAACTTGTAACGGGAACCCGTTCCACGATTGTGAAGGAACGAGGAACGTGATTTTATTCCCGTTTTTGAGGAACGAGTGCAACAGTGATAATCACCAACTAGCACTTTAGCGAATGGTCAACAATACGGGTTAAAAGGTCCACGTGCACACGACCGAGCAGATCCCACTTCATACCGTATGCTTTTATGTGACCTTTTCCCTTTTAGGTTTTGAACTCTCTGATGAGATGGTCGACGCCCGAAAATATTTAAGAGTAAATTTTTATGCGTTTTTTTATAACTATGGTTTCGCGTCATCGAATAAATTCGATAAAATCCGAAAAACGCTCGCCGTAAAATTGCTGTCAAGAAAAACTACGAAATTCAATGTCACGACCGAAATTTAAAATAAAAAGGCGGTATTTTACAAATAGATTTTATAAAATCACAAGGTCACTGGTCCTGAGAGGGGCGTGTTAGTTCTCTTTTCAGTCTCGGACCTCTGACAAAAATGGGTTTACCTTGTAGTACGTCAAAGATAGTTTTCTTGGTAACGACCAATGCTATTGTTTAGGTCTCTAGTCTGGGCCACATTATTTGTGTGCTCCTTAGAAGAACAAGAGGCACTGTTTTTCGAACAGTGATAGCTATGAACCTTCATAGTTCAGTGGAGGAAAAGTGCAGCTCAAGCTTCCATGCTTCCCAGCGACTACGTCCAGGAGTTTATTTATTTCAAAGTATCGACTGTTATTGAAGCAACACGTTTTTTGCAGTATCTGTCGTGGGATAGCGAGCATTGCCAATAGTAAAGCGTCAATGCCAAATACAGCTGATTAAATAGCATTCGATAAAGGTGAGTTCTGATGAATGCAGGGTGTGTTTATATCCAAACTTTTAATTTTTATTGTAAATTTTGAAAGATGCGCAAGAAAGTAAAATTAAACTCCGAATTTAAGAGAATTGAAAAACTATAAAAAATAAGCTCCGAGAAGCCCAGACTTTTTATCGGAACATAAACTCCAAAAAACAAGCTTCTAATTTCACTAGAAATAAACTCAGAAAAACGGAATCCCACCATATATGATAACAAATGTACCTTGTCTACCATCAACCTAAAAAAAAAACTAAAGAAAGTGATTTGGTTTCAACAATCTTGTTTGTTGCTTCGCAATGAGATTCTCGACATTTTGTTATTGTGTAAAGATGCTATGCCGTTTTCCACTGAAGGAAAACGAGAGGATTATGATTGATCCTATTCTATTTCCTATGCTGCTTGTGAGTGCGGATTTTGTTTTGTTAGATTTATTCGCGCGGTCTCCCATTATGTCTAAAAGAAAATATTATATGGTTCATTATTGCTATCAGAAAACAAAAAAAAAAAAACAATTTTTAGATTAACTGCTTCTAGAAGAATATCTCAACTCTCATCCTAAGTAAGTATGAAATATAAGAACGTCCATAGTTTAGCTCCCCACATATATGTAACAGCCGAAATTCAATATGTCATTTTTTCGACGTAGAATCCTGTGGTATGTGTGATATTAAGCGACATTTTCTATCAAAGTATTTATGTGATTACACTGACTCCCTCGTAGGTGTTTGTCTTTTTTGTTTGCTCCTTGCTTTGTTATTAGGGTATATTTTTTATCAAAGTAATTATCTGATTACATTGATTCCCTCGTAAGTGTTTTCTGTTTGATTTTGGCCTTTATTGTTTTTTTCCTTTTTATAATTTCTTGTGTGTGCTATTGCAACCGCTGTGTACCTGTGAGGGCGCTGAGAACCAGTCAAGCTGCTTAGACAGCTTTTTTCCTCAGCTCCCACCATATTTATATGGTAAATAAAGCTATTATTATTATTATTTTTATTATTATTATTTCTATTATTATTATTATTATTATTATTATTATTATTATTATTATTAATAATTTTTGAGGCTCTCAACGTCTATAAAATGCGGCATGACATGTGTATTTTTACTCCAATTTTAGGATCATTTTTCGCCAATTAATGTATTGAAAACATTTTAAATTAAAATGTAAACGATAAATTGAAGTGGCTAGTCAGCGTTGTAATTAAATACCTTATTAAGTCCTTTATACAGAAAGTCCCATTCAGTATATGAGATGGTATGTAAACCCGCGTCCTTCCAAAATACAAAAATCTTTACGATCAATAAATAAAAGAGTTTGAAACACCGTATACAAGTTAGAAAACAGCATATACAAAACTGATGCCTCTCACCAGAGTCGTCATGGTTTTCAGTCGGTTTGTCCCTTTGGAGGCTCTTGGCTGATGTGTGATAGTGCGCGTGTGCTTTCGGTGTTCTTGCGTCGTTTTATATAGAAAAATAACCCTGGCGGTGGACGGCGAGTTGTCTTCATATTCAACCACACGAATGTAAA
Organism: Ixodes persulcatus; assembly: GCA_013358835.2. Taxonomy (NCBI): domain Eukaryota; kingdom Metazoa; phylum Arthropoda; class Arachnida; order Ixodida; family Ixodidae; genus Ixodes; species Ixodes persulcatus. Next base: position 36,396 of record JABSTQ010009365.1, on the reverse strand, counting down.
TTTACAAAAAAAAATTATGAAAAAGACACGGATTATAATGAAAATGCAGACATGTAGTCTAGACGTATTCTGTAGTCGTCAAATTGTAATTAAAATGCAGACACGTCGGGTGGGCTCGGTGGCTGTGTTGCGACACGGTCAACTAATCCGCTCGCTTTCGCCATGCAGGTGTTTTCCTCCGCCATTACACGTGTGCTGCTCTCTGCCCTACTGTGCCTTCCCGAGCGTCTTCTCGGAATATGCGCCTACGTGCTATGGACGCGATACTGGTGACTCATCAGTCCTCTCACCTCGTGACGGCTCGTGTGTCAACTCTCTCAACCAGAAACTACACCCTCGACCAGACATGTACGAAACGCGCTGCAAGAAACGAGTTACTTTTACCTAGTTAAAATTTTTGGTAGCTCGTAACGTATTTAGTTACTTTTCTAGAAAAGAAATGAGTAGTGTTTTTGGTTACGTTTAAGGCCAAGTAACGAGTAAAGGTATCTCGTTACTTCTGAGGTGTTATGTGTACAACAACGCTTAAACGGCCTTCTTTTTATTCTAACATGAGTAATAGTCTATTGCTAGAAGGGTAGGTGGACGACTTGAAAAACAACGAGACTGTATGACAGTACAGGAAAGTATATCGCTGAACACGTCAGTCGAACAGTTCGACTGACGTGTCCAACGATTAACATTTCTGTACGGAACTCTACAGCTGGGAATTTCCTTCACCCAGCGAACACAATAAGGTTCGTTGGTTGAACCTTCTAGAGTCGAATGCGGACTGAATGTAAACCCGGAGGTTGCCAACGCGGGAAGGCCCATAATCTATTGTCAACTTCGAACTTTATAAGCATAGACAACACAAGAGAGAGGGGAATCCCTGAGTCACCAGCTCTTGCTGAAGCACACGACTGCCGTTCCTTCGAGCGCGTCGGAAGAACGACTCTTCGGCATCGCCGGAGCTGTATTTTAAAGGAAGCAGGGAAACATAACTAATGAAAAGTTCGAAATGCAGCTACTGCGTAAGTGCAATGACTATTAAAAACAAAACAATACACCATAAAACGAAAACAGTTGTGTATTTGGTCGCCAAAGTAACGTGAAAGTAACTCGTTACAAATGAGGTAAAGTAACGCGTTCCTTTCAAGAATCGGTAAGAAGTAACGTACTTAGTTACTTTTTGAGCGAGTAACATGTACATGTCTGCCCTCGACCTAGCACAAAGAGTGCCATCACCATTGAAGGACCCAGCCAGGTTAACAATCAAGCTACGACAGCTTCCCGCGTGGCTCTGTGGGCTCGGTGGCTGAGCTGCGACACAGTCAAATAATCCACTCGCTTTCGCTATGCAGGTTAGTAAACAGTATGTTATTTCTTCTAAAAAATCAAGTGATTACTTTCTTTTACAGCTGCTGAGCCCGCAGTGTTGTGTTTCTATTGTCGTTGAGTGTGTTGAAGTCATGCTTTCCTTGTTCGTGGTTTTGTTGTGCGGCGACGTAGAGACCAACCCGGGACCTACCGAAGCTCTACTTGGTGAATAAAAAAAAGCTGTCTGCCGGGCAAGCTCAGATCATTTTGGAGGTAAAGGTCCTCAAAGCCCAACTGCAAACCTCGGACAGGAATGTAGCGAATCTTAATGAGCGAACGGCCGAACTAGAGTTTCATTACAACAAAAATTGAAACCTTGCAATCCGACCTCGAGACGGCAAGCGCTGATACCACTCAAACGGCGCATATGTTCTTCGAGATGAACGCCCAAATGGACGATGCTGAGAACCGTTCACGGAGAAATAATTTATTATGGTTCGTTGTTCCTGATCCCGTCCAACATGAGACTTAATTCTGTCCAGTCCGAAGAAAGAGTAATTCAGTTATGCTCTGATCACCTTCATGTGACCCTTAAACCTAGAGATATAGAACGAGCTCACCGTCTCAGCCATTTCGCAAATGGACATGTCGTCCTTTAATCGTGAAACTATCGTTTTCTTAAACTAAGGAGGCTAGTCTTTCGAAGAGCCGTAAGTTAAAGGGCACCGCCTTTAGCATTGGCGAAGATTTCTCGCGCCCCGTCCAAAACGCACGGAACCACTTAGTTTTGTAGCGTTGCACTCGCTACGCTACAAAACACTATGCATTGGCAAGCAACGTTATATGTTTGACGAGCTGTAACAAACTGTAAAAGAAATTGCATAAAAATCACCAATCTATCTGCGACTTATAAACCGTCCTCAATTCACCCCTCAAGTAAATACTTCCTTATTTGTTATCTTCACCAACATACCGAGCTTCCTTTCGAAACGGGATCTTGTATCTAATCTCGTGTCGTCGTCTGGCAGCAATATATTAACGGAAACATGGTTAACTGCCGACGTCACTGATGCTGAAGTCCTGGCTGACTTGCCAAATTTTTACCTTTTTTGAAATGATCGTAAAGGCGCACGAGGTTGATGTGTACACATCGCCATTAGCCAGCAGTTTTCCTGTTTTCTCATTATCATTCCATGTGATAATGAAGCATTGTGGCTCATCTGTCGGGATTCTATGCAAACAGTTGTAATGGGCATCTGCTGCAGCTAGACCACCAAATTGTAGTACCGACTTCGCCCGTAAACTGAACGACCAACTATGTCAAGTTTTTGCAGAGTACCTAAATGCACAAATTCTTCCTTTTGGTGACTTTGATCTCCTAACTACTAATTGGATTGACTCATCGCCCTTAACTGCAAGCAACTCAAAAGCTAGAGGATTTATTGAGGTTTGCTTCACTTTTAATCTCACACAGATGGTAACAGAACCTACTCGCGTCGCTTGCGAATCTGCAAATATTTTAGATATTGCCGCGCGCGTCAACAAGCAAGCGCGTGAGTGGCCGAGTGGTTACCACGTTTGACTTTCGTGCGGATGCCCAGGGTTCGATTCCTGGGAGTTCCGCGTGTTTTATTTATACTTTCAGTTTTATGTTCTGGTGAATTCGAGAACATTGCTGTTTATTCGAAGTCCGAATGCTCTATGCGTCGAACCTTCTACGCCGATTATTCCAGAAGCCCACGCATGTACACAAGGGGCTTCGCGTGGCGAGTGGCAGTCAGTTTTCGCCCCAGCGTTTGACTCTGCTGTCTCGCTTACTTCGACGCTCGCGAGGCTTTGTTATTATCTTCTATTCCCTTTTCTTGGTTTGGGCACAAGTTCGCCACATTAAACGTTTATTTCTTCCTGTTTTAATATTGTTATTTTAGTCACCACCCGTGACATTCTGGTGGAGGTGCGGGGTACCGCATGCCCGTGCAGCGCTCCCCTACGACTTCTCGCAGTTCAAGTCCGAGCCCAAGCCCCCAAGAACCGAACGAAGACCAGACCGGGATCCGATCAAGCCGCCGGAACCTTGGCCTACCCCCCGGAATTAGGAACCTTACCACCCAAGACCAGACAAACAAGAAGGATGACGATGGCCAACTAGTCGGAGACCCCAGCCGCTTCTGCCGTCGTATACTTGCCTGTCGCACCTCGGACTCCGACACCTTTCCACGGGGAGATTCACGAGGAGGTTGAAGATTGGCTACAGCATTACGAACGAGTGGCCCGCCATAACCAGTGGACACCGGAGCAGTGCCTTCAGAACGTGTACTTCGCTCTGGAAGGCACGGCACGCACCTGGTTCGAGAACCACGAAGCGTCAATTTTGTCGTGGGAAGAATTCCAGGCCGAGCTGCGACGCACCTTTGCCAACCAGCACCGACGACAGCGTGCCGAAGAACTCCTGCGAGCGAGAACCCAAGGTCCGACCGAGAGCGTCACAAGCTTCGTCGAAGACGTTCTCCACCTGATGAATCGCGCCGACCCAACCGCTCCCGAAGTGAAAAAGCTGCGGGTCTTGATGCGCGGCGTGAAGGAAAATATCTTCGGTGGCCTTGTGCGGAGCCCACCTACTACAGTCGAAGGTTTCATCACTGAAGCAACCAACATCGAGCGCGCGCTTCAGGCGCGCGCTTCCCACTACCAGCGATATCCAGGCGTCGCTGCACCCACGCTGCTTAACGGCGACAGCACTCCGGGTACGCCGGACATCCGGGAAATTGTCCGGGAGGTTTTCCGGGAGGAACTACGAAGGTTGCTGCCAACCGCCAGTCGTCCGCCAACCCTTTGCATCGCCGAGGCTGTCCGAGAAGAAGTGCGTCGGGCGCTCCAACCAGAGGTTTTCGTCACCACGGTGGCACCGGAGGAACCTACGTTGAGCTACGCCGCCATGGCCCGACGCCCGCCGCAAGCTCCCCGCCAAGCCACGGCGCCACCCCGAAGAGACGCCCCGACGCCGAAGTACCCCCGACGACAGGAAGATCAGGCGCACGTTCGCCCAGAGCAACCCTCGCCGAGGAAGACAGACGTCTGGAGGACGGCCGACCGACGCCCGCTGTGTTACCACTGCGGGGAAGCTGACCATGTGTACCGCCGATGCCCATACCGACGACTCGGGCTGCGCGGGTTCCACCCGAACGACCCGCGCTCCGGTCATGGTGAACGTCCTAGCGAGATTGACGAGTACCTGCGACGACCCCAGTCCCCCGAGCCTGCGTCCCGCCGAGAGTTCCGGTCGCCGTCGCCACGACGTCCAGCTTCGCCGATGCACCGACCCCGACGTGAAAGCCTGTCGCCCCTCACTCCTCGCCGGGGAAACTAGGCGCGGCAACCCCTGGAGGTGGAGTTGCCGAAGACGACCGACGTAAAGAGCCTCCAAGAACGACGGAGCGCACCCACTCTGCCGACACTACGCATCACAACGACGACCCTGCATCGGTGTCCAATAACCTGAACGTTATTATCGACGGCCACGACGCATCGGCACTCGTGGACACCGGAGCAGACTACTCAGTCATGAGTGGGAGGCTCTCTCGCCGCCTGCGAAAAGTTACGACGCCCTGGGGAGGACCACTAATTCGAACCGCCGGAGTACACCTTATCCCGCCTGTCGGACGTTGCACTGCTCGCGTCGAAATTCACGGCGAAACATGCCCTGTGAAATTTGTCGTTCTACAAGACTGTTCTAGAGATGTCATTCTCGGCATGAACTTTCTGTGTGAATACGGTGCCGTCATCGACCTTGGTGAGAACAGATTGACGCTGCGGAAGCCTGTTCTGCCTTCAGAGAAACCCCAAACAGCGTCGGCCGCCGTCCGAGTCGCCGCCGACCACGTGAACCTGCCGCCACGATCAAGTGTTGTCGTACCCGTCATGACCGATACAGCTACCTGCGGCGAAAGTTGTCCTGGAAGGCAACCTTCAATTGCTGGGGAGAGGAATCGGCGTTGCAAGAGGAGTGGCTGAACTTCAGGATGGGCGCACCGTGGTGCTCGTGACGAACTTCCGACAAGAAACGCAACACCTCACGAAAGGTGCCGCTGTGGGCCACGTCGAGGAACTTCGAAACTCCACCGATATCGCCGCGATCGCTGACGAATCATCGCCACCTCAACAAGACATTGCGCCACCAGCGCAGCTCGACATCGCCTCGAAGCTTCCAGGCCCGAAACGACGACAGCCGATTGACCTCCTCGCCGAATACAGCGACTGCTTCGCGAAGTCGTCGAAGGTGCGCCAAACCGCCGTTGCGACGCATCGCATCGTTACCGAGGACGACGCGCTCCCTGTGCACCGATCGCCGTACAGAGTCTCCGTAAAAGAAAGGGAGGTCATTCAAGAGCAAGTGCAAGAAATGCTGAACGACGACATCATCCAGCCTTCAAGCAGTCCGTGGGCCTCTCCAGTCGTGCTTCTCAAGAAGAAGGACGGAACGCTTACGTTCTGCGTGGACTACCGACAGCTGAACGCGGTAACCAAGAAAGACGTCTATCCACTCCCTCGCATCGATGACACGCTAGACCGGCTGCGCCACTCCCGGTACTTTTCATCGATGGATCTGAAGAGCGGTTACTGGCAGATCGAAGTCGACGAACGGGACCGAGAGAAGACCGCTTTCGTCACGCCGGATGGACTGTACGAGTTCAAGGTGATGCCCTTCGGACTATGCACGGCGCCAGCGACTTTCCAGCGTGTCATGAACACCGTACTGGCATGACTGAAGTGGCGGAGCTGTCTTGTATACCTTGACGACGTCGTTGTGATTTCAAGTGACTTCGACGAGCACTTGCGACGACTCCGAGCTGTCCTCCAAGCCATACAGACTGCACGACTCACACTTAAGCCGTCCAAGTGCCGGTTCGCCTATGACGAACTGAAGTTCCTAGGCCACGTGCATAGTAATGACGACGTCCGCCCATACCCCGAAAAGACTCGCGCCGTTCCGGCATTTCCAGCGCCTTCAGACAAGAAGGCCGTGCGAAGATTCCTTGGACTTTGTGCCTACTATCGACGCATTGTTCGGGATTTCGGAAGGATTTCCGCACCACTCAAAAAATGTACGAAAGACGCCGAGAAGTTCGAATGGGCCGAGAAGCACCAGCACGCATTCGAGGAGCTTAAGCAACGACTCCAGACTCCTTGTGTTCTTGGACACTTCGATCAAGATGCGGAAACAGAGATTCATACGGACGCAAGTAACGGAGGACTTGGCGCGGTACTGGTTTAAGTGCAAGAAGGCACCGAGCGAGTCATCGCCTATGCAAGTCGGACACTTTCCAAAGCGGAGAGAAATTACTCCACGACTGAAAAAGAGTGTCTTGCGGTCGTCTGGGCCATCACGAAGTCTCGCGCGTACTTATACGGGAGCCCTTTCCGCGTTGTCACGGACCACCACTCGCTCTGCTGGCTTGCGAACCTAAAGGACCCTTCAGGACGTCTTGCTAGATGGAGCCTCCGACTGCAGGAGTTCAACATGACTGTGGTCTACAAGTCAGGCCGCAAGCACAGCGACGCCGATTGCCTGTCCAGAGCCCCTGTCGAGACATCCCCCAGTAGCAGCGACGACGATGACAACGAGTGCTTCCTAGGCGCGGTGAACACCGACGACATGGCGCGACGTCAAAGAGACGATTCCGAGTTGCGCGCCTTAATCGAGCACCTCGAAGGGCCAGGGGGTACTATCCCCCGTGTCTTCTCGAGAGCCCTGCCGACCTTCGTCCTCCGACAAGGTGTGCTTTACAAGGAGAACTTCGGAGACAACATCTCGCCGTGGCTGCTGGTAATCCCTGCCGACCTTAGAGAGGAGATCTTCCAAGCCTGTCACGACGACCCAACGGCTGGGCACCTTGGCTACAGCAGGACGCTCGCAATGATTCGAGAAATATACTACTGGCCAAGGCTCCCAAAGACCGTTCACCTCTACACTCGATCATGTCACGAGTGTCAGCGACTCAAGAAACCGCCGACGAAGCCGTCAGGACTTCTGCATCCGATTGCTCCCCCTTCTACGCCATTCCAGCAGATCTGAATGAATTTACTTGGCCCTTTCCCACCGTCAATGTCGGGAAACCGCTGGATAATCGTCGCCACAGATTATCTGACGCGGTACGCAGAGACGAAAGCCCTTCCATCAGGTACGGCTGTTGAAGTCGCCAAGTTTTTCATCGAGTCCATTGTCCTCCGGCACGGTGCCCCCAAAGTCCGTCATTACCGACCGTGGATCATCGTTCATGGCCCAGCTGACGCAAGAGATCCTTCGTCTCAGTGGCACCGGCCACCGTCGAACCACAGCGTACCATCCGCAGACAAATGGACTAACAGAACGGCTAAACAAAACCATCGCCGACATTATCTCAATGTATGTCGACGTAGAGCACAAGACTTGGGACGAGGTGTTACCCTACGTCCACATTTGCTTACAACACGGCGGTGCAACAGACCACAGTAGTAAAACCGTTTCAGCTGGTGCATGGCAGAAATGTGTTGACCATGCTCGACGCAATGCTACCCCACAAACCAGCTGACGATGGGATACCCGACGCCCAGGTGGTTGCTCAACGAGCCGAAGAAGTTCGCCAGCTCGCCCGACTCCGAATTCAAGATCAACAACGTGTCGACGCTACCCGGAGACCGTGTGTGGGTTTGGACCCCGATACGACGACGCGGTCTAAGCGAGAAACTCCGGAAGCGCTACTTCGGACCCTACAAAGTGCTTCGCCGACTCGGGGATCTGAACTACGAGGTGATGCCCGGCGGAACGCGGACTTCATCACGCCGCCCTCCACGACCGGAAGTCGTCCACGTCGTGCGCCTCAAGCCGTACTACGCGCGCTAAGACCGTGAACTGTGATTTCGTGCAACGCTTGATAGGATTGTGTTTTGCCAGCTTTCCGTATTTTTCCATTCTTTTGTTTGTCTTGCTTTGTTTTGTTTCCTTTCACGTGACATCGAGTCGATGCCTTTTTGAAAGAGGGGGAGTAATGCCGCGCGCGTCAGCAAGCAAGCGCGTGCGTGGCCGAGTGGTTACCACGTTTGACTTTCGTGCGGAGGCCCAGGGTTCGATTCCTGGGAGTTGCGCGTGTTTTATTTATACTTTCAGTTTAATGTTCTGGTGAATTCGAGAAAATTGTTGTTTATTCGAGGTCCGAATGCTCTATGCGTCGAACTTTCTACGCCGATTATTCCAGAAGCCCACGCATGTACATGTACGTACATAAAGGGCTTCGCGTGGCGAGTGGCAATCAGTTTTCGCCCCAGCGTTCGACTCTGCTGTCTTGCCGACTTCGACGCTCGCGACGCTTTGTTATTATCTCCTATTCCCTTTTTTTGGTTTGGGCACAAGTTCACCACATTAAACGTTTATTTCTTCCTGTTTTATTATTGCTCTTTTGGTCACCACCCGTGACACTATCATATTAACCAATAACCCTGACAGTCTATCATTCATAAACTTCCTTCTAAGGATGAGTGACCACAAAGCGATTCATGCTGTCATTGAGCTTACCCCTGCAAGACGTCATACCGAAAAGAAAACAATTCGCCTGTACGATAAAGGAAATTATGAAACTATAAATAACGTCCTGAACACCTTCTTTCCAGTTTTCGAAGCGACATTTCACAACCGGTCAATTGATAAAAATTGTTTTTTTTTTAATACTTTAAACGTACCAGCAAATACTTTCAACCCCTTGTTCAGTTACCATGCAGGTAGAAAGAATCGTGGTACACTAAAACCTTCCAACAATAAAAAAAGAAAAAACGCATTTTCTGCTTAGCCAAGTTCACGGCTGGGCTTTTTGCATGGGAAAAATTTTACGCGGCTGAGGATGCATAGTTAACCGCAAATCTAACGCCCAGTACTATTTTTTTTACGCGTTGATTAAAATGCCCGAAAATTCTGGCAAGTGATAAACCCTCAGCAAAAGCATCCTGTTGCCATTGTCAATGAATCGGACAAACTTGTGATTTATGTTGATAGTGCAAACGTTTCAACACCGCGCGTTCATCCGTTGTCACTGCAGAATTTCACGTGTCATTTACGATGTTACCAACTAACACCGAGTGTACAATGTCTCCCGTCACTTCTTTTGCTGATGGTAATGCGTCAGTAATCGAAAATATGAAACTGTCATCCTCAGCCGGCGTCGACGAAATCAATTCCAAATTTCTAAAAAAATACTAAGCACATCTCTGCTGAATGTTTGTGCCTGTCATTTTCTCACTCACTTCCAACAGGTAACATACCGGAAGACTGGAAGGTGGGAAAGGTCGTTCCCGTCTAATAATCATGGTAATAAAGAATCCCCATTAAACTAACGCCCTATCTCTCTAACGAGCGTGCCTTGTAAAATAATGAAACACGTCATTTTCTCTCAAGTCATACATTTCTGGATCTGATCAACTTCTTCCATTCTTCGCAGCACGGCTTCCGTAAATTAATTTTCTGCGAAACTGAGTTAGTTTTCTTCCTTCATGATGCGCATATTAATCTCGACACTAGCATACAAACTGACACCATTGTTTATTTTGATTTTTCAGAACAATTTAACAAAGTAACTCAGAAGCGCTTGCTACTAAAACTTGGTCAGTTAAACTTAGACCATAATATGTAAAGATGAATTAAATAACTTCTTAACAACCACTCCCAATCTCTCCTAGTTAATAACCAGTCCTCTAATCTCATCCCAATCACATCGGGCGTTACCCAAGGGTTTTTTTCTTGGTCCGCTTTTATTTTAATACATATGAATGATTTACCGCAACATTCGTCCGGTCATATTCGCAAGTTTGCAGACGACTGTGTCATCTACCATTCAATCACTAACGTATCAGACCAATGTGCAGTCCAATCGAACTTAACCACGTGCTGCAATGGTGCGACCGCTTAATATGTCACTTAACTCTACTAAATGTAAACTTATGTCCCTTCAACGCCGCCGTAATCCTGTTTTCTTTCCCCATACCATCACTACCACCACCGTAGAATTAACCGAATCATATAAATATCTTAGTGTCACCCTTTGCAACGATCTATCTTGGCGTGCCCATATTACTAACATCACCGAATGAAAATCGCCGAATAAACAAGGACGATGAAGGGGACAGATACAAAGCGCACTCTCTACTGAAGGTTTATTGAAACAAACATGCCATCTATCTGGCTGTCGGCTCAAAAAGAAAAACTACTTATCTGTTAAGTGCAGTGACGACGCACTAATACACAGACTCTCCCCTTGCTCTCTTATGCAGAATGCCTCATGTATTTCTCGCGCTGTTTTGCTTGCGTATATGCCCAGAACTGTTTTTTTTTTTTTATTCCGGGCCACACGGGCACCTATCGCACTGCACCGCGAGATTGCCCGATGGGGACTGTTTGATGCTGTCGAGTTGAGCCGACAGCCAGATAGACGGTATCAATAGTCAATGTTTGTTTCAATAAACCTTCCGTTGAGAGTGCGCTTTGTGTGTGTCCCCTTCCTCGTCCTTGTTTATTCGGCGCTTTCCATTAAGTGATGTACCGACTAGCCCATTTATATATTTTACTAACATCACCTCATTTGCTAACAAAACACTGGGATTCATGTAACGTCAAGTACGCCACGACCTTCAGGATGTAAGACTACTCGCATACAGATCACTAATAAGATCAAAGCTTGAATATGCATCCGCCGTCATGGACCCTCACCAAGTGTACTTCATCAACGCACTCGAAGCAGTTCAAAATCTCGCTGCTACATTCATTATTTCTTTATACTCGTACATAACCAGCGTATCGCCCCCGAAAGCTGAATTATGTTTACTTAGTCTCGCTTGTCTTTGCCGCATCGCCACCCTCCGTTTGTTTCACAAGTTTTTTAATTCCCCTTTCTGTATCCCACCTTACATCGTACCTCCCACACGCATATCTCACCGCACCAGTCATCACTCCAGGCTGCTCGCCCACGCGCTCGCAGTGTTGCTTTTCTGCGTCGTTCTTTTCCCGTGCAGCTCCAGACTGGAATGGACTTCCCCACCACATTGCTGCCATCGTCTGCTCATGAACCTTCTTCGAAAAAGTTACCAATCATCTCTCATCCTGTAGACTATACTTCGTTTCAGCCTCCGTCCGAGCGCAGCAAAAGGCTGAAGGACGGTTCGCCACTTCGAAAAGAGCATTCCTACGAACCACAAAGTAGTCTGCAAAAGTTTTTTTTTTTTTAAATAACTGTTTTGTGCGTAAACATTGGACAATATTTCAGATGTGCACTGCAGAGAATGATTCGCAACTAAAGGAATTAAATATCTGAAGTTTATGTTTTTATTATTATATGTAAATGCATGTGGTTTGGTGAAAAAACATACATCCGCTGGCAACACGGCTGCAGCGCTCGGTTTTTCTCTGTGATTTCGGTGATTTCGTCTTGTAATGGCCGAATCATGTGCTTCGCTGGTTTCCTCGCCAGGGCGCTTCAAAACGTCCTTTCGCAAAGGCACATTGGGACGTCAGGCGCGAGAGGTCGTGATGAATGTCTACTTTCAAATTAGGCAGTTGACACCGGCCGCGTCGTACCGCGAATGCGTTGTAAACAAGAAAAGCGTTCGGGCCACAACAATTCACTGATACACGGCCAACTCAGGGCACTCCTTTACCTGCCGATCACATTGAACGCCGAGAAGCTGGTGGAAAGGACTGCGCCTCAAATCTGGTATATCCAGGCAATACAAGGAAACATCAAAGGCAGGGTCATCGGGCACCTCGCAGTGTGTACTTACATCTCGAAACTATGCCGAAATGCCGAACAGAAGGAACGCTCGGACACAGACGCCAGCGGCCAGCCTACGTACTGACATCCCCTGTGACTAAATTTCAGAACGTGGAAGGGCATTTTTTAAACCTGTAGCAGACGATACCGTTGATACACCCGTAGCAGACGAAATACTCGGCGAGCGCGGGCGGCGCGGACGACCAGCGGCGCAGCGGAATGATACAAAACTGCAGGCGAGATCGCGTGACCTATTGCCGGCGTGTGATTGGCTCCGGCCACACGTAGCTTTGGCTGCGCTCGGACGGAAGCTGAAACGAAGTATAGCGCCTATACTCAATTAATTTTTGTTGTTCCACCCTCACGGAATACTCCCTAAACGGGGGTCTTAAGGTAATAAAGTTAAGTGAAGTGAAGTAACGTGTTCTTAAAGTATTTTTATTCGGAAAATGTTCAAAATGACCGTAATTATATGGGTAGGGAGGGGTCAAGAAAGTAAGTTACGTCCGAAAAATGATAGTTTGTGGAGTTTGCTTGCGACTCACAGTCTAGAGTGGTAAATTATTGCGTCCGACAACACCATAAATAAAATAATTGCATGCATATCCAATCTAACTAGAATGTTCTATAAATTGCAAACCTTCATAAAGTTTCTTTTATTTATTTTGTGCAAGAATTAGGATTGCACTGAGTACTTACTAACCTAAGATTTAAAATGTTCATTCTCTAAGCAGACATTGTAACCCCCAATACACACCGTTTTCAGGCAGCTTCAATTCGACCCACAGAAAGCTAATATACCATAAGACTTGGCGCTGTAAATTTCATTTGCCAAAGAAAGTAGAGCTGACGTGAAGTGAAGTAACGTGTTCTCAAAGTGTTTCCAGTCATAAAATGTTCGATACGACCGTGATCATATGGGTAGGGAGGGGTCAAGAAAATAAGTTACGCGCAAACAACATATAGTTCGTAGAGTTTGCTTGTGCCTCAAAGTCTAGAGTGGTCAATTATACATTGTAGTGAGAAACCCGAGACTGAGGTAATGACAGACGACGACAAGGAAAGAGAAGGAGAACGTCTCAAACACAGCTAAACCTTTATTAAGGAACGAACACTTTATATAGGGTTGAAAAAATAAGGAAGGAAAGGGAACCCTTCCTCACATCACCTCTCTCTACAAAAGACAAGGCACCACCTCTCTCCTCAAAAGAAACGACACCGGACCTCTAACAATGGGGTCAAACCAACAAAAGAACTGACAGCACCAAAAATGACACATCATTAAAAAAACAAAAACACGCTGGGAAAACTACAGATTGCACTGGACCTTTCACTGAGAAAGTCAGCTATAAAAATACAAAAAAAAAACTGTTAACACTACCTTTAGAGATTTAGAAATCGATTCCATTCCGCATCTAAACACAAAGAAGGCTTGATTACTGCATTCCCATGCTTCGTTATTGCGATTGACTCCTTAAGCAGGCGCTTGTGGTCGTTTTTTTTCTGTTACAACTGTGGATGTAGAGTTTCATAAAGGCACGCAATTCCTACACTCCTGAATATGCTTGGATACCTCGGAATATGGATCATTGTTTTTGACACAATGGTTAGGTTCACCTAGTCTATCATTAATACAACGCTTCGTTTGACCTATATAGCACAAACCACAATCAAAAGGGATCTTGTAGACTATACTTGAAATACATGTAACACACTTTTCCCAGTGTTTTTTAAACAACCTTTCTGGGCGGAAGCGAACGGAGTTAACCGTTTCAAACTGCTATCTGTGCTAAACGCCATGCGTAAACCAAAATTATCACCGACTGATTTGAAATTGTGTGAAATTTTATAAAAAAACGGTACGACTACAAACTTTTTGAGCTCGGGCATTTTCCTAGTTTGTTTGTCTTTTGCAACAATGTACGAAAGCTGCTTGGAAGTAAATTATTGTGGATACTTTGCAACATTTAGCCGGGAAACACAACTTGAATCGACGTCATAATGGAGTGCCAACATGACTTTTGAACCGCGTTGTTAACCATGTTTTGAACTAATCTTGCCTTGACATGCTTTGAATGGAAACTATCAAAGGGAAGTACTGGTTAAGCCTTTTCTTTGCCATACGACCAACATAAACCGGGGACCAATTTGAGCTGGAGGACCAAATACTAATGTAAGTTGTTGGCTGGCTTTTCTATAGAAAACTGCAACTCCGGTGCCTCCCTGTACACAATATTCTCAATGGAACCAGCAAGGGTTGAGTCACCGCCACATACCAGAATGTCATCCACGTATCTTCTAATAAGTACTGAGCTCGGGTGATAATGTTTGATCATCTCATGCAATTGTAGGTCTAAGCTCCGGAGGCATATTTCTGAAAGGGCCGGGGCGACAGCCGAACCAATACACACGCCTTGACGTTGAATGTATTTTCGCTCATCATAGTTTGCCACTATCGACTTTAGATACAGTTCAAGTATCCTTAGAAACTCATTGATCTCTATACCAGACTGGGACTGAAACCGAATTAAATTCTCCTTTAAAAGCGAGCGGACCCTAGAAAGGAAAATGGCTGGTTGGAGTGAATAATACAAATCCTTGATATCCAGGGAAACATCGTGCAAACTTTACTATGAAACGGTTGAATATCTGATATCAAATCCATGGAAGAACGTAATGCTAACGGGCTTTTGAGATCTAGGCAAGAAAGACCATTCTGAAGGAACGTGGAGACAGTTTTTTGCCACGTGCCATCTTCGTTGATTACTACTCTCAGAGGAAGGTCAAACTTGTCAATTGCACTGTCAATTTCAATTGCCAAAGAAAATGTAGCTTCCACCTAATAAATAAAAATGTGTACTTTATTAGCGATAAGCACGGACTAAAATTTAGTAAATTTTTATAGCCCCACCAGATCGCAGATATGATGTTCAATTAAAATTAAATTCTTAGTAAAACCTGTCACTTTGCATAGAAGCAAGTAATAGGGGCCAATTTCATTTCAAGTAGTGCAGAAAAAACGTTTATGGAATATAAATGCTCCGCAAATTCTTCACAACGACGAAACTAAAATCCGTATTTAAGTCATACTGTTATTTTATAAGTTTCTTTACTTCTTTAAGGACCAAAAGCTGATTTTCGAATTTGGGTGACAGTCACAGGTCGAGTATTTGATAGCATCGCCAGGCGAAAATAACGTTTGCAGAAATAAGATACTTTTTACTTGACTTTTTTTACAACAATGAAAGCGGAACATGTTCATAAAACATGTTTTTGGTGTTTATTTTCTTTTTTACGAAATCCAGAACCTGTCCTTTCTGACGATAATTGAACCTTATATTTGAACCTTTATAATTGATAACTTTTGTAACATTCAATTTTATGACATCTGATATTATATCAAATGAAAGCTTAAACAATATCTATACAACAGGCAATATCGTTATAGTCAAATAAAGTTACCATCGCGAGAAACGCCTTCGAAAACAGAGAGGGGACTCTACAAGTACATATTTGAGCATCAATTTTCTCAAAAAGGTTTTTTTTTTATTTTTTAATGAAGACCTTTTTATATGGTCGAAAACAGTGGTTCTCAACCATTGATGCTTCGCGGCCGCCTTGTGGATTGGCGGAGATGACAAAAGGCCGCGTCCGTGGTGAGGGGAAGAGAAAGTTATAGGTTAATTATGGTAATGACAAATAGATATGACTAAGGGCTAGTGTGATATACACTTCTCTCATTGACATACCCACGGGAAAACTCCCCCGAAAATTAATAACATTTCTCCTAAGTCGAAAAAAAAGGCAACTTTCATTGTCGGGCTTGACTGAATAGGCAAGGCCTCGCGGACTCCTAGAATACCTTCGCGAACCCCAAACGGTCCGCGAACCCCCGTTTGAGAACTCTGCATTCCCCGAGTTTCGGAAACGAGCTCATGTAATCATTCTTCGGAACCCTGGCAAAGATTCTTCTCAACCGACTAGCTACCGTCCCATTGCGCTCACAAGCTGCTTTGGAAAAACCTTCGAAAGAATGATTAATTGACGTCTCGTTCATTTTTCGTAGACTGAGGATGTATTTTATATAATCAGTGCGGTTTTCGAGTTGGACTTTTCACCCTTAAACATTTAGTCCGCCTTGAAACCTCTATTCATGAGGCATTTGTACACCAAAAGCTTTCTCTCTTTGTGTTTTTTAATCTGCAAAAGGCGCACGATACGACGTGGCGCTATGAGATCCTACGGGATCTGTATGCTTAGGGTGTTTGGGGTCGCATGTTGCGATGTTTACAAAGTTTTTTAATGGGATGCGCTTTTTAAGTCCGTCTGGACTTCACCTTATCGGATGTGCTTTCTCAAGAGAATAGTGCTCCTCAGGGTGAGGAGCTTAGTGTCGCACTTTTTGCTGTTAAAATTAATAGCCTGGCTAATGTGACACAACCTAAGTATCTTATTCTTTGAATGAGGATGATGTGCAAATTTCAGTTGCTTCTTGCAATCTGCACAGATGCGAACGGCGACTGCAACTGTCAGTCAACAGGATGAGCCGGTGGGCAGCCGAAAATGGGTTTCGTTTCTCCCCTGACTAAACCGTTTGTGTTCTTTTTTTCCGTTGCGTAGAGGGTTGTCACCGGATCCTACCTTGCATCTGAATAACCTTGCGGTCACTGTAAAAAAGGCGCATAAGTTCCAAGGCGTCATATTTAACAGAACGGTCACATTCATAATACACTTGAAAGAACTAAAACAAAAATGCCTTGGATCTTCCAATATTCTTAAGGTTCTGTCGCACAATACTTGGGGTCTGACAGACGATGCCCGCTGCGAATTCATAACTCTCTAGTGCGGTCCCGGTTGGATTACGGTGGGGGGTAGAAGCTGAGCTAGTTGGTGGTACATATTACAACGGTTAAACCAGCTGAACTACAACAAGAGGGAGAAAGGAGTGAAGACAGGGGCCAGTAGACAAAGAGAGGAAAACGAAGGATCAGTATTAAATAGTTGGTAGTCCAGCGAGCCCCTGTCTTCACTCCTTTCTCCCTCTTTTTGTAGTTCAGCTGGTTTAACCTTTGGATTACGGTGCACCGGTATATGCGTCGGCACGACCATCTGCTTTGAACATGTCGGGCCCAATCCATCATCTGGGGCTGCGTCTAGCCACAGTTGATTTTCGCACGTCGCCCGCGCAGAGTTTGTATTCTGAAACGCGTCAAATGTTCCTTGAGCGACGCAGACAATATTTTAGTCTCTGGTATGCCTACAAAGTTTATGGTGATCCGCACGACCCTTCATTCTCCAATCTGCAGACCTCTGCATCATTGCGCCTTTTTGAGAATAAGCCCAGTATTGTTCGGCCCCTGAGCCTTCAGGCTGAGAGCATGGCAAGGTCGCTACACCTTTCTTTTGATATGGCTCGTTTGCTGAGACAGGCCTGTAGGGTTGCTTCTTGGGACTCGGTGTCAATCTCTTGTGATCGGTCACGTTCATAGTACAGCCACAAGGTCGTGCCTCCTCTTGTTCTCTGGTGGGAGTTCGCAGAGCTAGAGCAGAAATATGGGGACTATCTCCACTTTTACGCTGAAGGCTCGAAAACATCGACTTGCGTAGACTGTGCAGTTCACTCGCTCACTTTCAGTGAATTTAAGCAACTCAACCCTTCAGCACTTATTTTTACTGCTGAATTGTATGGTGTCCTTATCGCTGTTCAGTATATTTTATAAAAAAAGCATAAACAAAGCAGTTCTGCTTTAATTCGCAAAGTGTTCTCTTAGCTATTTAATCTTTAGCAGACAGCAAGAACACTCTTGTGCAACAGTTTCGTGTTCAGTTAAACAAAGCTTTATATCGAGGACAACTAATAAAATTCTAGCGGGTGCCCAGTCATGTAGGCATTCCTGCAACGAGAATGCAGACCACCTTGCACTTTCTGCCAAGAACTACACGGAAACGTATTTTGGCCTGCCACACCAAGACCTGAAGCCAGCCTTAAACAAGTCAATTGTTTAGTTATGGCAGCTGGATTGGGATACACAGATTGATAACAAACTTCATGTTATTAAGCCAAACTTAGAAGTTTGGGAGAGTTCCTCGCATAAGAACCATCGTTCGGAAGCCCCTTGGTGCAGCTTGAGAATTGGTCACTTCCGATATACTCACCTGCACTTGCTCTGCGGTGACGATGTAAAGCTGTGTGAAAAGTCTGGGAAAATGTTAACTATCTTTCACATTTTGTGGAACTGCCGATTTTTTTATAATAAACGTCGAAGATATTCTCCTCAACGTTTCAGAAACCACCTTCCATTTCAAACCTTATTTTTTGCTTGGCAATCGACCTCTAATACTATTTCCTCGCATTTTAAGTTTTCTACATGAAATTAGCTTTTCGCACCTGATATACACAGATAACAATGTTTAAACGTAACAGCTAGGCTGTTTAAAATAAATTTCTTGGCGCAATATGGCCAAAGTTGCTCTTGCGCCATTTAACCCCAATTATCATCAACCCCGTTTGACAACCACTAGTCTCAAGCATCGACTCAAAATCAAATGTAATATATGGTTCGGACATATAAATCCGTACAATAAAATTATTAAATGTTTCAAGTTCTATTTGAAGATGGGAAGTTTGATCCTCGTAATTTTAGGTGTGCTAGTTAATTTATTTTGGCACCTTGTCGAATTCTTCGTGTTGCTTCAATGTTAAACACAATTTAGTAAAGTAAAGGTGATGCATAGACGCGATGCTATATTTAATAAGTGAGGGTTTTCCTCCATATGTCAAATTCACTAATTTAAAAAAAAAAATTAGAAATCCCAAGTGAATATATTACTCAAATTGTTTCCTGAGAATTGAAAGCTTATCGATACTTCCATGCAAACGTTTATGCGGAATGACCGAATCCTTGGTGGACACAATATATTTTCTGAGTGCCGACAGCCCTAACATTAAATTTCAAAATTTTCGAACTCTCCATTTACCACGCACACCAAGCCTTGAGAAGGTAAACTTGTTTAAACCTACTGATATCTGTTTGTACTTTCGTTTAAAAAAAAGTTATATATATTCCGTGAAATTGCATAAAATATTAATGGCACGTTTTCTGCGACAAATAGGGGAATAAAATGTTCTAAGAGAAATACCAAAATTCAAATTTATTCGCGTTCTATGCAGACATGTACACGTTACCTCCCAAAAAATAACTTGAGGCCGTTACTGGTAACGCGCTATAAACGTAACTACATATGTTACTCGTTACTGATTTGCAGAGGGAACGAGTTACTTTGCATTAAAATTAGCGAGTTACTTGTTTCGTTACTTTGAATACCATATACACAACTGATTTTGCTTTATAATTTATTCTGTTTTTCAGTAGTTGTTTTATTTAAGCAGTAGCTGCATCTCGAAGTTTTCATTAGTTATGCTTCTCCGCTTCATCGATAATACATTTCCGGCGACGTTGAAGAGTCGTTCTACTGACGTACTCGGAGGAACGGAAGTGTGCTTCAGGAAGAGCTAATGAATCTGGGATTCCCCTCTCCTTTTTCTTCTTTCTGCTTATAAAGTCCTAAGTTAACAACGGGTTCCGTGCCTTTCCGCGTTGGCAAACTCCGGGTCTATACGCGATTTTACACGGTTCACCCAAGGAACCTTATTATGTTCTCTAGGTCAAAAACATTCCCAATTGTAGAGTTCGACTGACGTGTTAAGCGATAAGCGCTGCTATACTATCATACTGCTTAACGGTCTTTCGGGTTGCTCATCTGCTTTTGACGCAGTCAGACATGTACAAGTTACTAAAAAAAGTGATTAAGTTACTGAATATTGACCTCAAAGGTAATTTGAGTAGAATGGAATTTAATCAGATGGAAAGTGATTGAGTAAATTACTAGTTGCCGTAAATAGTAGAAAATTGCTTTTTAAATTACTTTTATATGTTTTTTTATGGTAACAAGAAAGTACATAGGTTTTGATCCGCTAGCGATATTCTGCTAGCCAAATATGAATCGGCTTGTTTTTTTACAGAAACGCTTCAATCGCTGGTTCTGCTACTGCGGGCCTAATTGTCCTGTACTTTTTGTTTTGGTCAATGATGTTCTGCGAATGTATAACTTTTGCTTTGTGGTTCAGTACTGCCTGAGATTAATTTTTGGACAATGTTTTCTTATTTACATTGTTGTTTAAAGTACACTTATAAAGTACTTAAAGAGGTAGAAAGTAAATGAGAGGTTATGCCCTTCAAGTTGTGGGCACCCTGGCGGCTCCACAGCCCAGTTGCCCGACTGCGAGGCAAAGGTGCCAAACTTTTCCCGTGTGGCGGCGACGTCACGTCGGCCACGTGCACATCGCGTGCGCCGCCTTGATAAGGCAGATCAGAGTCGGCCCACGGAGAGTCGCTGCCTGGACTCAGGCGCCGTTGGTAGCAATGTTAATCGTCTTGTCCATGTCCCATTAAATTTAGTTTGTTGTTGTTGAAACCGTTCGCTCCGTGTTACTCCTCCGGGTCGGGTATGCAGCAAGCAAACCGACCACAATGGCGCCAAACGTGGGTTTCTTCAGATCGAGATTCACCCATCAGACGTTCCAAAAACTGCTTTCATCTGCCACAGATGGTTGTTCGAATTCACCCGACTGCCGTTTGGATTGCCTAACTCTCCAGCCAGTTTTCAACGCCTGATGAATGTTGTACTTGGGAACTCAAAGTACGAATTTGCCATAGCATACATGGATGACGTGGTTGTTTTCTCGAGAACTATGGAGGAGCATGTCGAGCACCTTCGCATTGTACTTGAGCGAATGCGTAATGCTGGGCTCAAAATTCATCCCGGAAAGGTTCAGTTGGCCGCGCCCAAGATTAACCTCCTTGGATTCGTTGTGGATAACGCACGCTCCGCCCCAACGAAGATAAGTTGCGTGCGCTAACGGAATACCCAAGCCCACATGACGTAAAGAGCCTACAAAGATACCTCGGGATGATTGCGTTCTACCAGGATTTTATTCCACGCTGTTCCGAGATATCCCAACCGCTCAATCACCTTCTAAAAAAAGACGTCAAGAGGTGTTGGGCTGAACAACAACAATGCGCATTCGCAGCCCTTTCAAAAGCCGTGACTGACAACGCTTGTTTACTGCTCCCAGACTTGAACAAGCCGTTCGTTCTGCAGACAGATGCAAGCGACTGTGGCCTGGGTGCTGTCTTGCTGCAGGAGTATGGAGGTGTGCTTCGGCCAGTTGCTTTCAAGAGCCCCACGCTAACTCCAGCCGAGCGCAACTACAGTGTGGCAGAAGGTGAATGTCTCGCCATTATTCATGCTTTGAAGCGCTTCGATATGTACCTAGATGGCGCAACGTTACAGATTCAATCTAATCACTTAGCGCTATCATGGCTAAGGGGACTTAAGAATCCAGCTGGACGTGTTGCTCGTTGGGCGCTTACGCTACAACAGTACGACTACTCCATAGTGTACCGCTCGGGGTCAACCAGCAAAGTTGCTGATGCACTCTCTCGTGCTCCACTTCCCGAGGAACACTCGCAGGATACCCTTGGCTTGGTGACCATCGCGGCCACGACACGAGGATCCCCAGATTCACGGTGGGGTACATTGGTGAGCCGCGAGGAGCTTCGCAAGGCGCAGCTGGATGACGGGCTCTGCCAATGCGTGTCTGCTTGGCTGGCAGCAAGAGGTCCAGTCGACCGCCCAAGTGACAAGGAGTTCGACTCCTACTTGATGAGCGATGACGGCATCCTGCTGCGCTACATCCCCCAGGCCGACGATGATCCGGATGGCTCAGCGTTCCGGACCGTTATACCCCGCAAGCTACGTAAGCTTTTCATCCGATACATGCATGACTCTGCCTTGGCAGGACACAGCAGTGGGAGCAAAACTTATGAAAAGTTATCCCAAGTTGGTACCTGGCCAGGCATGAGGCAGGATGTGCTCCGATACGCTCGTAGCTGCACGGTGGGCCAGAAAGCAAAACCACGTGGTGGTCAGCCCCCCGGTCTCATGCAACCAATCGTGAGCCAGAGCCCTTGGCAGATTTGTTGCTGTGACGTCATGGGCCCCTTCCCACGTAGTACCCGCGGCAATCAGTACTTGTTCGTGGTAACCGACCACTTCACGACGTTGGTTGAGTTATTTCCTTTGCGGAAGCTGGATTCACAAAACATCTGGGAGTGTCTACTCGAAACATTCGCCAGGTTTGGCTTTCCTGCACAGCTTGTAAGTGATAATGCTTCCTATCTAAGGAGTAAGGTATTCGTGGACGCTTGCGCGGAGCTGGGAATTAAGCACAAAAGAACTTCCCCGTACCACCCACAAGCAAACATCACGGAAAGAGTAAATCGAAACCTTAAGATGATGTTAGTGGCCTACACCGAGCGCCACAAGGACTGGGACGCGAAACTGCCCGAGCTGGCATTCGAAACCCGTACGACCACTAATCGGTCAACGGGTCTCACTCCTGCCCAATTGAATTTCGGCAAGAAGCTTGCGTTCCCACTTTTTAACAGTCTCCTTTCTACAGAGTCTGGGGGAAGGCTTCGCCCCTACGTGAAGTTCGCAGAGGACCTGCGAAAGCGCTTCTCCGATAGCCTTCGAGAGGCCCGGGAAAATCTCGACGTCGCCCGAGTGGAGCAGGCAGAACAGTACAACCAGGGGCGACGTGACTTGCAGTTCGAGGTGGGAGATTTTGTACACCGGCGTACTCACCCACTGAGTGACGCCGCTCGAGGCTTCGCAGCCTCCCTCGCCAACAGGTGGGAAGGTCCGTTTCGCGTGCATAAAAAGTGCTCGCCGCTCACTTACAAACTAGTTCACTGTGAGTCTAGTGAAGAAACCGGACCTGTTCATGTCACTGACCTTAAACGATTTTTTCAAGCAGAAGACGAAGATTCCTCGCAGGACCGGAACGAAACTGACGGCAGTCCCGTTCCGGAAACCCCCTTGTCTCCACCAAGGCGGCGGTATAACCTGCGACGTCGGTGACACCAAAGAGAGAGGAACCTTTTTTTTTTTTCTCATCGGCCTCGCCTCTCTCGAATTTTGGGGGTAGTTTTCTACTTCCACGGATCTGCTCCCTTTTTAAGAGATGGGGGAGAAGATTGTGTGCCCACCTCAGATCCGTTATTTTCAACGTTCTGGAAGGGGTGCGAAGATAACGTTGGGCTCAACCCTCAACTGAGCCCCATGTCGTCTGCTTTCTTGTTTTTCTACGAAGATGGCTCGTGGTCAACACCGTCACCACACCCGCCATCGGAACGACACGGCGGCCGGGCTTGTGCTGGACCGGGGCACCAAGGACGTCGGCGCGTCAGGGGCGGCCCTGGGAACCATGGACCGCTACCACCCCTAACAGGACGGAGCGGCAGCTAACTCGGATCAAGGAGGATAACGCGGAGAGCAGCAGCAGCAGCCGCCTGCTGGAGCTGACTTAGAGCAACAAGGTGGCCGCCAGCCGAGCCCTGAGCCAGAACAAGGATCTGGAAAGACAGCGGACGTCGAACGCATCGCGCTCGTCTAGCAGGCGCCGGCCGGACTTGCAATGTCAATCCGCCCAGCAGCGCCATCCACCCCCTGACGCCCACAACAACGTCTCCGTCATCGACATGCCGGACGAAGCTTGAGGGGGGGGGGGGGGGGGGGAGTGTGGGCACCCTGGCGGCTCCGCAGCCTAGTTGCCCGACTGCGAGGCAAAGGTGCCGAACGTTTCCCGTGTGGCGGCGACGTCACGCCAGCCACGCGCACATCGCGTGCGCCGCCTTGATAAGGCAGATCAGAGGCGGCGCACGGAGAGTCGCTGCCTGGACTCAGGCGCCGTTGGTAGCAATGTTAATCGCCTTGTCCATGTCCCATTAAATGTAGTTTGATGTTGTTGAAACCGTTGGCTCCGTGTTATTCCTCCGGGTCGGGTATGCAGCAAGGCAAACCGACCACAAAGTAAAGTAGCAAATACACCGGGTGCAATCTACTTGATCTAACGTACTATAAACATAATATATTACAAGGTAAAGTACAACTACTCTTAACACAATCTTTCATGATGCCCTTTCATTCCCCATACAGTGTTTTTTTAACGGGTATGCATTGCTACAGGGGTAATCAGAGGTGCATCATTTTGTTACGGATATGGCAGCAAATATTGTATAAAGTCAAGTCGCCACAGAGTAGTTGTTTTACTCTATCTGACGAGCTAGTTGACACAATCAACTTATAAGGTACTTCTTTCTGTCGGTCTTATAGCGGCCATTACTTCACTCAGAAAAATGACCAGATGACTTCTCCAAAGAGCGCATTTTCACACGACGATACGCCATTTTTTGTTTTCAAATTCGAAGAATGTACATTAAAGTTGGGTTTTCTACTTTCTTCAGGAAGTACCAGAAAAATACTTTAGTAAAAAAAGTAGTGTATTATGTTACACCATTGAGTTAATAACCAACATCGGTATCTTTTCGATATAGGGGTATCCGGTTTCAGACATCGATCCTATCTACAATATGGATATCCGGGTACGTTACGTTCCCACACCATGGCGTTCTTCCCACAGACCGGTCCCAATATTTCGGCCCAAAATTTCGGGACCTGAGTTATTCGCCAGAGGGTTGGCCAGATGATGATGATGTCAGAGTTCGCTCATACGTCACGTAGGAGCTACCAATTTGCCACCCCTGTTCAGATATCTGAAAACAGTTCTGCTTTTTCGACAATTGATAGTCGATCAATAAATTTATCATCAATCAATGGATTTATCTTTGACCGATGATCGATCATTGGCCGATGGATAGATCCGTTGCTAGTGGTCAATGTCTGTGAAATCATGTCACGTGACAACTGCGAATTTTATTTCTTCCGAAAAAGGATTTTAAAGGACTTTTAACTCTTGTCCCTCGGCCGGTTTAGAACCAGCGACCATTCGTTCAGTAGAACTTTTGTGCCACGGAGGAATTTTGTTTTTCTTTATTGCTAAGGCAACACATAAACAGTTTAAAAGCTTAAAAGTGGCCTACAACACTTTTTGTAGACCACGTTAAAAACCTCTCTTCTTAAGGAAAGCTTCCAAATGCCTAGCCAGTCGGCCTTCGGTTCGCGGTTTGGAAGAACTTTTTACACTCGCCTATTGAGGCTGAAAGAGTAATATCAAACTTCTTGGCATTGGGTTGGGCATGGCGGACCGCCATGCGCGACCTCCATATGCCACACAATGTAAGCAACATAATCAGATCAAACTAACGCCATTGTCATTCGTTACGTTCAAGAAGCGAATGCCAGACTGGCTAATGCACAACTGTTTCTTCAGTGTGCGTTGGAGGACGTCCCCCCCCCAAAAAAAAAGAAAAAAGAAAACTGCATTCCAGCAGAAAACAAAAATGTGTTCTATGGTTTCTTGTTGTTTACATACAAGGCAGTCAATCGACCATAGCACATAAATTCCTTTTCCCTGAGCCATGCATTAACGGGCAAAGTGTTGGTGTGCAGTTTAAAAAAGAAAGATTTAACGGAGGGAGGGACACCCATACCCTTGACCCGGTTTAGCACATCGTGGCCACCGGGACAAATGACAGCTCTATAAAGTGGTGACGGGAACAAACTCATCACCAAGTCACGTGCTAGCGTTTTCTTGCTCACATCAGGCAGGTACTCTAAGGAAAAACGGGCAGATAAAAAATAAACTGCGTCAAAAATCTTTTTCTGGTATCCAACGAGCCTCTTTGGCTCCCCGCCATGTGAAAAGACAAGGAATGACGGCAAGTGAGAGGACAGATGTGTTTGGATGAACGTGCGGAGAAATGGGTGCTCTTGATCTCGTAGAAAAATAAACCGAGAAACGACTTGCTTAACGAACAAGTGAGAAAGTCCGAGCCCCCCGTTACGAACCTTGTGGAAGAAATTGTCACGTCTCATACGCTCCCAGTTCGATCCCTAAATGAAAACAGCAAAAACGCGGTGAAATTTCTGCACATTGATGCGGGCACAATGCATGACTTCAAAACATACAAAAGCTTTGATATTCGAAAAAACATTACAAACAGTCTCTTTGGCAAAGATGGACAGATCACGCTGACTCCAGTGGGAGGCGCGCCTGCCCAAGCCGGGGGCGACTTGGGACCAATAGGTCTTGGTCAAACTTCAGCTTGGGCGAGTTGGTTAATCATGCTACTACTTCACAGCGCACAAAAGGCAACACATATAAAAATACATACACACAAAGAAACAGCTCTTACGCAGCGCTTACAGCCAACTTTGGGCTATATTAAACATCATCTTCGTTATCTTTTACTCATACGCACTAAAAAAAGAAGAAAATAAAAATAAACTAAGGAAGAAAAGGAAAAGGAGAGAAAAGAAAAAGGAAAACAAGGAAATTAAATACAATAAAAAAGTGAAATTGGAGAGGAAGGGATTGAGCCCGACTACAGTGAAGAGTCACTAACTAGGTTTTCTTAAATAATCTAACTCTTTTGGGTAAAGGTAATCGACGCAGTACTAACGTGTTAAATGTCAGATACAGCGTTACGTGATACAGATACAGATACAGTGTTATCATGATCCACAGGTATGGTCTAGATGCAGACGATTTGTATCCTCTGAGACACCTTCGCGTCGCGCAATCGGCGACGAAATGCGAAATAGTCTTTAAAAAAAATAAACTTTTAAGTTGTAATGGGACGCTCTCAACAAACGAAGACGACATTATTAAAAAGTTTGCGTTTTATTACCAAAACCTTTTTGGGCAGAAACATTCAATGGACAATCAATTAACGAAGCCCCTGGTCTCTTTGATGCCCCAGGTTGACCAGTTTCAACGCGGCCTGCTTAGCGGGCCAATAACGCTAGAAGAGGTCCGATGGGCGGTAGACAAGCTAACAATAACAAACTCTAAAACACCAGGACCTGATGGACTCCCATTCGAATTTTACAAGAAGAACAAAAAGCAGCTGTGTCCTTTTCTACTTGACGTCATCTTTGAGGCTTATGAAGTGGGAGCCTTGCCGCGTACATTTTATAACAGCAACGCGGTCTTGATTCCAAAAAGTAAAGATCCAGAAAAACTCATACATGCTGACAGCTACCAGCCAATTACTTTGTAAAATGTGGACTGTAAGATAATCGCTAAAATTCTGACAAAAAGACTTCAGTTTGTAACGTCATGTCTTTTTGGTGACCCCCAGAATAGTGGAATGAAGAGGCGATGCGTACAAACCAACATATACGTGCCACGTGCAGTAATAGAAACCTGCGTTCAACATGCTAGACAAGTTGCCATGGTACAAGTAGACTTGACGAAGGCATTCGACTGGGTGTCCCACGCTTTCCTCTTCGATATTCTTCGCCACGCAAACCCAGAATCCGCAATGTTGAAGGGTATTGAGATGTGTTACCGTAACCGTGCCACGAGGCTCTTAATCAATGTTTCGCTTTCAAGTCCCATTCGACTAGAATCATCGTTCAAACAAGGATGCCCCTTATCCCCACATTTATTTTATTTGTATCTGGAACTCTTCTGCTTAAGCGTGCTCAGAAACCCTACCATGGAAGATTATCTTTTGTACTCCACATAGGTTAAGGCGTTACATACGCCGTTGGTATTGCCTTTTTTGTGCTGATATGCGAAACATAAAAAATGTCAACTTAAACTCAAACTTCTGTGATGCTACCGGTGATCTTATTAATAAGATGAATTGCGTTGTCTTCTTGTACGGGCAATGGGCCACAACACCTTTAGAATATGCTGGCATATTGTGGGCTTGCGTTGCTCCCCAGTACTCAGGAGTTCCCCTCCATTGTATTCGGAACAATGACCACTACAGGACAGAACGAGTGGCAAAAATCAAAAGTCAAGCTAACATTATGAAAACAAATCAGTGGTTCGTTTTTGGGCGAGCAAAAGCGTCAAGTATTTTTCTTGCAGCGAAACTCTGGTACATCCTTCAGGTTATTTGTTGCGCCGGAACCCACATTCAAAAGTTTCATAAGTTTTTGGTACTTTCGTGTGGATATTCACTTGGGAACATATGCGACGAGACAATTTTTTTCGCCCTGTTGATGTCGGTGGTCTCGGACAATTACATATCTTTTTAAAACAATAAAATAACTTGTTTTCTATTCCTTTGAACAAGATCACATCATTTCTTTCGCATTTAACTACAGGAAGAACTCTCAGATGCTTTAACTTATTCAGTGGTTTCATTGGTATCGTCGGGCGCATCACGTTCCTTGGGATTCCTCAGTGAAGTAGTAAGCGCAATAGAGTTTCTAAGAACCCGTTTTTTTTTTTTGGGAACATTTATTTACAATTTCACGCAAAGCATTATATGCCGATCTTCTTGATATAACTTTTCCTGTACATTTGTATCGAACTATATTCAAACATGGACAAAGACAAGATGTTCTTACGCGTGTCCGAAAATTGCGTGCCTCACCGAACGTAAAGTCATTTTTATTTAAACTCCACACTTCAACGTTGACTGTGAAGCCTTGGCTTCAAGAACGAGGAATTTTTGTACCATTGTCAGTGAATTGCCGTCTTTGTAACCAACCAGAAACAATAAAACATTGTTTTATTTTTTGCAATGACGCGTACCTCTTCTGGGACGTCTTACAGAGAACACTGAAAAAGGACGTGGACGTCAGCGCCTACACAATCCGGTTTTTACCTTTAAAATCCAACGATAGTTTTCCTTATGTTTTGTACACGCTGATGGTTTGCATAGTCTCTGGAAGACGAGGTTCGTCAACAGAAATGCCAATCTACGCCGGATTACAAAACCAAACTTTATAGAAACTGCATCTCACGTGAAAAATGTGTTGGATAATCTTAAGGAGCGCCCAGACTGGTAGGCTATCATTGATCGATGTCTCCATCTTCCTGATTTTAAGCTATACAATTAATTGTGAATTCTTTCTTCGTTTCCCGAGCGTAAACCGATAACAATCCTTTGATGTGATGAAGAACCGATTAATTGTTTGTATTGTTATTCTTATAAATGATAACTTTGTTGAACTGTATGCTTGACGTTTTGTCCTGTCAACTTTCCACGGAATAAATACAGAAAAAAAAAATAACCCTCCGTGTCGGAGAGGTACCGCGTCAGGCTACTGAACGAAAAGTCGCTGGTTCGACTCCGGACGAGGGACAAGAGGTAAGAGTCTTCTAAAATCCTTTTTTGGAAGAATTAATATTGGCAGTTGTCATGTGGCATGACTATCTATTGGCTGATTATCGATCATCAGTCGATGACAAATTTATTGATCGACGATCAATTTCATTGATCGATTATCAAAAACGATCGATCGATCATTGGTGGATGATCGATCGATCTGCAGAACGTTTTGCTTTTTCGATAAAAGCGATTATCGGTCGATCATCGTTTTTATCGGAAAAGCAAAACGTTCTGCAAAATGCAAAACGAAGAACGTTTTGCTTTTTCGGAAATTAATGGTCGGTCAATGATCAAACATCGGTCAATGATAAATTTATTGATCGATGATATATTTATTGACTGATTATCCGTTATCGAAAAAGCAATACGTTGTTTGTAGATATATGAATAGGAATGGCGAATCGGCCGCTCCTACGTGACGTATGAGCGAACTCTGACATCATCATCATGTGACCAATACTCTGGCGAATGATTCAGGTCCTGAACTTCCGGCCGAAATAATGGGACCGCGCCGTGGGAAGGGTGCCATGGGCGTGGGAACGTGACGTACCCGGATATCCATATCGTAGATAGGATCGATGTTAGAAACCGGATACCCCAATATCGGAAACTTACCGATATCAGAAACACATGTTATAGTATAGATTGGTCATTGGCTCAATCGTGTGTCATAATACACTACTAAAGTACATGCTCAGAGAATGTACTTGAAGTAAAGTATAAGTTTTCTAAACAGTAGCACTTCAAGTATCATTGCTCAGAGTATTTACCAACACTGTTTGTTGATTATTCGTTTTTTATAAAAACGGTTGGGGAATTACTAAGGTTTCTCGAACGATCTTCGAATCCTTGAAGATCGGTATATATTGAGTTTTGAAAGGAAAGGCAACGCAAATAGGTCACCTTTCCAGTTGCCCTTTGGCAGGCGATTCTTCGAGTGTAGCACAAACTACGGGAGCACCAATGAGCTTCAGAGCGGGTGCTGCATCTTGTTGCCTATTTGAGTGAGGATGTAGTGTGCACAACTCCTGTAGTGAGCGAGAGTTCCTACGTTGAGGAGAAGCGGGGACCAGCCCTTTCTACAAATTGGTCAAGTCTACTTGAGCTTCGGAACACAAAGAAATGCCAGTCTTCAGCGCAAATTACACAGTTACTCGGCCTCTCTTGCGTCCTGTCTGTACGCTCCCCGCGCCTCGTAACAGTGTTGTTGCACTGGCGGGCCCTTGAAAAATGGGGGGGTTTCGGCCTCCACAAGCAACTTTCCTCCGTCCCCCCCCCCCCCCCTTCTTAGGCCAAATGCTTCCTTCTCCTTGCAAATATCAGATGATCTTCCAAACTCTTCTCTTTTTGTGCAGGAATGTTTGTTGATAGACAAAAGCACTAAAATTCGAAAGTAATTTGCAATTTGAGAAGAAGTTACTTGGGAAAAGTAATCAAAGTAATCTACTACTTACCGAAAAAAAAGTAATTGAAAATTACTAAACTACTTAGAAATGTAGTTAAAGTAGAGTATCTTGAGTACAGTAGTTGAACTACGCACAAGTCTGCATTTAATCAGCATTTCAAATTTGAAAAATAACCAGTGACGGTTATATACCTTCGAAGTTCTATAATGTATAAAATACAGTAATTCGTGATCAATCATTATATGTTTATAACATGTTTCCCTCCCCGGAACAGTGGTTTCGGGTAGTCAGAGAATATATTGTTTAAATACTTTCCAAGTAAATTTAGCACAGAAATGTATGACCCGTGGCCCTTCATCACGTGATGTAAGAATAGCACGTCGCACCGTGACTTGCCACCTTGATGTCAATGATGTCGCGTGACCAGGGCCGGCTTGCTAGAAACAACGTCTCAGCCGAGACTGGGGGAAAGAAAGCACTGCCAAAGCCAGCGCACGAGCTGACCGGGACTCAAACCGCGTCTCAAGACGCTCGCGCGCCCCAGCCTTTGCAGTGCTTTCTTTTACCCGGTCTCAAATAAGACGCTGTTCTAGCAAGCCGGCCCAGACGTCCCACAACATGAGGGCACCTGACATCTATTCTTCCACTAAATGTAGCCGGGAAATTGGCGTCACGACTTTAGGCTTTGGAATCATGTGAAACAGTGGCCACGTGACGTCGTTTTTCTGGCGAAATATAGCTGGTAACTTGACATCACGTGATCTGAGGTAACGCGGTGTGGTCACGTGACGTTGCATCACGGTGTCAAACCGTGGGTTAACATTAAACCCTCATGTTTTCCCCGATAATTTTTGGGAGAAATACATGAACAAACAGACTGGCAAAATTGTGAGATTAAAAAATTACGTTAGAAAACATTTCATGTTTCGTTTAGCTCATTGAAGTCATGTTATTCTGTGCCTGTTTTCAGATCAGGTCATAAACCGGCGGCAGAAACTTTAGTTTTAACCTTGATTGATTTGGTGGTAATTACATAAATTAAAAAATATATAATTTCACTTGCGCCTTGCTTTTACATTTTGTATTGAATACCGATTAGTAGTATTTAAGAATATCACAAGAGCCTCACTAGTGCACGCCGAACGCATGCAATATGTGAAGACGGGCTCTGATCTGAAATGACAAAAGCTGAATTGAGTACGCCCCTCATTACACTTAAGAACCTTAGTGAAACTGCTTGTTCATCCTTTCTGTCTCAATACCTTTTTCTTTTACGTAGGGAATGGACTATTATTGCAAAATCTGGAAGCCGTAAGGTGCCATCGTAGGAGCAGGCTTTGAATTCCGCTTCAATTTCTCTCTCGTTTTCTGGACTGTTTGATTTTATTCTGTTTTGACAGCTACTACAGATGGCAAACCAATCCAAACAATAAAAAGCAAAAAGGAAATTGCTACCTTAACGTGGATTTGAACTGGAATACCCCGTAACGCAAACGCGTTAAGATGTACGCCACCTACGTCCATAGAAGTTTTATTTTTGTAAAACTCTTTTCCTCAAGACTTATCTACTCGTAGGTTTGGCTCCATGAAGTATTGGCGGTAACGCGTTAGGTGTAATTGCGTTACCCGTACATGGTTACTCTTTTCAGTAACACAGTAACCTACACGTCACTTTTCAAATGCAGTAACGAAAAAAACGTACTTCCGTTACTTATTCTGAGCTGCGGGCAACATAGTTACTTGTTTTGCGTTTCTTTCCCAAGACATTTAAGAAGGCCTTATATATATATTTTTTTTTTGTATTTTGCACTTTAGTTAGAGTTTGTAGAAACATCTCATTACTTTTTATAGGTTTTGAAATCGACGCAGGCAGGTATATATTATCTTCTTGGACTTATCGGAGGATTTCAATAAGGTTTCACACCCGAAGATATTAACAAAACTTATATCAATTCTTAGAAATGTTATGCTAATAAATTGAATTAGTGACAACTTGACCTCTCACCGCCAGTCTCGTGCTATCTGTGAATCAATTTGCGATCATGTTTCTCTTCACTCTGGAGTTCCTCATTGATCTGTTCTTGAGCCATTCTTTTTTATATTAATTAAAAATATTCTAGGTGGCATTGTAGTTTAGATTAATCATCCTGTCGATGATTGTGTTATTTACAGCGAAATCTCTAGTAATGACGTTAATCTTCTCACTGACATCTCAATGGCAAAAAATGATTCCTCTTGCGACAAATCCCAAATGACTCTTAATGCGGAAACAATTGTATTTATGAGTATTACGCGGAAAACAAGCCTTTAATAATTTCTTATTTCGTAGACGGTGTGTCAGTGCGAAATGTTTAACTTTTCAAATACCTGGGAGTCATCATCTAATCTAATCTCCGATGGATCAACCGCATTAACAATATATCACGACGCGCGTTTCAGCAAATCGACTTTCTAAGACGGTCCCTGGGGCGTTCCAGTCCATCAACAAGGGTGCTGGCGTATAAGTCCTACGTAAGACCCATTCTTGAATATGCAGCAGTAGTTTTCTATTTTACATTCAAGAAAAAAAATTGAAAAATTGCAAACAAAGACAGTTCGGTTTATTTGTAGCACTTACAGATCGCCTGTGTCCCCCAGCCAGCTCCTGCAGAATGGCAACCTTGAGTGCCTTGGCACTAGACACCGGAAGCAGCAACGAAAATTCCTACACGTCATTGTAGATTACAAGCTAAACATTAACAAGACCAAACACGTTTCTTTCTTCCAACAACGGGTAAAAAACGATAAGATCATTTGCCAATTAGATAGTTTGGTGCTGCGAATAATGCATTTCACCAATCATTCTTACTTCGAACTATTCAAGAATAAAATCCCTTACCTAATCCCGTTGTCGCCTGCGCGTCTCTGTTTTTATTTTTATTCTTATCTAAGCTTCAAGAGAAAATGTATGTGAGATCAGATAAAAAACATGTTCAAGTTTTATTGTACACTCCTTTATACCATTTTTTATATTTTGTTATCAGTGTTGTAATTAATTTTGTTTTTTCTACTTTATTTATTCGCTCTGTAGTCAGAATTTTGCTGGGTTTTTGTTTTTCAGTCGGTGCTGATGACACAGCAGCGTGCCTTTACTTATAATACAATATGCATTGCAGTCCTGGAGGTCGCTGCCGGGATATCTTTCTTCAGATAGCACTTTTTTATTTGTGTTCTTGTGTCTGTATCACTCCTGCTACAGTCTCTACGAGGCGGGCAGCATTAGTAAATGAAATAAATAAATAAATATGAATTATCGCACTCGTCCCATATACCTTCAAAATGTTGCGGCTCTTTTCCATACGCCCGGGGTCCGAAGGCAGAGTCGAGCTCAGACGCATTTCACTCCGACAGCTCTGAGATTTCCTTCATATATTTAAGTAAAAGACACGCCTCACCAGATACAATGGTCACAATCGAAGGTCAACGATATCGGGAACCTTATGAGATTTTGTATCCCCAAGGTGGGCAAGGTTCGCCGATTCTTCAGTCCAGGCCCGATCTACGAAAATTTAACGCTAAGCTTAACGCCAATAGCCGGGCCGAATGCCGTGTGACGCGGCTGTGACGGCGTTCCGTCAACGCTCTGCAGCCGCGGCAAACGCGATGCCGTCGGTGTTCCTATCACCTAATTCAAGAATACAGCCCCACGCTGAAACTGCGAAATGCACAACCAGTTACCTTAAGAAAATAGGGACTGCAGACCCCACTACAGTTAATATACGCCGCCCTGGACGGCAAGTGAGCACAGTTATGACTCTCACGCAATGCAATCCCTCACCTCCAGCGAAGACAACGTCAGCATTTTTCAGCCTAAGACCGCAACAGAGCTTCATCACCGTATGAACTTTTTTTTGAAAATCCGCTGAAGAAAATATCCTTAAAACCACAGACATTAACAACCGAAATCAGAATAAGGGGCAGTCGCTATCCGCCACGTCAGCTTTGAAGGAACGTACGTTCCATACTACCTCCTTTTTCAACACGCAAAGTACCGATGTCGCCCGATCTTCCCAAAACGCCAAATGTGACACCACTGCCACCCCATCGAACACCGGGCACATGTTTGCGCCGACCCAACTGCACCATGCTTCAGTTGCGAATATGGAATGCAGCCAAAATGACACAACATTGAAACCATCCCAACGTCAGCCTTTGTGGCTGATGGGTGATGACATATTCACCACTTCGACTAATGCGGCTCCAGCTATAAGCCTGGTCACGTGCACCCTGAGGGTCCGGCACCTACAACCTCTGCGTGCTGCGGCCCCCAACGTCACTCTTCTACGTGCGGCCCCTGCTGCCGTTCCTGTCCATGCGGCCCCGTGCTGCCGGCCCTGTTTTTCCGGCCCCTGATGCCGTTCCCGTCCTGATTGGCACAATGTCGCCGTCCCACTGTGGCCCCTGATGCCGCCAATGCTACTGCGGCACCCGGCCCCTAGCCATGTTCCTGTGGCGCCTCGTGTCCTTCGTCCTGCGGTCCCTGGCGCCACCCATGTTCCTGCAGTGCCAGGCCCGTCCCTCATCGTAAGTCTCCGCCCACGTACTGTGGTGCCTGGTGCAGCCCATGTCCCGGCGGTACCGGTGCCTTCCCGTTCCTGTTGTAGCCGGCACCAGTCCTGTTGTACCCGGCCACCAGTCCTGTGGCTACCCGGTGCCGTTCCTGCCCCTGCGGTACCTGTACCGTGCAAGACGTGTTGATTTTCGGTAGCCTTCCCGTCACCCGAGTTCCCAGTGCCGTTCCTGTTTCCGGTCTCCAAGCGGCCTTCCGCGCCGCTCTTCCAGTAAACCAAGCCAGCCGCCAGCCACCAGTCCTGCCTGCCGCTCCGGCTGCAGCCTTCCAAGAGGCCCTAGGGTCGCCTTCGAAAAGGGTCCTGAACATCTCCTCCTTCAAGCGGTGCGATGTTAAGCACCGCATCAATTTCATCTCAACTGGGACTCGGTTATTGTAGCGAGCTTCCGTCATCTAGCTCCGCAACGGTCTCGGCGGTGTCCCTGAACTCTGTGGGGCCAAAGGTTGCCGCACTTCCCGAACGTTCAGGGGTTCATGCTTCAACAGAGGACCCGGAAAAGAGTCACAAGGCAACCCAAGAATCGACTCCTACTTCAGGTGATGGTGGTACAGCCACACCACTGACGTCATATCGTACTCCATCAATATCCCCATCGGACACTCCTCAACGCCCCATTCGGCTTAGACGGCTTCCTGCAAACTTTTGTGACTTTCTGGTGGATACGTATTCCAAGGATGCTCCTTAGGAATAACTTGGGACTAAGTCATAACGGTTTGCAATTTCATGGGGTGTGCGGTCTCTTTTTATAGCATAGATGTGAACAAAGACCTATTTTAGCATTTCTCATGCGTGTTCAAATGCCAAGTTTCTCTGTTTTGGACATGGAAGGTTTGGACGAACTGGTTTAGGTACTTTTCATATGTTGTGTAGTTACCATCGAGTGAATTATCATAGTTTAGTTTTCTTACACTCAAACAAATCATGTCGTCCACCTGTCGAAGTTTTCCAACCATTGTTTTCCCAGTTGCTCATACACTGAGCATTCTTCAGTTGGGAAACGAAAATCAGTGGAATGGAATGGATGCATGTTCGTTTATTCGTTTTCTTATAAGCCGCCGAGCTCGAGCTTTGTGTCGACGTGGCAGGCTACACGTCACGATGCAATAGCGGAAATAACCCATATGTTTACAAA